>CAJHQP010000052.1:0-375334 GCA_905132765.1 Moricandia arvensis
TGAACTGATCTAATCGTCCTGATCACCATGTTGGGATGGTTCCACGTCTTGGGGTGCATCACCTTCCTTCTAGCGCCAAACTATGGGAACCGAAATCTGCACTGTCGATTTTCGTTGATTTAGGAAGGCAAGGTAAACTTAGCATTCCTAGAGGTTCCGTATTTCTGCTAAGCCAAAAACGTCAAGCAACAAACAGTAAGAATAATAATATAACGATGAATCAGCAAAGACATAAAGAGAACAAAGAGGATCTTATTCTTAATATGTGGTTTGAGCTTTACAACAGGTAAAGCCTTAGCGAAAAGAGCCGTAGTAGAGTTCCTAGTTCTGACCATGTAAGACCTGAATAACCTAGTTGAGTCCCAACTTCGATAGATGTAAAACGAAAATAAGCATAATTTCCCCAAGGGTTAAGTTTGCTCTGAGTAAGAATTTTCGTGCCTCCCTTGCATCATCACCCTCGAAGTCCTCATATACTCCTCTAGAGGCGCATTGCTATTGCCCCTTCTGCCCTTGGTCGAGTTTATCGCTTCGCGGAAATATTTCTTTTTTCCTCGATCTTCATGATTATCTTTGGAAACTTAACATTTATCCCCCGATCTTAACATTTATCTTCTGAAATTAACATTCATCCCTTCTTGCAAAATAAAAGATAAACCGTTTGCAAAATAAAAGATAAACCGTCATGAAGATTGGCCCGATTTTGGATAAAATCGCAAGTGGGCATTTAGCCGAGTTTTAGACCTTCTCAG
The DNA here is from genome assembly GCA_905132765.1 of Moricandia arvensis. Classification (NCBI taxonomy): domain Eukaryota; kingdom Viridiplantae; phylum Streptophyta; class Magnoliopsida; order Brassicales; family Brassicaceae; genus Moricandia; species Moricandia arvensis. Next base: position 753 of record CAJHQP010000052.1, read on the forward strand.
ACCGTTCTATGACTTAAGCGTTTTTACGATTTTATTGGAAGAGCATTCCTAAGACGACGTCATCCGAGAGTTAGGATCTTTCGTACGGAGAATGCAACTCCAGGTATTTAGTTAAACGTTATCGTCTTACACGATCAACTCGATCCTTTCACGAGGAAACGAGTTCTTTTGGTAAAGTTCCAACATCGGTCTCGATCGAGACGAAACAAAGATAAGTTCGAACAAGTTTTGAAAGAGTGAGTTTAGAGGAAGAGGTGAAAATGGATTGATTGATCCAACTCGTTGAATGGGAAAGTTAGTTGTCTTGTTAGAACCAACTCACCGAATGGGCGAGTTGGTTGTCTTTTCCCACCCAACTCGCCCTTTTGGCGAGTTGGTCGGCCCACCCTGCCCAACTCGCCCGTTCGGCGAGTTGGTCGGCCATGCTGTGTAACTCGCCCGTTCGGCGAGTTGGTCGGCCATGCTGTCTAACTAGCCCGTTCGGCGTGTTGGACTGGTCCAACCCGCCGAACGAGCAAGTTGGTTGGCCTGCACTGCCCAACTCACCCGTTCGCCGAGTTGGACTACTTGGTTGGTTTAATGTTTCTTTCTTTCGACATTTTGGCTCGAAAACTTTCGTCGAGACGGTATCGAGAATGCTTTCGTATGGAAGCACAATTTTTAGATGTTGATTTCGAGAGTACCGTTTTTGACCCCAACACGCAAAAGGCTCACTCTCAGTCGGGGCATCCCAAAGTCGAAGAAGTTTTCTAGGTCAGGGCCAAGAGCATCAAATTTCGACGGGTTAACCCTATCAATGCCACTTCCACTAGCTTGGCCATCGAGGAAAGTACGAAACACTTAGTCCGAGGGAAACTCCAGCTCGTCGACAGAATCACCATCCCCGTTCATAGCAACATGCTTTTCCTTAGGAGATCATGTCCTCCCCATGTCCCTCTCAGATTCCTCTTTAACTGACTAATCAGGCTGGATTTGAGAACAATGATACGTCACAGCAAAACGAACTCGTTTTTGAAAGAAGTATCCCCAAAAATTCAGACCGCCCCCAAGAAAATCCCTAACGCAAGTCCTCAGGAAATGGGGCCAGAGGATTAGTAACTGCAAAACAAATAAAGTAAGTGTAAGGTTAGAAATCTTTCAAACGAAAAACCAACATAGTCCTAAAAATGGAAATGCAGCTCTTCTCGAAGGATGCACTCTCTATGCATAAACCAGAAATAATTATTCCGATACTCGTGTGTGTTTGACGAAAGGCCCTTGATTATCGGATATCATTCCTCGGGCTCAAACAACGTGTGAGCAATTTTCTAGACCCCACTCGGTTCAGAAAGGCCTCGAAATAATCAGCATCAAGAGTCATGCCACATCAAGCGTCATGCCACACTCGTAGCTCAAAATCAAAATCCAAATAAGATGTTGCAAGCTGGTAGGAGTGATCTGGCATGTCGACAATCCAAACCGATTCAAGGTTTGAAAGATTATCCCCGGAATGGGAAACCACAGACGGAAACACAGCGAAAAACGTCATAGCATTTGAAGAACCATTCGGAGGAGCATCTGCGCGTTCCCTAGACTTTGGAAGTTGAAACTCCACCAAGTCCGAGACATGGCAGAATCTGCGGATGGAGTCGTGGTACGAAGGACAACTATGGCTCGGACAACCATGGACTCTTTTGTTACGAACCTGAGGAGGAAACCACGACTCATGCGGCGAAGCGTTTAAATTGCACATAGCCTGCCGATATGCAGCAGCTTCCTCAGGATCAACAGGGTGTGCCAAAAATTCGACCTTCGTGACAACTTCACTATCCTGGGTACGAAGACTATTGTGGGAACCGAAATTCGTATTGTTAATTTTCGTAAAATAAGGAAACTTAAGAACCCCTTATTCTCCCATATGGCCCAAATTATCTGCGTAAACACACGAATACAAAAAAGAGAAAGATAACAGAATATCGATAGTAAGTTGCACGAATATGTTTTATTGACCGACAAGAACACAACTTACAAAATACAATGAAAACAAGATGAATAGATAATTTCTAACAAACAGAATCGCATAACAAAAGGGGAAAATGTTCTAAGTATAACCTAGCTAATCTAGCACCTAAGTTCTAAGTTCTTCTAAACTAACAAGAATTCTCTAAGTCTCAATCTTTGGATCCCGGCGCTTCTTTCTTTATTTTCTTTTATATATGCCTTCTAAGTCGGTCTTCCTTTCCTTTTCTACCCCTAGGTCGAGTTTATCGCTTTGCGGAAATATTCCATTTTTCTCCGGTCTTCTTGTGTATCCATTGAAACTTAACATTTATCTTTTCCTGAGAATAATAGATAGACTTTCATAGTAAACTTGGGTTCAATTTTTTTCCAAAATGGTAAGGGGGCTTTTAACCGCGTTTTAAAATTTTCGGGCTGTTTTCGACTTAACGCTTTTACGATTTCTCCAAGAGAAAACCTTTGGTACGACGTTAGTTTCAAAAGTATTTCAAATTACTCGTATAGCTGAAGAAACTTCGGTATTATGTAACCATTTTCGTTTTATATGAACAATTTGAATTCATACGATAAAACTAGTATTTACAGTTTTTATCGTAAATTTCCAACGGTAACTTCAATCGAGACGAAACTAGTGTGTTCGAGGTTCAAAATAGGCACCAGTCGGATAGGTCTGATCCAACTCGCCTGATGGCGAGTCGGATTAGGTGTATTCTGCTCGACAATGGGCGAGTTGGACTGGTTGATCCAACTGGCCTGATGGGTAGTTGGATGAGGGGCATCCAGCTCGCCATCAGGCTAGTTGGACTGGTCGATCCAACTTGCCTGATGGCGAGTTGGATGCGGTGCTTCCAATTCGCCATCGGGTGAGTGGGATTGGTTGATCCAACTTGGCATTGTTCGTATTTGCAACGCGGCCGCTGTTTTGGAGGTTTGTACTTAGGACCTTTCCTGAAATTATTCTTAGAAAGTTTTCCTTACCAGATGCGATCCTAGACGTTGATTTTGAGATTATTGTTTTTGACCCCAACAGTTAGCCCCTCAGCTCGTAATTTTTGGGCGCGCTTCTTGCGGGTGAGTAATGTTGTTAATCGGAATCTAAGACTAGGAAGGACTTTCATCGAAAGATTTTTGTCGATTTTTTAATGTGGAGAAATGTCTTATGCTTATTTTCTTATAAGTATTTGACTCCCATTCATCATTCTCTCCACACTTTCTCAACTATCTAAGTTTTTCTCTACATTCTTATTTAAAAGCTTCCCTTCGCAAAAATGTATTCTTCCCTTAGCGGCCAGAAGATTTGCTATGCTGAGATGAGCAAGGCCCTTCATGCGAGTACATCAGACTCTCCTTCCCCTGGAGCCATTCCAGATCATATTTTAGAGATCTTCTCTTTTCAAAATGGATGCTTGTTCAGTGGAAAGCAAGGTCATCATGGAACTGGTTCTCAAATGGTTGATAAAAATGAAGGAATCAAGTTTGTGAAATGCTCAATCTCAGTTGTTTCAGCTGAACGAAAGGATAAAAGTCAAGCAAACAGTGTGACTTCAAAGGTACAAGACATAAAAGTTGTTGCTAAGCGAAGGAATGGCTGTCACTTTTGTGGTAAGATCGGACATAATGTTGCCTACTGTTATGCTCGTAGAAATCAGATTAAACGAGCTTGAGGATGAACCTTTGTTATGTGGAACCCATAACATAGGACAAATATGGATAGCTAAGAAGGATTTGTATCCTAAGTTTACGAAAGGTGTGTCACACAATCATACCAATGTGTCACACACTCGGATTGGAAATCAATATGCTGAAGCTGAAGAACCAGTTCGATGGACTTCTACTAGAAGACATTGAGAGTTTCGATGGTCCAACAAGTATCATGAAGTTTTTCACAGAGTTTTTCTCTCAAGCAGAGGGAGATGATACTTGATTCGGGGGAGAGTTCAAGATAAATACTCTGAAGAAGTATATGGTGCATATTGTGCTTAAAGATTAGAGAGCTTGGGTTGTAAAACTCAGTGAAAAAGGGGGAGAATGTAAGCTCATGGATTTGGAGCTTGATAGGTTGCTATGGTGGAGCATTGATTTATGTTCGGGTGTTACACATGGAACATGAAGTGTTACACACGCTTCGGAGAATAAAAAAGGAGATATCAAAGATGTGATGATGTGGAATATTTCCATATATTTGGTTGACGAAATATACTTTAAATAAGCATTATTAGATCACAAATGAAAAGATTTGGTGATGCTAAAATATAAAAAATAATAGGAAAAGATTATTTGATATATACCTTTTTCCTAGAATTAGGTTAGGGCTTTTGATGTTGTAATTCTCACGGAAACACAAAGAGGATTTTGGGGTTTCAGAAAGTGAGTGATTTTTAGACGTAATCAACAGGGGTTGATTCACGCAAGTTGGGTGTGTTAAAAATCGATCCGTGTAATTCAGAACAAACAAGTTTGTAAAAGATTGTGAAAATGATTTCTAATAAAAAGATACATATTCTTGGAATTACTTTGTGCATTGTGTTTTCGCTGAATCTCGATTCTACAATCTTATGTTATTGGGCCCTTCATTGGTTATTATGCCCCACATATTGAAAAGGTCCACGCAACGGCTAAACGCTTATGGAATTTCAAAGAGAAACCAACGAAGATAGATGCTCAGTTGACAACAATAGTTTCATTCAGAATTGGGGACCAGCAGATGCGATGCCACTTCAGACTTCATGAATATTGCAAATGTTCCTCCAGTCGTTCAAAAATGGAGCCCAAACACAGAGGCTTCAAAGCCTCGCCGAAGTGCTATTCCCCTGTGGCTTGACCTAAAAGGGATTCTCGGACATCTATTCTCTCAGTCTTTGGAGATACTATAGAGAAACTAGTCAAATTGCATCCAAATACAGTTTTCTTTGTACTCCGCTGGATGTAGCTAGACTTCTGGTGATTGCCAACTTTTAGAAACCTCCTCTAGAGAGTATATCTGTTAGAGGTAATGACATCTGCATACTAGTTAGCTACCTATAGTTGATGTACCTCTTGTCATCTGTGAGGTCATGTGAAACTAACTAAGTGAAATCAAAGACCAACAATACAACTAAGCAAAAGATTAAAAAGTTTTGCTGAAAGACAAGATGTCTGCAGCACTGAGCATCAAACACTGATCAATCATCAGAAAAGGCTAGGAGCAGCGATCATATAATGGAGAATAATTATGTGTTAATTCTAGACATTATCTACCCTCTCTACAGATAGTGAATTGTCCAGAGCAGAGCGGAAATGAACAATGCAGAAGGTAGGAAGATATAACTAAGCCTCCCCTCGCACAGAAAATAAATCTTTGAAAATGATTGTAGAATCAAATCTAGCCTTTCCATCTCTATTTCAAATATTAAGGACTAAGTGAAAGAGGGTGAGGTTCAGGGAGGCTTTCTGATGTTTAAGGAGGAACATTTTGCGCTTGAGACAAAGGATCAACCAAAGCCTTCTGACACAGTAGATGATCACCATAAAAACAAGAGTGTAGACTAAAACAGTTCCAAAAGTTCATAAGAAAAACACAAAAAAAGACAAAAGTGCCTCCACCCAGAGGGACTAAGATGGTGATACGTTAAATACTCGGGGATTCAACAAAAACCGTAAACATATAAATCTTTTTGTTAGGATTGTGAAGGGCACATGTCCAACTCTTTATTGTTTGATTAGTACAATATGGTCCACTTTCGGCTTAATAGATAAGTCCACATGGATTCCCAAAAGGCTGCGTACTAACTAGAGTTGGACTTCTGTTTATATATTACACACTTCTTGTCTAAACTTTCAATGTAAGACCTTGTTTGATATCTTACATTTTTTGGTGGTTACAGTATGTGAAATCATCATTTGATTGCCTAATCAAAACTTGTGTTCAAGAAATCAACTGTGAGACGGTCCTCTTAGTCCTCTCTTCTACCTGGTTGGGAGATTCTTAACGACTACGACAGACTCGTAAAAATCTGGGTTTGTTGGTCTGAAAACATTAATGTTGCAAAACTCTACAAAAGTACCCAAACTATCACGGTTTGGGTGACTGTTGTCAGGGGCAAATCTAGACAAATTATTCACTTGGTGCATTGCTGATATAAAAACTCTAAAAGACAAAATTGAGTTCGAACATTTCACATTAAGGGTGCACAAAGGAACCTTTACCAACTTAACCAACAATGTTTTAGTGATTTTACTCATAATTTCTTAAATATTAATAATATTATGGGTGCACATGCCCCCATAATGAGCAAACTGGCTAGGCCCCTGACTGTTGTCACTGGTGAATAATTTCCATTCTCTTGCATATATGCTTCAAATTTTGAATCTGAGCGCCAATGCCTCTGGGCAGATTTGATTCAATAACCCTCAGTTTGCTTCAAGTGGTGTTCCCTGGATCATCATGGGAAACTTCAAAGAAACTCTACCTACAGGTGCAGATCTGAGAAATCAAAGTGGGATGAGAGCTTTCCAATCCACTGTATTGTCAGAAAATCAAAGGTTCATTCTTCACTTCGACGAATAATCCAAGTGATAAAGATGTGGCAAAGAAACTTGATCAGGCCTGATCAAGACTCGTGGTTGGCTCGGTTCAGAAACTCTGTGACAAGCAGGAAAAGGCTTTGTTGAATCGAGACACATCTTTCGAAGACGTTTTTGAAGAATAATTTTACTTACCAAAATCTCAGATTTTATGTCTTAAGAATGGTTATCAGAACTCTAGTTTTTCCCACAAATTTTCCAGAGCATAATTCCTACAATGCTATCTGCCGTCTAGTGTTGGGAAATGGTATAGTACTGATGGATCGTAAGGCAATAAAAGAGGCTGTGGCCGATCATTTCTCTTGGTTTGTCAGCTCAACATCTTCTTCTGAATCCCTAGCAATTTTCATCTTCCTGACCTCCTTTACTGCCACTGCCCAGCTCAGGAAAAAAAAAGTTTATTTTAACATGAACTTTCAAGGGTCGTGCCTATTTCTTTCCAAACTTTGAAATAGTATGTATTTCATACTGAATTAAATAAAATTTAAAGTACTATATGAACTTTAAGCGTTATGTATTTTCATTCTCGAACTTTATAGTAATGCATATTTCATACTGAATTAAAAAAAATTCAAAAATATTGCATGAACTCTCAAAGTTGTGCTCTTATATATTAACCGTTAAATGTGTTAGTCATCCGTTAATATATTAAAACGACTTCATTTTAGATAAATTCTACAAAACTAAATTTAAAAACTAGTATATGAACTCTCAAAGTTGTGTTTATATATATTGACCGTCAACGGTGTTAGTTATTAATTAATTTACCAAAACACATCATTTTGAATAATTTCGATAAAATTAAAAAAAATTGGGAGATTCGAACTCTAATGTATATTTGAATTAATAATAAATCATTTAATATTATAAATAATGATTTTTAAATTTTTTAAAACATGAATAATTATAGATTTACGGGATAAAACTAAAACAAAAAAATGGATAAGAGTTATTTGATTAAACTAGAACTTATATATAAGTTAATGTTTTCACGATCAATACGATAAAGTTATTTTGGTCTAGAACTTATATGCTTTTACTTTTCCACCGATGTGAGAGTTTGAATCTTAAAAATTAATTTTTAATTTTATAATTTTATAGAATTTCACAAAATGACGTTGTTTTTATAAATTAACAGACGACTTACACTTGTGACCGTCAATATATATATATATATATATATATATATAAGCATGATTATGTATTTTGATTAGTGTAATATGGTATATACACTACTATAAAGTTCGGGAATGAAAAGGTACAACAAATAAAGTTCATATAGGTTTTTTGAATATTTGTTTAATTCAATATGGAATACGCACTACTTCAAAGTTTGGGAAGGAATAGGCACGCCCGTAGTGTTCATGTTGAAATAAGTTTTTTCCCGCCTAGCTCACACTGCAGAGCTCTTTGTACATACGATAACTGAGGCAGAGAATAATATATATTAAGAGGGGACTCAAACTACTCTACCAGCTCAGTTTCATAATCTCATTTCAAAGAGGGGACTCATGAATGTCTATCAAGCTCCATTTTGAGGGGTTTTTATGATATATTAGTTTAGTTTTGTTGGTTCATCAATATAAGTCTACTTGTAAATACAACATTGTACTCAATTAACGAAGATGAACAGTTTATTTATTTTTATTTGAAAAATCTTAATTTAGTTTAAGATTAAATGTGTTGTCTAAATGGAATCAGAAGATTAAATTCACTGAAAAAAAAAACAAAAACCCAAAACCCACAGTAAACAAAGAAAACAGAGAATATTACACATTAAGGCACTTCTCATAAGTTGTATCACACATTTAGGTACTTAGACAGGAAGAGGCACTTCCACCCTTTTTTGCACACCAAGAATACATGTCTTACCCTTCATTAACCACAATTCTAATTTTTTTTTGTTGAAAGCCAAACTTTCTCGTTTCTTTCTCGTTGGACTTTGGCAAGAGGTTGAATTGACATTTTCTTTCTCTTCTTTTTACTATTATTCTATTGTGCTTATCCCAAGCCAATTTTCAAAAACAAACGGCTTCTATGCATCTAGCCTTTTTGTCACATTCCGGTTCTTCCAAACCGGGATGATTTTGTTTTTTTTTTAATTAACTTGATTTGGCCCAAAGCTCATCAAATATTTCTCTTTTAATTCTGGCCCGCTTAGTAAACCCTAGAGTTTCCTCTTATCTTCCTATAAAAAGGAGGTTTCCCCTTCTCTTTTCTCCCATATAGAAATTAGAGCGAATCCGTGCAGAGTTCCAGAGAGATCTGAAAATCCTAGCCGTCAAGGTTCTCATTTTCTCCTCTCTCTTGTTTTCTCTGGCTATCTCTCTCTCTCTCTCTCTCTCTCTCTCTCTCTCTCGCAGCATCTCTCTCTCCTTTATGTATGCCATTCGTTGCAGGCCGGAGCCAAGCCATCGAAGATCCTTATCAAGCCGATTTGAATCTGTGACTAGATCTTTTCTTCTCTTCTTTCTAGATCTGGCCACCATTGATGCACCTACCCGTTTCTTTGTAGATCTGGTTCATAGAAAGCCGTAAGCTTCAGATCTGCTTTTTCTCTCTTTTCCATCTACAGATCTAAGTCCAAGGTGAGGACTGATGTGATATCTTCCTTCCTTCTTTCATTATCGCTTCATAGTAGAAGTATCTATCTAAATCATTCATACCTACGTGTTATCTATAAGTATACGCGTAGTTGTTTGATAGATGAACTATATCTTATATATATATATATATCCATATATAGTGTATTGTAATGTGTGAAAGACATAGATCTATTGTTAGGTTATTAAAACATGGTTGAATGATGTTTGAGGATTGTATGTGATGATTGTATTAATTGGGGTGATGGTATATGTGGATGATATATATATATGTGTGTGTGTGTGTGTGTGTGTGTGTGTATGTGTGTGTGTGTGTGGTTAGTATGTTTATGAGTTAGAGGAAGGCATAAGGCCTATGTGTGCCGGTGCAACGTGGTGGAAGTGTGCAAGTCTCGGGCGTTGCATCGTTTCTTGTTGGATCATGTGGCAATCTCGTGAGTTGGCATGATTCATCACCGGAGTGGGCAAGCGGTGTGCCTGTGTATGAAGGAAGAACGTAGTAGCGTGATGTCGTGGAGACAACGTGAAACATATGAACATGGTGGCAGATCACGCGAGAACCGAAGAAGTCGGTAACATGATTGCGTGAAGGCATGGAACTCACAGTGTCAGCGTGATGTCGTGGAGACAACGTATGTGGTGAGCTCTCCCGCGAAAACAGGAGGAACGCGGGGACCGAACGAGGTGGCGTTGTCTCATGTTGGCACTGTTGGGGTTTATCCTCGTTTCTTGTTGATTGCTCTTGCTTTACTGGATGTTTTAGGTAGAGCTTTTGTTATGTTGTGTGGTGAATGTCGGGTGATGATTTTGGGGCTCATGGAGCTTCCCTCACTGAGCTTTTGTCGAAATGCTCACCCCTCCTCCTTCTTTCCCATTTCAGGTTCGGCTCATATTGGTGGGTTTTTGTCTAAGACGACTTGGGATTCTAAGGACACATTGTTTCGGCCTCGTGGCTGGAGACAAGTGTCACGATATCGCCGACCATTTCAATTGTGCTGGGTCGGGGTGTCACAAGTGGTATCAGAGCCCAGGAAAGACTCTCTATTCCTAACCTAGAGGGTCAATCGCGACTCAAACCAATATGACTAGAACCAATTCCTAATCTCTTACTTAGTGGTTGAATTCTCCCTAGCTCCGTTCGGAATTCGGGGCGAATTCCCAGTTAAGTGGGGGAGAGTTGTCACATCCCGGTTCGGTTTGTTTTGTTTTTTAATTAACTTGATTTGGCCCAAAGCCCATCAAGCATTTCTCTTTTAATTCTGGCCCGCATAGTAAACCCTAGGGTTCCCTCTTATCTTCCTATAAAAAGGAGGCTTCCCCTTCTCTTTTCTCCCATATAGAAATTAGAGCGAAGCCCTGCAGAGTTCCAGAGAGATCTGAAAACCCTAGTCGTCAAGGTTCTCATTTTCTCTTCTCTCTTGTTTTCTCTGGCTATCTCTCTCTCTCTCTCTCGCAGCATCTCTCTCTCCTTTATGTTTGCCATTTGTTGCAGGCCGGAGCCAAGCCATCGAAGATCCTTATCAAGCCGATTTGAATCTGTGACTAGATCTTTTCTTCTCTTCTTTCTAGATTTGGCCACCATTGATGCACCTACCCGTTTCTTTGTAGATCTGGTTTGTAGAAAGCCGTAAGCTTCAGATCTGCTTCTTTTCTCTTTTCCATCCACAGATCTAAGGCCAAGGTGAGGACTGATGTGATCTCTTTCTTCCTTCTTTCATTATCGCTTCATAGTAGAAGTATCTATCTAAATCATTCATACCTACGTGTTATCTATAAGCATACGCGTAGTTGTTTGATAGATGAACTATATCTTATATATATATCCATATATAGTGTATTGTAATGTGTGAAAGACATAGATCTATTGTTAGGTTGTTAAAACATGGTTGAATGATGTTTGAGGATTGTATGTGATGATTGTATTGATTGGGGTGATGGTATATGTGGATATATATATATATATATATATATATATATATATATGTGGGTAGTATGTTTATGAGTTAGAGAAGGCATAAGGCCTATGTGTGCTGGTGCAACGTGGTGGAAGTGTGCAAGTCTCGGGCGTTGCATCGTTTCTTGTTGGATCATGTGGCAATCTCGTGAGTTGGCATGATTCATCACCGGAGCGGGCAAGCGGTGTGCCTGTGTATGAAGGAAGAACGTAGTAGCGTGATGTCGTGGAGACAACGTGAAACATATGAACATGGTGGCAGATCACGCGAGAACCGAAGAAGTCGGTAACATGATTGCGTGAAGGCATGGAACTCACAGTGTCAGCGTGATGTCGTGGAGACAACGTATGTGGTGAGCTCTCCCGCGAAAACAGGAGGAACGCGGGGACCGAACGAGGTGGCGTTGTCTCATGTTGGCACTGTTGGGGTTTATCCTCGTTTCTTGTTGATTACTCTTGCTTTACTGGATGTTTTTGGTAGAGCTTTTGTTATGTTGTGTGGTGAATGTCGGGTGATGATTTCAGGGCTCATGGAGCTTCCCTCACTAAGCTTTTGTCGAAACGCTCACCCCAGGTCCTTCTTTCCCATTTCAGGTTCGGCTCATAGGTGGGTTTTTGTCTAAGACGACGTGGGATCCTAAGGACACATTGTTTCGGCCTCATGGCTGGAGAAAAGTGTCATGATATCGCCGACCATTTCAATTGTGCTGGGTTGGGGTGTCACAAGTCAATTGGTAACAACTTCTCTATGGGAATGTTGAGAAAGGGTGAGGTCTTGGGTTCGAGTAAACCCAAACGCATCAATAACCCACCAGTGAGCTGAGGCCCCAGAGGGCAGGTTGTATCACAGGGGAGGGGTTAGGGTCGGTGCACTGCAGGGCTGGCTGATCCTCCAGGGTGGAGTAGGCCGTTATATAAAAGTCGACTTTTTTTCGTGACAACCCGTCCTGTGGACCTCACTGTCCCATAGACCTCAGGTTCACAACGCTGCTGCGCACCGAACCCCAACCCCTCCATTATGAGTTCTCATTAACTCCATAATTAGGTTGTTGGTGAGACTCAAACCCAGGTCCTCACCCTTTAACAGCATTCCCACAGGACAAGCTGTCACCAATTGATGTGCAGCTCAATTGGTAACAGCTTGTCCTGTGGGAATGCTGTTAAAGGGTAAGGACCTGGGTTCGAGTCTCACCAACAACCTAATTATGGAGTTAATGAGAACTCATAATGGAGGGGTTGGGGTCGGTGCGCTGCAGCGCAGGTCTATGGGACAGTGAGGTCTACAGGACGGGTTGTCACACTTTTCGTGATGTGATCACACTTCCTAATCCTAGTTTTATGTGTTCACTTATCTTCTTCATCTCCTCTATTATCCACTCCCCTTAACGAGTCAACCTATAACTCTAACATGGTAAGTTTGCTACCTTTCTGTTTTAACAAAATCATTTAGCCACAAATCAATCTACAACTCTAACATGTTAATCAATCACTAAAGCTCAGCTTGAGAACTCTATTGACACACGCAACTGTCGTAGCCGTAAAACCGGACTGGCATAAACGATATATTAGAACGGAATTAGGGAAATAGATGATTCTTAAAGAACAATAAAACATGGAGACGAGATATGATCTCTTTTCTTAACTCTGAATATTCATTCCGTAGTGAGACGAAACTGTACGAATATAGAGTCCCAAGATAAAACCTGGCGACGAATCACGCTTCACTCGTGAAACACCCTAACGAACTATAATTTCTATGAAACACTCTCTTAAACTTATGCTGAGAGATTGGTCGGATTTTTTCTGTGTGAAAACGTTAAGTATGAAGGAAAAGAGAGACCGATATTTAAAGAACTAGAAGAGAAGTAGTTTCCCTGCAAAACGTGTGCCCGTTAGTGGAGATTTGGCAAAGATCTCGGAGAATTTAAGTTACAAAACTTAATCCCAAAAGACTCGCTCTGTTTGTTGTCGTTATAAATATCTGCGAGGAGAAAACTGCGTGACGTTTTGAGACAAACTACTTGTCATTTTAAACGAAATGCATGTTGTTTTTTGGCTGAAAAATGGGCCAAAAATTCGGACTTAACTTGGTCCAAAAAGAATCTTAATGGGCCGGAGGCCCAAAACCCAAGACCCAAAACCCAAAACCCAAGACCCAAAACCCAAAGCCCAAGACCCAAGACCCAAGATCCAAGATCCAAGACCCAAGCTCAAGCCCAAGCCCAAACCCACGCCCACGCCGAGCTGAGCTGGACAGCAGCGGCGGCACGCGCGTGGGGGCCTCCTCTCTTCCCCTGAGCCTTTGGAACATGGTAGGTGGGAGTACACATATATACAACTCCTTTGTGCATTAACTCTCCGATGTGGGAGAGATTAATGTCATTTGACATTATGGGCATTAGCCCACTCATTTCTCTTCACTATTAATGATCCAACAATCCCCCACATGAATAGAAATGATTCTAAACATATGCAGACTAAATGCATACTCGATAGACTCTAATTAATATACTTATTTTAATCTTGACTAGACTAGACAGATTTATCGAGAGTGTTTGCGAAAACTTCACTGTTTTTGAGTTGGTGGCATGTTAAAGCCTTGAACCACTCTTAGTTAATATATGTCGGGTTTATTTTACCAGAAGGTGAACATGATGTCTTGAACCAACCGGTGTTTTATGTAGATTGAGACAACAAGCATAACGGAGCTTCATTTTCTCGTAGAACTTAGTTCTCTATTGTGTTCATTGTGGTCCTGAATTATTCCTGGTTTTCATGAGTGGACTTGGAGAATATAGCCTTGCATTCATTCTTCTAGAAACGGCATAATTTCACACTCATTAGGTGATTGACCATGAAAAGTATTGAGTAATACTCCGCTTTAGAAGCTGTGGAATCATTAAAAGCTAATGCTTATCCTATTCACATTTCTTAGCACTTTTATCATCTTAGGAGCTGGGAGGAGGCTACAGTGTCTCAAAGTGCCCTTTCTAGATTTTGTTTGACTTTGTTTTCCCTTTGAACCTATGTCTTGAGATCTCCAATCATGATAGGTAGGGTTGCAATCATGCATCCTCATTTTTAATAGGCTTTAAACCCATTTCTTTTGATGATTTAGCGACAATATCTCGTGGCACCTTTAGTGAATGGATCTGCTAGGTTGTCAGCCGATTTGATGTAGTCTATTGTGATTACACCATTTGAGATAATTTGTCTAATGGTCTTATGTCGTCTTCTGATGTGATGGGATTTAACATTGTAGAGATTATTTTGAGCACGAGCTATAGCTGATTGACTGTCACAATGTATGCGTATAGCTGGTACAGGTTTCTCCCACATGGGAATATCTTCCAAAAAATTTCTAAGCCATTCAGCTTCTTCTTTTGCTTCATTTAAGGCTATAAACTCAGATTCCATGGTGGATATGGCTAACACTGTTTGTTTGGTAGATTTCCGTGATATTTCTCCTCCTCCTAGTGTAAAGACGTATCGACTTGTGGATTTTGAGTTTTTAGAATCTGATATCCAGTTAGCGTCACTGTATCCTTCTAAAACTGCTGGTTCTTTACCATAGTGAAGCCCAAAATCTTTTGTATAGCGCAAGTAATTGAGTATTCTAGTTATACCTTTCCAGTGTGTATGAGCTGGATTACTTGTATATCGACTAAGTACGTTTATTGCATGAGCTAGATCTGGTCTAGTACAATTGGTCAAGTACATGAGACTTCCAATCGCTCGTGCATACTCTTTTTGTGAAACCGCTTCACCTGAATTCTTTGTCAAGTGCATTTGAGGATTTAACAGAGTTTTTGTTGTACTATTAGAGTAGTTTTTAAATCTATCTAATATTGTTTGAGCACAGTGAGATTGGGTTAAGATAATTACATTTGAAGTTCTTATGACTTTAACCCCGAGAATAACATCTGCTAATCCTATATCTTTCATCTCAAATTTCCCTGTGAGCATGTTTTTTGTGTGATTGATAATATCTTTATTGCTTCCAGTAATGAGCATATCATCTACATATAGACATAGCAAAACATACGCATTTTTGGTAGTTTTGTAGTATATGCATTTATCACATTCGTTAATTTTGAAACCATTTGACATCATTACATTGTCAAATTTTTCATGCCATTGTTTTGGTGCTTGTTTAAGCCCATAAAGTGACTTTACAAGTCGACATACTTTTTTCCTGTCCAGGAATAACAAAACCCTCAGGTTGTTTCATGTAAATTTCCTCTTCTAAATCACCATTTAGAAAGACAGTTTTTACATCCATTTGATGGATTTCTAAGTTTCTTAGAACTGCGATTGCTATCACCAGCCTTATTGAGGTTATTCTCGTTACTTGAGAATATGTGTCAAAATAGTCAAGGCCTTCTTTTTGTCAGAATCCTTGAACTACAAGTCTAGCTTTGTGTAAACCTGGTGTTCCATCAGGGTTTAGTTTTCGTTTCATTATTCATCTATTCCCTAATGCTTTGCAGCTACGTGGTAAATCTATTATATACCATGTATAATTTTGCATGATAGAGTCGAATTCACTTCTGATAGCTTCGTTCCAAAATGGAGCATCTGGTGAAGCCATGGCTTCTGCCAAAGTCTTTGGATCATTTTCTACTAAAAATGCCATTAAGAAATCTTCACCAAAAGATTTTTCCTTTCGAATTCTTTTACTCCTTCTAGGTTCATCTTTTTCATTTTTCTGAAATATGATTTCTAGAAATGTCGACATTTGTCTCAATTTCTGAAACATTGTCATCGTCTATTTCTTCTCGAGTTCGTTTTGAACCTTGTTTTTCCTTACATGGGAAAATGTCTTCGAAGAAAGATGCATTTCTTCATTCCATTACTGTATTTTCATGAATATCTTATATTTCAGATTTTATGTACCAGAAACTGATATGCAGTACTATTATGTGCATACGCGATGAAGATGCAATCCACTGTTTTAGGTCCCATAGTGACCTTCTTTGGTGGCAGTACCGTAACTTTTGCCAAGCACCACCACAGTTTAAGGTATTTATACGAAGGTAAATTACCTTCCCATAGTTCATATAGAGTTTTGCCAGTTACTTTGTGTGGAATTTTGTTGAGGATATAATTAGTGGTAAGCAACGCTTCTCCCCACATGTTCTGGGGTAACCTAGATTCCTGCAACATTGCATTCATCATCTCTTTTAGAGTTCGATTTTTACATTCAAAAACTCCATTAGATTCTGGTGAGTAAGGAGCTGTAGTTTGATGAATTATTCCATGTTCTTTACAAAAAGCATTACATGGACCATCATACTCGCCTCATCTGTCGCTTCTAACAATTTTAATAGCTGTTTTAAGCTGATTTTTGACCTCGAATTTAAATTCTTTGATTTTTTCTAAAGTTTCATCTTTGCTATGTAATAAATATACATAACAATATTTTGTGCAGTCGTCTATGAAGGTCACAAAAAACTTTTTTCCACCTCTAGTTTGTATAGATTTTAAGTTACATAAATCTGTATGAATTAAATCTAGAGGTTTGTTAGTTCTTTTAACACGACGTGAGGGCATTTTGGTGAGCTTACCCTATATGCATACTTCACATTTTTGTTTACTTGTTTTGCATTATGGGATTAAATTTTGATTCATTAATCTTTGTATCGATTTGTAGTTTACATGGTCTAATCTTTCATGCCATATATTAAAAGACTCTACCAAATAAGAAACTGGCTCTTTCTTATTCATTGAAACTTTTGAAGCTACAACTTTCAGAGTGATTGTCATTATATTCATTTTGACAAGTCCATCCTTAACATATCCTTTTCCCAAATAAACCCCATTCTTCCTAATCACGAGCTTATCCGCCTCGATACTTGTGGCGAATCCATTCTTGCTGAGCAAGATTCACGACACCAGGTTCTTCCTCATGTCAGGCACATGCTTCACATTCTGCAGAGTGACTTCGCGACAAGATGTCATCTTCAGAATCACCTTGCCGCGACCTTCAATCTTGGAGACTGCAGTGTTTCCCATGAACAGCTTCTCCTGAGTCTTGCTTTTCTGATAGGTGCTTAACATCGTCCTATCAGTGCAAATGTGGGTGGTGGCACCAGTGTCATACCACCATCCCTTAGGGTTGTTGCTTTCAACCATGTTGACTTCAGTCACCATTGCAACGAGATCTTCTTCAGTGAGATTCGCCTGCGCCTTCTCATCTCTGATCTTGATGCGATACTCAGTAGTTATGTGACCAACTTTGTGGTAGTAGTGACATTTTCCCTTGAATTTCTCCACATTCGTATTGATCTCAATGCCTTTCTTCTTGAAGTTTGGACCAGGAGCCTTAAAAATTGCAGCTGTTTTGGAAGGCTTAGCAGAAGAGCGAGCAATTGCCTTTCCTTTACATTTCATTTCAGCCACGTTGACACTATAGTCTTTAGCTTGAAGCAGCTTGTCATCATTTTGTTTTCTGGCTTCCATCTGAAGCCTTTGAATGAGATCTTCGAGTTCCATCTTCTTCTCTTTCTGCTTCAGGTAGTTCTTGAATTATGCATAGCTTGGAGGAAGCTTTTGGATGAGGCTAAGAGTTGTGAATGTCTCACAGATGGACATTCTTTCGCCAGCAATTTCATGGCAAATGAGCTGAAACGCTTCCACCTGATCCATGATGGGTTTTGAATCCACCATTTCAAAGTCATGGAATTTTGCTACCACATACTTCTGGCAGCCAGTGTCCTCACCTCTGTACTTCTTGTCCAGTGGTCTCCATAACTCTTTCAATGTGGGGATCTCACAGTAGACTTGGTACAATGGGTCAATAAGGCGACCCAAAATATATCCTTTGCACATGAATTCGGAATGCACCCAACTGTCAACAGTTGCAAGAGTGTACACATCATCAATCCCGAGGGACAATGGGTTTGTCCTCCTAGGTGAATTTATCTAGATTCATTGTTGTCAGGAAGACAATATCTTCATGATTCTAATCGAACCAGGAGGACCCTAAGGCCTTGCTGGTATGTTTTCTTGTACCATGGTCCATCCCAACGATCCTGTCTAGGATCGGGGACATGATACTAAATCTAATCCCTAAACACTAAGGTGAAATGTTTCTAAAATGGGACTCTGATGCTGAGGACCTTGTCGCGGAAAACATAATTAAAGTTATGTTTAATCAGAGACCGTGGAAGTGGACCATTGATAGTGAACAAGCTTGGTACAGTCAGATGAGTTGCAACTGCAACCGGAGCACTTGTGGTTCCTTGAATAGGACCCGTTTGATAGAGACCAGCACCGAAGAGGCTACGACGCGTGGTTTTATCAGCACCATTTCCCACTGTAAGGGTAGGTGTCATTGTTGCAGCGGTTGTTGTTGTTGCATCAGCGGTTGTCATGGTTGAATCAGTTTGAGCAACGTTGAGTGGAGTTTGCGTATCATTGGTGGTGTCAATAAGGGTGTTGTTAGTTTCCGTCATTTTTCTGTTGAGAAAACATGAAAGCGGATTAGACTCCAGTCAACAAATAACATATTATTTCTATAAATAATAGTCTAAATCGATTGTCATTTATGGTGTTTTTAGTAGATCACTTAAATCGTTACAAACCACCAAATCATATCGATATAAGTCTGAAAAATATTTTGCAAACTCGCTTAAAAGTGTTTGCATAAACCGTTTGTGTAGACTTGTAGATTGTTTCACAACTCGCTTAAGAAAGCTTTTGTGGAAACCAATCGTTTTATAACATTTTTATGAATCTTATAACAAAAAATGTTTCGCGATAGAGTTACAGAGCAAAACGCAAACCGTTTTCAGATAAGTAAGAAACGTTTCGCGGAAATGCGAGAAGCAAATCGCAAACACTGTTCTAACTATAACCAAAACTGTTCTATAAATAGTTCGCAATTCGATTAAAAGCTTTAGAACTAAAGCGATTCACAGTTAAGATTGTAGTAGCCGTAAAATCGGACCGATATAAACAATATATTAGAACAGAGTTAAAGAAAAAAGATGATTCTTAAAGAACAATAAAACATTGGGACGAGATATGATCTCTTTCCTTAACTCTGAATATTCGCTTCGTAGTGAGACGAAACTGTACAAATATAGAGTCCCAGGATATAACCATGGCGACAAATCACGCTTCACTCGTGAAACGCCCTAACGAACTATAATTTATACGAAACACTCTCTTAAACTTACGCTGAGATATTGGTCGGATTTTTTCTGTGTGAAAACGTTAAGTATGAAGGAGAGGAAAGACCGATATTTAAAGAACTAGAAGAGGAGCGGTTTCCCGTAACAGCTGCAAAATGTGCGCCCGGTAATGGGGATTTGGCAAAGATCTCGGAGAATTTAAGTTATGAAACTTAATCCCCAAAGAATCATTCTCTTTCTTATCGTTATAAATATCTGCGAGGAGAAAACTGCGTGACGTTTTGAGACAAAATACTTGTCGTTTTAAACGAAATGCATGTTGTTTTTGGGCTGAAAAATGGGCCAAAAATTCGGACTTAATTTGGTCCAAAAAGAATTTTAATGGGTCGGGGGCCCAAGACCCAAGCCCAGCTGGACAACAGCGGCGGCGCGCGCGTGGAGGGCTTCCTCTCTTTTCCTGATCCTTTAGAACATGATAGGTGGGACTACACATATATACAGCTCATTTGTGCACTAACTCTCCCATGTAGGAGAGATTAATGTCATTTGACATTATGAACTTTTGCCCACTCATTTCTCTTCACTATTAATGATCCAACAGCAACAGCTACAAGAAAAGCCACCTCATGCATAATAGCTGATGTCTACAAATCCAGTACGGTGACGCTAGATATGGTTACCCCATGTATACACCACCTTATATGGACACACTATATATGGTTACCCCATGTATACACCACCTTATATGGACACACTATATATGGTTACCCCATGTATACACCACCTTATATGGACACACTATATATGGTTACCCATGTACAAATTTTAGTTCTTATGTACACTTGTTTTGTCTCACAATAGGCTTTAAAAAGACCTGCAACATGAATTACTTAAAACTAACAAATATACAATCATAATACAAGCAATTTCACCAACAAACATAACCCCATTATATAATTTTAAACCACCACTTGGCCATATGGATGCTTCTACACTCTTACATTACCACTTGTCCATATGGACATCACTGAACTCGTACACTAAAATACATCAATATCGACTTGTACATCCATATGAACCTTTTGTGATCATACATAAATGAACCTTTTGTCATCTAACACGAGAACCTGTTCATATGGGCATCTCTAATTTGATGTATGCATTACCATGTAATATGGATATCTTCCAATTTTTTATTTTGTCCATGTTAACTCACCCACTAATTCATCTTCTCATGGACACTCATCCCCACTCCATTGGGAGCTGCTCGTTATAAGATCAAACTTATTCACACATATAACCAAAAGAAATGTCATTGTCCACATGACTTTTTACAAATAAGAAAAGGTAAATCTCTCAAATAGTCCATTCTAAAGTTTTTGTCACAAAAATAGTTTTAAATGACTAAATTAGATCTTTTTATTTTAAAAAAAATAATATTTTATTTTTTAATTCTAAACCTCACCTCCAAAATCCACCGCATAATTCTAAATACTAAGTGTAGATTAGTTAACCTAATGGGTATAAATATATATATATACACCTTTTAATAATGTGTATTTAGTAATTTTTTAATATTATTTTTGGAACAAAATTTTTTTTTGGTCTATCTTAGGCTTAGAGTATTTCTCAATAAGAAATCACTGTCCACATGACCATGAACATCTATTCACGAGCAACTTAGATCCCAGCCACCATAAGAAAATCACTGCACATGACCATGCACAATTTATTCACGATCAACTTGAGCGCTTCTTGAATGCCTTTAGTCAAAAAAACTTGAGCGCTTCTAGCTCAAACAACCCACCAAAACAAGATTTCTTTAGCATATCGAAATCATCAGTCCCAGCTAACTCATTCTTCTCGTTCAACAAATAATTAATCTTCAATAACAGATGTTCGATCGGTTATTAGGGAATCGATCTGTTGAAAACAATTGTTCATGTAAGTCCTTGTCCCACCCATCTTAAGGCCAACCAACTGCAAAAACACATGCATTGGTGACACACCCAACAAAAAACATGTTACTTTAGCTAAAATCTCGTAACCTAACATATTGTGGGAACCGAAACTAACATCGTCGATTCCCGTAAATTAAGGAAAGTCAAGAAACCCTAACTTTCCCTGAGGTTCCGGATTCTCTGTGAGAGCTAACGACAAGTAATCAAATAAACGTGGAAAGTATGAAAAGATAACAAAAAGAATTTAGAAAACAATGGATCTTTATTTGGAATTTGCGTACAAGTGCTCCAGAGACAAAAGCGTACATAAAGCTTGTCTGGAAACGAGATCACGAAGGAATTCGTATTACACCAGCAGTAAAATGAGACTAAGTTTGCTAGCTTTACCACTTATGTCGAGAGAAACCTATGTGGCTGCAACTCACTTAGCAATAGACGAAAAAGACAAAAAAGACGAAAAAGGTTTGAAGGATTTGGGACTAGACCTTAAGAAAGGCTGACTACGTACCCCTTTCGAGGATCAAGTCGGACGTAGTTCAATTAAAAGATTGGACCAACAGATCAAACTGTCGGAGCAAGTTTGTCTGTAATCGAGTGCTAGTCATATAAACCGAGCTTGTCGAGAATAAAGCTTAGGGTTTCGAAGTGCAATGAGTCGTAGAGTCTAAAGAAACCAGAATCGTCGAATAAAGATGAAGAAACGTCTAAGTATAACTATGTTGTTTTAGCCACCTAAGGTCTAAGTTCTTCTAAGCTAACATAGCTTCTCTAGGTCTAAATTTTTGGATCCCTGTGCCTTTTCCTTTAGTTCCCCTTATATATGCCTTCTAGGTTGGTTTCCCTTTCCTTTTTTGCCCCTAGGTTGAGTTTATCGTTTCTTAGAAATATTCCTTTTTATCTCGATCTTCATCATTATCTTGAAAACTTGACATTTATCATCCAAACTTAACATTTATCTCTTACTACAAAATAAAAGATAGATCGTCATTTCAATTCGGCTTTTTTCGTGTCAAGCCAGGAGTGGGCTTTTAGCTGAGTTTTAGACCTTGTCGGGCCGTTTTTTGACTTAGGCAATTTCACAATTTTGTCGTAAGAGCGCTTCTAAAATGACGTCGATTCCAACGAGAGTTCAAATTTTTCATATAGTGCAGGCAACCTTAGGTGTTTAGTTAACCGTTGTCGTTTTACACGATCAATTCGAAATTTATACGAGGAACCGAGTTCTTGCGGTAAAGTTCCAAAGTCAATTTCGATCGAGAATAAACAAGAACGAGTTTGATCCAATTTTAAAGGAGGGAATTACGAGGACAGAATAACAAGGATTGATGCATTCAACTCGCCGAATGGGCGAGTTAGATTGCTCGTCTGACCCAACTCTCTCGTTCGGCAAGTTGGATTGGTTCAACTCGCCGAACGGGCGAGTTGGTCATCTTGCTCGATCCAACTCACACGTTCGGCGAGTTAGAATGCTCTTACTCACCAAACGGGAGAGTTGGTCGTCTTGTTCGATCCAACTCGCCCGCTCGGCAAGTTGGATTTCTCAAACCCGCCGAATGAGCAAGTTGGTCATCTTATTCGATCCAACTCGCCAAACGGGCGAGTTGGCGGCCCACGTCGCCCAACTCATCGAACGGGCGAGTTGGTTGGTTTGTGTGGTCTAACTCGCCCATTCGGTGAGTTGGACGCCTTGCTTGGCCAACCCTTCTGTTCGGTGAGTTGGACAATCGAGCCTTATAGTCGTTTTGTTGTTTCGAAGCTCGGGGATCCATTTTCAGAGACTTAGAGTAACCTTTCTCGAGGACTTATCGTGTGAACCCTCCTTCGGGATACATACGAAACTTGATTTCGATTTTCCCGCTTTTATTTTTTTCAAAAGATTATCTCTCTCTTTTCAAAGAGGACATTTCTGGGAAGTTTATGACGTTGATTTTATCGTGACCGATTTTAACCCCGACAGTTAGCCCCCCAACTCGCTAGAATCGTAAGGTTCTAGCGAGCGGTTTTGGCAGGTTTTGTTAGTTAAGCGGAATCAATGTTTAGAAAGGTCCGTTGAAAGTGGTCTACTTACTCCTCTAGAGCGGAATGCAGTAGGATTGGGGCTGCGCCTTGTGAAGGCTGCCTACGTACCCTTGTAGAAGGGATCAAGCCTTTTGTAGTTCATCCCGGAGTTGAGGTTCTTACTTACTGTTTTCTAATGAGACCTTTATGGTCTAGCTGTGTGTCGTGTAGAGATTCATGCATGTTTCTGCCAACGACATTGTATATTGGGCATTTGTCGGCCTCGAGACAAGCCTTGTAGGCTGTTTATTTTGGCCGAGTGTTGCCGTATTTATGTTTTTGGGACTGGCAGTGTGTGCCTTTGGATCCCGACCGCTTTGCGATTTTTTTAATGAATAAACTAGGATTTTTACTTGAAAATGAGTTTAAGTAGATTCGTTTTTTTGTTAAATATAGAGGGAAGGATACAAGTTGACATCTCGCTCCCAACTCTTTGCGGATCGTCCTATTCGTTGGTCGTTCGAGATGTTTGAGAAGTTTTCCTAAGTTTCATGAGCGGTTAGATATGGACGAAGAGACATGCTTTCAGGATCTCGTATCTTTTCGATATCATACCTTGAGACGTTAGATACCAGTGTGCTGGGTTTAGGGTAAGATCTAGGTCTAATCACGGTTTTTGGGGGTGCGATGACTACGCTTACATTTCCCCTATCGCTTTCGACCTGATTTCGTCCCGCTTTAAAGTCTGCGATATGTTCTCGGATTATGTCACTTGTATGGTAGGAATCGAGCATCTCTTCGAGGACAATTTTTAGGTCTCCCGAAAGTGCTGACCAAAATTTCCGATTTATTTTATAGCGCTATGACCCTTGTATCATGTGTTCGAGAGCTATCTCTACGAGATGGCTTAGTCTGTTCAGGACATTAAGAGTTTGTTGTGATCAGAAACAAACTTATTGATCGTTTTAAAACCTTCGCGAAGGATATGTGTTTAAGAAGGCGTGTATATTTTATAGTCGCGTATGGACTGTTTTAAAGGTGAGCATTCCTTTTCGAAAAGTTTTGACGAAAAACCGTTCTCCGAGCGTTAGCAACGTCTCGCTGTGTCGAAGGTTGAGTTTTTATTTCGTATGCCGCATTTCGTGCTTGAAATGTTTGCGGGCTTGAAGATGTTTGGTATTGCAAGGTTTTTGTTTTAACCTTACGGAAGAGAAATGTTTTGGTTTTTTTCCGAGGAATTAGGACCAGTGGGTCGAGTAAATTCGTCCATGAAAATATACGACTTCCTTCATTGTGCTTTGTAAAGATCCCCCCCGAGACTTATTTCGTGTATAGTTAAGGATGCTTCGTATAGCTATAGGAGCTTCGTTACATGTTTTTCCTTATGCGCCACTTTTTACTTGTAAAACGTTGTGGGTTTAGAGTAAACTGCGGAACATATTGAACTTGGTTGGTTTTTGACACTTTTAAGTTTTCTGTTAACCGTTCAGTGGTTACGACTAAGTTTCGATATTAAGAATTTGTCGTATGATTTTCGATTCTGGGTTATACGATAATTTTTTGCACTTGACGTTTTTAGACTAATCGTTGATTGTCGTTTTTCCATTAAGTGATTGGATGGAATAGTGGTTGCTCAAACATTTTGGCTCGGTCTTTTATCGGAAGGCGTAATTGTCCGAGCGCCAAAGAGCGTTTGTCGAGATTGATGGGCCAAGTCGGAGTTTTTCGTGCTAAGATGTCCAATGTTGTTAGAGATGATTTTCTACTTTAGGTATCAGTTATACAATGAATGTTTCGTATAATGTTTCCTATAGTTGTACAAAAATTGTTTTGCTAATGTATGATGAAGACAAAACGTAAGAGGCTCGATAAAGAACCCGTGCGAGATGACTGCCTGCCCGAACGTAACCGAGTGAGATGGGAGGCAGAAGCCAACGAGCTGCATGGCTAAAGAATGAGATCTGTAAGATCGTATTGCGGAGAGATAAAGTTTAGATTTTTTTTGTTGAGGGACGAGTCACATGACTTTGTTTTTAGCTATAAGTAAAGCGTCCAAAGCACTTCTCTATAAAACTTGCTATGTTTGTTTTTGAAAGTTTCTTCGCATAACTTGGTGTTGGCTATACGAAGGATGTTCCACATCAGTTTTCTGAGGGGTGAATAGCATAAAAGTAAATTGAGAATGTCTCTCGCAAATTTCTCGGGATATTTGCGAACGAGGAATGTGTTTTCCGCATTCTCTTTTCCACATGGAGAAGTCGTTTTTCATGACACTGATTTTGTTTTCCCATAGGCTCTTCCGTATAAAATATTATAGCTATACGAAAGTAATGGATGATTTGTTTTATGAGGCATCGCATTGCCTAAATGATTTTTTTGTCTATTGCTGCGAGAGTTTGCTTTGCCGAAAGCATTTTCTTGATGCCGAGACTTTTTTTTGAAAGTATTGGAGTATCTGAGTATTGTATACATACCTACTCCCCCCCCTTTTTGACGAAAGAAAACGGCTGAATCGATGTTTTGAAAGGTTGTGTACGTTTTTTGATTCGGAGATTGGGATGATCGACAATCCAGGTCGGTTTAAAGACGATGCTAGGATTGTGACTTGGTGACTTTCAGGTTGATGACTAGGAATATGTCGGTTTTAAGACGACGTTCATGTTTCTAGTTCCTTCTTTCCTTAGGAAGCGAGCTAAGTGTGCGTGGCGATTGCTTCTAGGTTTTTCGAGAGTTTAGATCGATTTGCAAAATCTGCCTAAGCAGTCGTTAGAACAATAGATCGAGACAGGAAAATGCCTAAGAATTAGTTCGCTAGACTATTCTCCTAGATCCTAAGTTCCCTAAAGTTTTATGGCGATCTCCGAAGCGTTTTTACTTCTTAGTACCTTCGTACGAAAATTCCAAGTCTGATTTCAAAAAGTTCCAAGCCAGCCATACCTTTGTTTTCTCGGAGGTTTGGGTTCACCTCTTCTCCATTTTTCTTGCTCATCTCCCCTTCCTCTTCTCGTGTCTGTGCGCCCCCTAAGAATGGTAACAATATTAGTTCTTCCTGGCCGTTTTTAGGCTTGAACCTCTTTTGCAGTGTTTATCGTAAACTTCCAATTGTAACTCCAATCGAGACGAAACAAGAGATATTTCGATCAAGATTCAAAGGAGAAAGATAAGATGGAGGTAAGGGTGAGTAGGATGCCCAATAGGGCGAGTAGGATGCCCAAAAGGGAGAGTAGGATTCCCAAGAGGATGAGTAGGATGCCCAAGAGGTCACGTAGGAGCAAGCCAAGGAGTTTATGCAAGTTTCACTTGTTTTTGTCGTAAAATCTCAATGGAAACTCCGATTGATATGAAACGAAAAGCGTTTAGAAGAGCATTTACTAAATGCTAATGCTCGCCAAATGCTCTAGGCTCAATCAACATTTATCTCAAAAGCATTATGCTTTTTATTATCCAATCAACATTTATCTCAAAAGCATTTAGAAGAGCATTTACTAAATGCTAATGCTCGCCAAATGCTCTAGGCTCAATGCTCTCATATGAAGCTTTTGGAGGAGCATTTGCATTTAGAATATATAAAAATTAAAAAATAATTATATATAATTGATTTATTTTTATTTTTAATATATAAAAATATTTTTATAATAAGAAAATATAAATTTATATTTTTAAAAATAAAACTTTCAGTTAAATATTTTTAACTTTTTAAAAGAACAATATTTCACATTTAAAGTATAATATAACTTATATAATTACACATATCATTCATTATTTTTAAAAAACAAGCATAAAATAATATATATTTATTTATATATGAAACATATATATATTATTTAGACACTAATAAATAAATTATATATCATATATTAATTTCTATAGTAATTTTATATATGAATCATTTACTACTCTATAAATAAATATTGATAATTTATATAGAAAGTTTATAATTTATTTATTTATATTTTGTTCATTTATTTTATAATATTAAAAATTATGTTATATCCAAATATAATTTAATCTTTTAACATAAATTTTACATTTTTGTAAATATAATATTTCACATGTAAAACATAATATAATTTAAAAAATGAATAATTTTTTTATTTGTAATAACAAATAGATTATTAATATAGTATATATAGATATTATTTTAAAATAAATATATTATACTTCTATGATAATTTTTAAATTGTATACTGCTAATGCTCTACCAATCACTTTATTAAAAACTTTAATGAAAGCATATAGCTTCTGCAGCATACTGCTTCTACAGCATTCTGCTAATGCTTTATCATCTGCTGTACCAATCGAGGCCTAGGTCTAAATCTTCGGATCCCTGTGCCTTTTGCTTCAGATCCTCTTATATATGCCTTATGAGTCGGTAGAGGTGTCAATTGGGCGGTCCCTCCATGGGCTAGCCCAGTCAAATTCATTTTGGACGGGCTATGGACGCGCCCAATTAATAAATGATCTAATTGGACAAAAGACCAATTGGTGTTTGGCCTAATTGGGTAAAGACCAAATGGACAATGGGTGTCCATGGGGTTCCTAAAAACATAAATTTATGATTTTGTCAAAAAACATAGTTTACAAATTTAGTAAAAAAGCATATTTTCAACGGAAAAGCAAAATTTTACGAGATTGACGGAAAATGTGATTTTTTTATTTTGGCGGGAAAAATTAATTTTCAGTTTTGGTGGATAAATTTAACTTCTCAATTTTGGCGAGAAAACTTAATTTCTCAGTTTTAGCGGGAAAATGTAATTTTTCAGTTTTACTGGGAAAACATGATTTCTCGGTTTTGGCGGGAAAACGTGATTTCTCGGTTTTGGCAGGAAAACGTGATTTCTCCGTTTTGGCAGGAAAACGTGATTTCTCCGTTTTAACAGGAAAACATGATTTCTAATTTATGGTGAGAAAAATTAATTTCTCGGTTTTGGCGGGAAAACGTGATTTGTCGGTTTTGACAGAAAAATTTTGATTTCTCGGTTTTGGCGGGAAAACTTATTTTCTCAGTTTGGCGGAAAACCATGACTTCTCGGTTTTGACAAAAAAATTTGATTTCTCGGTTTTGGCGGGAAAACTTAATTTCTCACTTTTGGCGGGAAAACGTGATTTCTAGGTTTTGACGGAAAAAATGATTTTTGTTTTTGGCGGGAAAATTTAATTTCTCGTTTTTGGCGGGAAAATATGATTTTCGGTTTTGGTGAGAAAATTTAATTTTCGGTTTTGGCGGGGAAACATGGTTCTTGTTTTTGGCGGGAAATTTTATTTTTTTGTTTTTGGTGGAAAACGTGATTTTTGGTTTTGATAAAAAAACTTGATTTCTTGGTTTTTGCGGAAAAACGTGTATTGGTTGGAAAACATAATTTCCTAGTTTAAAAGAAAAATTGTAGTTTTTTAATAATTAAAAATAATTA
Organism: Moricandia arvensis; assembly: GCA_905132765.1. Lineage (NCBI taxonomy): Eukaryota > Viridiplantae > Streptophyta > Magnoliopsida > Brassicales > Brassicaceae > Moricandia > Moricandia arvensis. The sequence continues at coordinate 29,379 of CAJHQP010000052.1, forward strand.
TAAATATTATTGGGTGTCCATGGACATGTCTAAATGGACATGGTTTTTATTGGTTATACACACTTGTTTGGACCATTGTCCAATATGGGCCGTCAATTAATGCCTAAAAGTTGAAATGGTTCAATTGGTTAGGCCCTTTTGGGCTATGGACGGACCATTTGACACCTCTACGGATCAGTTCCCCTTTCGTTTTTTTGCCCCTAGGTCGAGCTTATCGTTTCATGGAAATATACTTTTTTTATCTCGATCTTCATCTTTATCTTGAAAACTTAACATTTATCATCCGAACTTAACATCTATCTCTTCCGTCAAAATAAAGAATAGACCGTCATTTCAATTGGGCTTTTTTCGTGTAAAATTGTGAGTGGGCTTTTAGCCGAGTTTTACACCTTGTAGGGCTGTTTCTTGACTTAAGCGTTTTCACAATTTTGTCGAAAGAGCGCTTCTGAAATGACGCCGATTCCGACAAGAGGTCGCATTTTTTGTATTAGGTAACCTTTGGTGTTTAGTTAACTGTTGCCGTTTTACACGACCAATTTGAATTTTATAATAGGAAATGAATTCTTGCGGTAAAGTTCCAACGTCAATTCAGATCGAGAAGAAACAAGAACGAGTTTGATCGATTTCAAAGGACGGAATTACGAAGACGAGATAAAAATGGATTGATGCATTCATCTCGCCGAATGGGCGAGTTAGATTGCTCGTCTGACCCAACTTGCCTGTTCGGCGAGTTGGATTGGTCCAACTCGCCGAACGTGTGAGTTGGTCATCTTGTTCGATCCAACTCGTCCGTTTGGCGAGTTGGTCAGCCCACGTCGCCCAACTTGCCTCTTCGGCGAGTAGGACTCTTCCAACTCGCCGAACATGCGAGTTGGTCGGCTAACGTAGCTCAACTCGCCCCGTTTGGTGAGTTGGAATGTTCGTACTCGCCGAATGGGCGAGTTAGTTGACTCGTGCGGTCCAACTCGCCCGTTCGGCGAGTTCGACGAGCTGCTTGGCCAACTCTTCCGTTCGGCGAGTTGGACAATCGAGTCTTATAGTCGTTTTGTTGTTTTGATGCTTGGAGATCCGTTTGTCTGATGCCTAGTGTAACCTTTCTCGAGGACTTATCGTGTGAACCCTCCTTCGAGATTTATACCAAACTTGATTTTGATTTTCCGGCTCTTATTTTTTCAAAATATTGTGGGTGATTGGTTGGGTTGTTTTCAAAGTAGAGACTTTAGCTTTAATTTCTATCTACAGCCATATAATTCACCAATCATGCTTCAAGTAGATTTTAAAGTTAAAGCCAAAATAATAAAAAAGGCTATAAAGGCCTTATTTTCTAAAGCAAAAATATATTGATGTAGGATTGTTCTAGGACAATCTTTTTTTAATATTTTTTCTATTTAATTTCTACAACTAAATTAGTTACAATTACATAAAAATTCTACAGACTCAATTCTACTGTAAAATTTCTACAGCTGCACTCGAACCAATCGCCCCCATTATCTCTCTCTTTTCAAAGAGGACATTTCTAGAGAAATTTCTGACGTTGATTCTGTCTTGACCGATTTTGACCCCAACAGATATATAGTGTAAGGAAAACAGATATTGGAAGCATTTTCCTTACCTTTCATGGAGTGAAGTTCCAATCGAAATCACCTTGTTTCACCTAATCGGCATTGAAAAAAACTAGGATTTCATGGTCGACAAAGTTTTGGGGAAATTACAGTTTTCTAGGTCTAAAGTGAAAAGCACAAAAGAGAAGATGAAAGTGAAAGATAAGAGATTAAAATGTAAAAAAAAAAACTAAAAAAAATAGGATGAGAATCGTGGTGACAAAATGGTGCTTACATCTCTCTCAGCATATTAGACAAAGCAAATTAATAACAGAACGAAATTAATCATGATTGGAGAGTATATTCGACTTTCACCAAGGACGGAGTGTCCCTTCCTTGCAAAGTGCTCTAATATGCAAAGAAAAAGACAGAAATGTCTTAAATGGTAATCAACTCAAGAAAATAAGATTTAGCGAATATATTACAAAACGTCTCTCTCAAATATATACAGAGAAAAGAGAGTGATCTAAACTAATAGATTTGTAAAATCCGTATTTTCTGAAATAATAAAATAAATAATAATTTCTGAAACTTTCATTTATTAAATTCTCAAACATCAAACTCAATAACATAAATCCAACAATAAAATAAATATTTGAAAATATCGATAATAGCATAAATCCATAAGTCTGAAAAAGAAAAGAAAGAACGCCCAAAAAACACTAGCCCGAAATGATCACTCATGATCGCCAGTTTTCCCTGAAAGAAAAAACGAAAGAGGGGTGAATAACAGGAGAGTCACTCAGTGAGGTATGGTATGCTAGACACGCAAACCACTGACTAAGTAAATAGAACTTCCACTATTGAAGTTTAGCTCTAACATGAACAAACACGACGCCTAAAGCATCACACAAAACACACAATGCGATGATAGCATATAGCTAGTCCATACACCTCGCATTTCCTCATAAGGATATACATACTCTGTGCCGATAGTACAATATGTCTCTGTACCCCTGCCACCACATCTGCGTCAAATGCAATCGTCTCTGCACCACGCACACTCAATTTGCGTCGATAGCTCGTGCATCCCCGAACCTCCGCACACCACATAATCCTTACTCTATATATATATATATATATATATATATATATATATTTATTTATTTATCAATTAACATCATACAATCTAAACAAGGTTGAATCCTCTAGACCCCTAATTTCGGTTTACAAAGAATATACTAACTACCAATCATGACTCAAACAGACTCAATTCAAATAGACGGATCATACTTCAAAATCTAAAATACGATAGAAAGAATTCCACACTAGTAAGAAAATTTACGGAATAAACCTTCACTTTGCCGATATCAATATCGAGAACGAGAAACGGATCGAGAAAAAACAAGATGACTTGATCACCAAAAAAGCTAAGGTTTCACCATGGATCTCGACTTCTCACCGTACCACACCATATTGAAAATTAGACACAAAACCAGAAATATATTAGTATTAAGAAATATATAAAGCTAGGGTTTATGGAAAATATTACTTGCGGCAAAATAAACAAAGAAAGAGACATCCCATATTCATTGGTTCTCACGCTTGACCAAACGACAATTCATTGGTTCTCACGCTTGACCAAACGACAATTCATTGATTCTCACGCTTGACCAAACGACAAGATAAGGGATCCTTAGTAACATGAGCATCAAGTGACTGATATGGGATAACAAAGGACAAGAGCAAAGATATAATTATTACCCTAGGGTTTACAATAACTTCAAGTGCAAGAAACATAATAAGGCATCACTTAAACCTTCACGGGTTTGATCTATGGCAGTGGATCACAACCTCTGACGACATGAGCTGCATCTCCGGTGATTCGTGACTGATGGTAGTGTGAATCTGCACCGGATGATGGGATGCCGCGGCCCAACGTCGCTCGTCTCTCCTTCGAGTCGGTTCCGTTACAAAACACCAACAAAGGCAAGGATGGCTCCACTGACAGCAGCTACAATGGATCCGGTGGTGATTGGTGAAGAACAAACCTCCGGTGGTGATAGAGATGGGGGTTGCGTCTCACCGCTGCGTCTCATCTCTTCTTCTTCGGTACAAACACATACGTGAAGAACAGAAGTGACAAATGTGGTGAGCAAGAGAGATGGGAGGGATATGATAAAAGAGATGAAGTAAAGAGAAGTTTAGAAATTTAGATTTCTCTTGAAACAAAAATGCCGCTAGGTTAGACTGAGGAAGGAGATGCATACGTAGTATATATGTGATGCACGGTTAGGTTCACAAAAACAAAAGGCTGGGATAATTAATTAATTAAACCAAAAATATAATTAGCTCGGTTTAGCGAACTTTAATTAGTGGACAAAAATAAACCAAACCGATTTTGAAAATCTGGGTTGTTATAATTATGAATTGTAACATCCCGAGTTGTGATTTGTGAAAAGGCTTAAGAGAATTGATTTGGCTATCTATGTCACCAAAGTTGACTTACCTTTTCCGTCACACATTAGTTTAGAACTCCAAAGTTAAGCGTGCTTATGCTGGAGTAGTGAAAGGATGGGTGACCTGTCGGAAATTGATTTACGATACCGTGTGAGTGAGGCCAAAGCGCGGAGAAAGGTCATGTGGTGATTGCAGGGTCAGTAAATAATGATTTTAAGCCTTGGAAATTTAACACACTGACTGTTGGAACAGGATGGAGCCCACGGGTCGAGGGAGCGGGCGTGGATGGCCCATTAGCTGTGGGCGGTCGAGGCGTTAGCCATCTCGATTCTGACCCGAGAGATGTCTTGAGCCCTGTCGTGGGGTGAAATGAGGGCGTTGCGTTCTTTGAAAATGGAAGAATTGTAACATCCCGAGGTAAGATATGTGGAAAGGCTTAAGAGAATTGATTCGGCTACCTATGTCACCAAAGTTGATTTACCTTTTCTGTCACACATCCGTTTAGAACTCCAGGGTGAAGCGTGCTTGGATTGGAGTAGTGAAAGGAAGGATGACCTATCGGCAAGTGATTCGAGATACCATGCGAGTGAGGCCAAAACACGGGGAAAGGTCGGGTGGTGATTGCATGATCAGTAAACGATGATTTTGAGCCTGGAAAATTTACGCACCGACCGTTGGAACGGGATGGGGTCCATGGGTCGAGAGAGCGGGCGTGGGTAGCCCATTATTCGTGGGCGGTTGGGGCGTTACAAGATTAGATAGTGATGAGGACATAGAACCAGATTTCAACATACCAACTCTTAGACAAGCACCAAGAACAAGATCAAGAGTCAAAGGGGTGATAGCCAACTTAACTGAAGCGATTGAAGGATTGTTTGACAGGTTCAACACTAATCCAAGTTTAGAAGATATCACCAACAGGCTAACCAAGCTATCTATATTCAGACAAGAAGAGAAAGAACCTTTTCCTATACAAGACGGTCCAAAAGATGATGCTAACCTATGGTCCATTCTACAACACAAAGAGATGGTTTTCTTATTTGTCATCTCCCCACTTAAGTGATACGGTGAGTTTTAGGAGTAAGAGAAAAGCCTTCAAACGACATCACTTCAAGCTTGGCTCTTCTCCAACGGCTAGCCAAATTCAAACCCATCAAGAGGCACCTTCTAAGCAAAGGTATGAACTCAATTATATGCTTGATATTTTGACTAACCAGATCCTATTTATTTACAGCATTTTGTTTCCTTCTTTAGTTTATTTTCGAATAAAGACTCAAGGCATTGTTTAGCCTCAGCTTTCATTAGATCATAGGATTGAGTCATGTAATAATTTTGCTCCAAATACCCCTAGAAGGACATGGCTGCATCAGCGAGTATATAAGCCTTTATAAGCAGCCTTGTATCATTCAACCTTTATGAAATATATGAGTCAGTTTGCCTCCTAGCAAATACCTTAGTCTTTCCAGAGATTTGAGAAGTGATCTTGAGAGAAAAATTGTGTTATATCAAGCTCCCTTCCATAGAGTTTGTGTTTACACCTCGATCTATTGAATGTGTGAATCAATCAGCCTCTATTCCATCTACATCTCCGTCTTTGTTGAGTTGTTTATATGAACAAGCAACTGGGATCCATACGCCATATACACGCCATCATCCATCCACTGAGGTACCAGGTTGGTTACACGACCATTTGTTATTTCCTACCCTCCATAGTACTCTTTCAAGCATCAACAACCGGATCAATCATTCATCTCACCCCATTACAAGTTCATTCCATCTCAAAATCATCAGTCCATCAACCGGAGCTTGATCCTTCCATCTATCAGGCCAATTTGAGAAGGGTGTAGATTGTGCATATATCATTTTGGTATCAGATCCGAAAAGCTCCCGTTCAGGTTATCTCTTTCCTTTTCATTTAGATCGCTTCATTTCATTATGAAAAACCATCAAAATCTTGCGTTTTGATTGTTTAATCTGTTTTCATTGTTGCTGTTTAAGAGTTTTTAGTCGTATATCAGAAAAGAAAAAGAAAAAGAAAGAAGTCAAACTAGTTTTTTTCTTAATCCGCATTGCCTTGAAGAAGAAAAAAAATGCTAGTCAAGATTGTTTGCATAATAGTTGCCCGAAATAGATTATTGCAATATCAATACCACACAGTTTCCTTAGTTAGCTTTATTCCTTGCTTTTCAAATTTTAAGAAAACCATAAGAAGTTACTGTAACATTTTAAACTCTCATTTACAGTCATCTAAGTTATTTTGAGTTTATCATGCATAATATTTTTAAAAATGTATTGCATTTCATAAGTTGGTTCAACCTTCCATAAATAGAACTTGTCTCATACTTGTTTATTGCATAATCATTTGCTTCTTTGTTTCATTTCCGGTCCATCATAGCTGCATTTCCATTCGTTTCGCATAATTCACTACATATTGTTACTTGCAAAAGTGTCCGTTTCCCATATTGTCACTTGTTCTTTGAAATTATTTTCAGGATAAGCAGTGGAATACACCAACTCATCATCAACTGACGCTGCAACCATGGTCCAAATCCTAGCAGCCATGCAATCCATCAATGAGATGATGACTCGGTTGAAACAAAACCAACAAGCTCAGGCCAATAACCAGAACAACAACCAGGCGCAAGGTCAGAACAACAACCAGGCAAGACACCAGCAAAGACAACAAGAAAACCCACAAGAAGAAGATGGAACTGATAGTGACATGCATAGTATGGAAGAAGATGAGCATCACCCTCCCCCTAGGAAAATTGCCAGAAATAGAGGAACGAACCAAGGCAGAGACTATGATCAAGAAGATGAGAATCCATGGCAAGGAGGCAAAGACTTGTAGCTCATGCCACTAACCTTTGCTGGAAAGGTTAACCTTGATGCCTACAATGATTGGGAGAAATAATGGAGTACAAATTTGATTACTACTGCTACACTAAGGCCAGGAAGATCTCTCTAGCTGCTGCTCAACTCACTGACACTACTTTGTCATGGTGGGACAGAGAGTTCAGAAAGGAGAAGGCTTAGGCGTGATCTCATTGTTCTTTGGGATGACATGAGAGCCTTACTGAGGAAGAGATATGTGCCAACCTACTACTACAGAGACTTAAAAAAGAGGTTCAAGAATCAAATCAATTGAAGAGTACTATGAGGAGTTTAATGCATTCAGGAACCGTTTGAAAGTACAAGATTCTGAGGAGACTTTGATGCACAATACTTAGATATTCTGCAAGATCGGATTGCAAGAAAGGTGGAGAGGCAAAACTATGATCATTTCTATGATTTGTTGCATTATGCTGTTCAAGCAGATCAACACATCAAGAGGGAGACTATATGCTCGAGACTTTCCTAACCACAGAGTCATGATACTCAGAGAAGATGGAGGATATGAGACTCAAGATGAGGCTGAAGAAAAACAGCTGTTACTAATGAAGAGATCACTGATTATCCAGATGAGGGAGAGATACTTGTGACCAGGACTTCAAGAAGTGCTATGTTTGAGCCAGAAACCATCCAAAGAGAAAACATTTTCCATACCATATGAACCATAGACACATAGGTCTGCAGTCTGATCATTGATGGTGGTTCTTGTACTAATGTTGCTAGCAAGTACTTGGTTGAAAATCTAGTTCTCAAGAAGACAAAGCATCCTAAGCCGTATAGACTCAAGTGGTTAAATGATGAAATTGAGTTGAAGATTGGTGAACAAGTGGTGGTTCCATTCAGCATAGGTAGATATGTTAATCAGGTGACTTGTGATGTTGTTCCTATGCAAGCTGGTCATCATTTCCTTGGTAGATCTTGGAAGTTTGACAAGGAGACAATCCACAATGGGCGTACCAACTACTACAACTTCCCTCACAACAATCACAAGCACAACCTTGCTCCTTTAACTCCACAGAAAGTCCTTGACATGCAAAAGGAGATGGACAAAGGTAACAAGGCAAGTAAAACTAATCTATACATTACTTCCCAACAAGTTTTAAAAACATTAGAATGCAAAATACAGGTGCTACTAATGATCTTTAAGGAAGGTGTGTTGACAGGTTATGAAGTACAAGAAATTCCCCCAACTATAGTTCAACTAATTGAGAAGTTCCATGACCTATTTCCAAAAGAGATACCCACTGGTTTGCGACCTATTAGGGGAATAAAGCACCAGATTGATCTCATTCCAGGAGTTCCATTACCAAACCGGCCAGCCTATTGGATGAATCCTGAAGAAGCCAAAGAATTGGAAAAGCAAGTGCAAGACTTGATGGACTAGAGATACATCCGGGAGAGTCTAAGTCCTTGTGCAGTTCCTGTTCTCTTAGTACAAAAGAAAGATGAAACTTGGAGGATGTGTGTTGACTGTCGTGCCATCAAAAACATACCATCAAGTATAGGCACCCCATACCAAGGCTTGATGACATGATATATGCACTCATTGGTGCCACTATCTTTTCAAAGATACACTTAAAGAGTTGTTATCATCAGGTTAGAATGAAGGAAGTTGATGATGGAAAACTGCATTCTAGACCAAGAAAGGTCTCTATGAATGGCTAGTCATGCCATTTGGTGTCACCAATGCCCCCAAGCACCTTCATTCGCCTCATGAACCATGTATTAAGGGCATACATATGTAACTTTGTTTTTTTACTATTCCGTGAAACAAGACTAATGATGCCTCTCAAAGTGCTGATTTATTGTTCGAAGAGGTTGTTAAACTTTATGGTATTCGGAGAACTATTGTTTCTGATAGGGACACAAAGTTCTTGAAACCAAGGCCGAACTAATAAAGAAGATTCATGAGAAGGTTAAAGCTAATCTCGAGAACAAGGATGAGCTGACCAAGAAGCAAGCTGACAAAGGAAGAAAGGAGGTTGCCTTTGAAGCAGGAGACTAGGTTTGTTTACACATGAGATGAAAGAGGTTCCCTAATCAGAGGAAGTCTAACTTATCAGCTAGAGGAGACAGTACCTTCAAAGTTCTAAAGAAGATCAATGACAATGCATATCAGCTGGAGCTGCCAGGTGAGCTTAATGTATCTTCTACTTTCAATGTGTCTGATCTATCCTACTTCATGCAGGTGAATCTGTTATGAGGTCAGAAGCCACTCAAGAGGGAGAGAATAAAGAAGAACAAAGAACCAGCTACCAACATACCAACTCTAAGAAAACACCATGAACAAGATCAGTAACCAAAGGGGTGATAACCAACTTAACTGAAACCATTGAAAGATTGTTTGCCAGGTTCAACACCAATTCAAGTTTAGATGATATCACCAACAGGCTAACCAAGCTATCTATATCCGGACCAGAAGACAAATAAACTTATGCTATACAAGACGGTCCAAAAGATGATGCTAACCTATGGTCCATTTTACCATATAAAGAGATGGTTTCCTTATTTGTCATCTCCCCACTTAAGTGATACGGTGAGTTTTAGGAGTAAGAGACAAGCCTTCAAACGACATCACTTCAAGCTTCGCTCTTCTCCGACGGCTTGTCAAACTCAAACCCAGCAAGAGGCGCCTTCTAAGCAAGGGTATGAACTCAATTATATGCTTGATATTTTGTCTAACCAAATCATATTTATTTGCAGCATTTTTTTTCCTTCTTTAGTTTATTTTCGAATAAAGAGTCAAGGCATTGTTTAGCCTCAGTTTTCATTAGGTCCTAAGATCGATTCATGTAATAAATTTTCTTCAAAGACCCCTAGAAGGACATAGCTGTGTCGGCGAGTATATAAGCTTCTATAAGCAGCCTTGTATCATTCAACTTTTATGAAATATATGAGTCAGTTTGCCTCCTAGCAAATACCTAAGTCTTTCCAGATATGTGAGAAACAATCTTGAGAGCAAAATTGTGTTATATCAAGCTCCCTTCCATAGAGTTTGTGGTTACACCTCAACCCATTGATTGTGTGAATAAATCAGCATCTATACCATCTCCATTTGCTCATCCTTGTAAGTTGTTTATACGAACAAGCAACATGGATCCATACTCCATCTACACGCCATCATCCATCCATTGAGGTAGAAAGTTGGTTACGCGACCATTTGTTATTTCCCACCCCCCATAGTTCTCTTTCAAGCATCAACAACCGGATCTATCATTCATCTCATCTCCATCACAAGTTCATTCTATCTCAAAACCATCAGTCCATTAACCGGAGCTTGATCCTTCCATCTATCCAGCCATTTTGAGAAGGGTGCAGATTGTGCTTATATCAGATAGGATAAACATAAACATGGACTAGTTTTATTCAAAAGTGTAATAGGGGAACTGGGATCGTCATTTTTCATGTAATGCTCAATTCAGGATTTCATGTTCAGTGAAATTCTGATTGTCATAACGAATCGGGTTACTTTAATTTTGTCAGTGAACGTTGAAAAAAAAAAACAAATTTTTACGTTGAAAAAAAAAAACAAATTTTTTGGCAATTGTATAATGAGTGATTTACATTATAAGGCAGTTTTCTATATTTTATAACAAATAGGGTCGCTTTCTATTACTAATTTACTTTTTAATCATTTTTCGTTGCATGTACTAACGAAAACAGAACCATATCGTAATTGGTAGGTCTCCTTTCCTTTATATTTTCTTCTTTTTTAGAAGATCTCATTTTTTAAAAGCTTTTATGAGATTTTCCGATGAAACCATAAGCACTGAAGCTGAGAAGATGTAGATTCCGCCAAGAAGATATTTGTCTCGGGATTTAGTCGGAGAGACGATTCAGCTGTGCATGCACCTTGTTTTCTTTTGTGTGGGTAGTATCGTCGTTAATCCACAACAGATTTTTGCAGCAGTACATGATTTTAGGACGGCGGAAGAACATCTTCGTCGGTTTAGCGGAGCTTGGTTGTTTGAGCTGTTGGGTTCTAACTATGAATAAATCTGTAATACTTATCAAAAAAAAAAATGAATAAATCTGTAAGACGGAGGAGAGAGAGGTAAGGATGTTGTGTGATGGGAGAAAATAGACATGTAATTTGATGCGGAGACGACATAGAAGAAGATAGCAAAGAAGATCAGAAATAGAGACGACATCGAGATTTGATTTAAATTAAAAAGAGAACAGAGAAAAGAAGAGGGATCCACTAATTATAATATGTTTCGGTTGTAGCTAGTAAACTTAACTAGAAAGAGATAAAAGTCACAGAATATATGTGGATAGTAGAAAGTGGCCTAGAGTATTATTAAAAGGTCTAAATGTAATCCACCGTGTAATTGTTTCCTTCGTCTTATGTAGCGTAAATCTAACATTGAAAAAGAGGAATACTTTCATATACTTTTAGTGAGCAAAAATTAATCTTTCATACTATTACTAATTTACCATCCGCTTCTCTGTTCTCATATTCTTCATATGGATGGTGAATGTCCAAAGTGTCTGACCAATCAAAAATTTTCTCCCCTCTCTCCTTGGTACTTGTCGACGTCGAGCTAAACCCGAGCTCAAATCAGCTCGCTTTCCTCGCTTGGATGCTCATTGAGCAATTGATGCCTAACCCAGTACAAATCAACTTCAGGTAAGACATTCTCTTGGTATGTATCTTAAATCGTCGTAAACCCCATGTTTTGAATCCACCATACACAATTTACATGATTTGTGGTTATGCTATTAGATAAAAGATTTCATATTTGAATTCAAAATGAAGTAATTAATGATTGGAAATTATAGATAGTCTGTCTGTTATGGAATAGGAAAATAAACAACTAGTATAATCATTAGGATTGATATAATGTCAGGAATCGAAGCCGATTTTTATTTTGAATTGAAGAGGAGAAACATGTACAAAACCTAGTATAACTATGTTATAAGTTAAATGATAAAACTGTGAAACTTGGTTAAATTAGACTGTTATAACTTTGTATAACTTGATATTAGTTGAACCGTAAATATGTGTAAGTAGGTAAACCTTTAATCACAAAATGTGTAATTAGGTGAAAATTTACTAACAAAATTGCGTAACAAAAAATAACTTAGTATAACTTTAGTAACATAATTGTATAACTTAAACTGTATAACTAGGTTTAACTTTAACGGTTTAATTTTTTTTACATGGTTCTCCTTTTACAAACATATACTTTGATTATGAATGACATTATTCGAAGTCTGGATATGATTATGAATAGGTTCCAAGCAATGGTCGTTTGTATGCTATATTATTTAAGACATCATCATTGGAGGAAATCACTTATTCATTGTTGAAGGAGAGGATATGCAGGAAGATGACCATAGATCCGTTTACGAAGAGGCTGAATATGAGTTACAATCCATTCGTAGTGGAACCTAAGAGGCAATCATATATTTTGGAGGATGAAAACGTGTTTGTTTATCTAACATCAGTGGATAAGAGCAAAGAAGAAGTATTTTGCATGTAGAGGACATCAAATAATTTGGGTCGCTGGTTTAACTGCTTAGAAGGATCACAAGGAACCGAAGGAACACAAGGAACCCAAGAAACACAAGGATTTTAAGAGGAGAAGGTAGTGCTTGTGTGGCTAAAACTTTCGGTTTTAACATTTTTATTGTAAGGGAAACGTTTGTAAGACTGGGTGAAACCTGCGTTTTATGATGCATACTAAGTGAAACTTGTTTCATAATTGGTTTAACTGCGGTAGGTAAACATAGTAAAACTTTGCAAAACTTGCAATACACAAAATTGAAGAAACAAATACTCTAAACTTGTTCATGGATCATACAAGGAATATGGTAGTTATTTATATAGTTTTGATGTTATTTATGACTTCAATCAAAATTTTTAAAATTTACATCACATTACTTATTTATATTCATTATTAAAAAAATACATTAGTCATTTATATATTTTTCCTAATAATTGATCTTGTGAGATTAGAAAACTTTTATATTTATGAAATGAAGAATATTTCTACTTGATTACATGAAAAATGCATATAGGAAACAAAATATAATTGGTATAACCATAAAATTATTCATCTAAGTACAGTAAAACTAAAAAAATTGCAAAAAAAAAAAGAAATTAAAACTTTGAAGGTTTTAGTAAAACTACAAACTTGATGAAACTTAGATCGCAAAAATCTTTTAAAATATTCTCCCGCTTAGCTTTTCAAATTTCCCCTCCCATTTTTTTTAATTTTTCCCTCTGCCGATGAAGACATGTATTAAACCCATTGTTTTGGTCTTTCCCCATTTCTCTCAACCACATCTCTCTCTCTCTCTCTCCAATTACCTCTCTCTAACTTTCTCTCTTTCTTTCTTCTCTTCTCGTGTTTCGAATCCTCTTGTTTCTTTCTTGGAAATCATGACGCATCCATACAAAGAGATGAAGAACATAAAGAAGTTAAAGGCACACTACAACATGCTTGGGTTTGTAGTGGATGCCCAATACGGGATTCCAACCAGCTTCCCTTGTGGGAGGAAGCATCATCAACGAGGTGTCTCCGGATCTGAAGTATCCCACCAATTTTGATACTTTGCCAGAGAAGAAATACTTCACTTACAAGAATTTTGAAGTAATTTATGGATACTTTCGGGTTTATGGATATTAAAAGTAAATATTTTTTATTTTGATAATCTAGGGTTTTCTGGTTTTATGTGCAGGACGATGGCCTCCACTTCCGCCGAACTTGGGTTTTCGGTGTTCAGGAGAGGTTAAAAAGTTAATGAGCCGTGTGGATGGGATGGCTGTAGAGATTGCAAAGCTCAAGGCTAAGCTTACCCGTCCATGAGATGAGTCGGCTCTTTGTAATCTCGTTGTTTCCCAACATACTCTACTCTACAACTTTGTTGATCTGTTAGACGGCTTTTGCAAGTATTTATTTATTTTTGTTTAAGACTTGTAACTTTGTTGGTCAAGACTTAAGCTTAAGGATGATGTCTCTTCTGTGTTATAATTTTATGTCTCTTCTATGTTATGTTCTTGAAGTCTATCTAACCATACGAACCACAAGGTTTTCTAAGTTGAACTTACTTATACAGTCACGAACTACATTTTTCTATGTTTTACGAAGTTAGACAATCAGTAAAGTCCAACTTTACCAAAGTTTAACCTACTTATACAATCACGAACTACAAGTTTTTTTTAAGTTTTGCGAAGTTAGAAAATCATAAAATTCTAACTTTAGCAAATTTTAACATACTTATACAATCACGAACTACAACTTTTCCAAGTTTTAGGAAGTTAGAAAATAAGACTTTCCATAAGTCATACAAACCATAAGTTTTACGGAAAATAACATAAGTCATAGAAACCATAATTCATACAATAACATAAGTTTTAACAATTTTAAACATTCCGCACCAAAATAAACACAACAAAGAAAGCATAGAGAACACCAAATTTATAAAGGCCCAATAGCTCCGTGTCTCCGAACATAAGGGTCACTGCGTAGTAGTGATTTTCTTGAATTCCTCCACCTCCAGCAAAAGCGGATTGAACCTGAAGTCAGATATTCCATCCTCGGTCTCAAGCCATAGATCATCATAAAAAAACCTTGTATAAATAAGTTTGGGAAACATTTTTCTCAACTAACACATTTAAAACCAAACACATAATATAATACATTTACTCATAAGTCTCCAAATCCTCCACATAATAGGGACCCTAATGACCTCTCCATGACCCCTCCAGTCAAACCCATCTCGGAAGGCGTAAGCATGATCGCCAGTTTCCACCCATTTTATCTAACTCTCACTATTATGAATAAAAAATGTGTGTCAATTACACTAATGTAAATATTTTGTTGTGATCATATGTTACTTTGTACTTACATGTTGTCCTAATGTAAATTGGCCTTACAGAGTCATTGAAATGGGCTTTCGTGTTAAGAACGTTCCCATTATACTAACAAGATAAGTGTTTTCACTTCTATTACTTACTTCTACATTATCTGAAATATATTTTAGTAGTTGGCATCAGTACCTATGGGATAGTTTATGTTCCTGATGTGAGGGATATCATGGATACACTTGAATTTCATGTAATGATGATTGTTCACAGGAACGATGATGTGGACTTTATTATACGGCGTAGTAGATAATTTGAATCAAGAGTTTGTTGCCGTGAAACCTGGATAGGCATAGTCAACTTCTACCAGAAAGATTTCCACCCATTTTCTCTCTTGTTTCTCTAGATCTCTAAATCTATATGCACTTCATGTATAAATAGTCATCTCCATCTTGGTCCCTGCATAAATAAAGTTTTAGTATCAATTTTTTTGTTTGCATTATTTCCTCTTATCAGAACTTGAGAGATGACGAGTTTACACATACAACCTCATCCGAGGATATAACTCCTGTTGGGTCCAAGATCGGAAACATAGTATGAGTTAATCATGAGTACTTTCACTCTGAAAAGTGATGCCTTGATGTTATTGTTATATACAACGTCAGCAATCATATTGTAGTGTGTCATATTGTTAGAAACTTGAGAGATGATGTGTCGCTTATTTTTTTTTTTTGTGACTTATGTGTTATTATTTTGCAAAGAAATGTTAGTGGGAGGGAGAAAACTGCATCTATTTAAAGGGAGGGAAGGAGACGATTTAATGGAGTGGAATTGAAACTGCCTTTTAATTAATATGGTAACTGCCTCATGTATCTTTTTATTGACTTGACTAAACATTACAAACAGAAGAGAGAGTCAAGTCTAATGATGAATATCTCCATGAGAGACAACTGTTGCAGAGAAAAGTTGTGTCTGCTCGAGGCGTTCATCAAATAACTCTTAAATGCATTTTGTTTTATCTCTTCATTACAGTTTAGGAGGAGACATGGAGAACTTGAATTTGGCTTCTATCCTTCCTTCCATGCTTCATCAGATTCTCTCCAAGGTAGCAATAAAGAGTATCCGGGATTTATGTAGTGCAAAGAATTGCTTTTCTCGGGTTCAATGCAATTGGTAGAGAAGATTACTTTTACAGCACTGCAAAAATAATTTTCATGAATGACTGAACAGAGAAGGTCAATGCTGTTAGAACATTCAGGCTTAGGTGCTACCATTTAGGTTATCTAGAGGCCATCTACTTGCGAGGTATGTATGAGTTCTTCATGCTCCATTTAGTTAATGAAGGAAAGGAATAAATACATCTTGTTGGTGAGAGCATATGCTTGCTGGCCAAATATGTAGATTGTATGATGAACTTATCATTTAGCATTGATGATAGAGGATTGGTTCACAGCTATCTTAGTTTTACTCGTGAACATGTTGATCGGATGTCTCACATGATCACTAATTGGGAACTCTTAGGCCATTGGGATTACGATAAACCTGGGGTGTTTCTGTGTCTACTGGAAAGAATAGATGCTAATGTCTCATATGCTTGCTGGTGCTCCAAAATAGAAGAACCAATGTTTGTAATCTCCTTAGATGGATCAAGAACAAAGTGGAGATGCGATCATTGTTTCTAGCAATATGCAACTTGGAGTTTCTTCAATGAAATACATTTGATTTCTCACGAGTGGCCAACTGGAGATTAGTTGTGTGTTGGAATTTATTTTTCTCTACTTTTTCTAAAAAATTTAAAATATATTTTACATTATGTAATTTCTATAGTTTTTCTCTTTTTATTTTCACTTTAATAAATATATCAATTACAACACATGTGTCCAAAAAATAACATAATAAATTATTGCAAATGTAAAAGTGCAAAAAAAAAAATTAACATATTAATAGCGATGAGAAAATGCTACTTTAAAAAATAAAATCTAAACTAGTTGAAGTTTTACTAAGTCATGTAAAGTTTTACAGTTACATCAAGTTTTACTAAGTTATACAAAGTTTTACAGTTCCACAAGGTTTTACTAAGTTATACCATTTTGAGGTTCTTTTTTCTCCTATTTCGATGGATAATTCGTAATTTGTTATTTGTTATTTTTTATTTTTTTCTGGATAAAGATTCATTTCTCTTCTTGTTAAAAGATTATCCTTTCTCTGCTGACGTAAGGATGAAAGGAAATTAGAAAATGTGAAAGGTTGATTTGTTTAATGAACAAGGAAGAAATATGAAGAATGAAAAAGCCCTACAACACTTAATCAATTTTCAGATTTTTAGGATTTAATCCAGATTTAACGGATGGGTATGGTTTTAGGTACGGATAGCCCACTGGTAAACTTGTAATTAACTATCACTTGGTTTACCGGTCTTTTAATTATTTTTGTGATTAAAATAAATGTTAAATAAAAAGGAAAAAAGAAAAAGAGTAGAATATGAGAATTATTATTTTTTTGAGTTAAGAGCATTGGAGCATTTGATTAAAAAAATAAAATGAAACTTATTCTAGCAGTTATCAATTTTCACGTAAAAATCGGGGAATAATCTCAATACTCTTAATGAGCCAAAAATAATCTCCCATACTCTTATTAATTCTCAGATGCTTTTCTCTATATTCTCATGCTCTTCATATGGATGGTGAATGTCTAAAGTGTCGTCTCTACATGACCAATCAAAATATTTCTCTCTCTAACTCTTTCTTCTTCGTCTCTCTCTCTCTCTCTCTCTCTCTCTCTCTCTCTCTCTCTCTCTCTCTCTCTCTCCTCGTTGTAGTTTCCGTCGAATTCTGCTTAAGTCAGGTCGCTTTCATCGCTTGGATGCTGAAGCATTAGGGAATTGTTTCTAAATCCAGCGCAAATCAACTTCAAGTAAGGTAATCTCCTGCTCAGTAGCTTAAATCGTCACAATCCTTCACTTTGAATCTACCATATGTGATTTACATGATTTTTGGTTTTGTATTAGATAGAAGATTTCATATTTGTGTTCACAATGAACTAAGTGAGGATTGAAAAGTATGGATGTGTTGTCTATTAGGGAATAGGATAATCAAAACCTAGTATAATCATAAGGAATGATAGAATATCGGGAACAAAAGCTAATTATTATTTTGAATTGAAGAGGGGAAACAACTATAAAACTTAGTATAACTATGGTGTAAGTTAAACGGTGAAACTGTAAAACTAGGTTAAATTATAATGTTATAACTTTGTATAACTTGGTATTAGTTTAAACGTAAATATGTGTAACTAGGTTAAACATAAATGACAAAATATGTAAGTAGGTGAAACTTTACTGACAAAACTGTGTAACAAGGTATAACTTAGTATAACTTGAATAGCATAACTGTATAACTAGGTATAACTGTACAACTACGTTTAATTTTAGTGGTTTAGTTATTTTTTGTACAGCAGGCAATGAGTTCTTATTCAACAAACATATACTTTGATTATGAAGGACAATATTCAAAGTCTAGAGATAATTATGAGTGGATTCCAACCAAGGATATTTTGTATGCTATATCCCTTAAGACATCATCATTGGAGGAGATCACTTATTTGTTGTTGAAGGAAAGAATATGCAGGAAGATGGCCATAGATCCGTTTACAAAGAGGCTGAATTTGAGTTACATTCCAATGATAGTGGAACCGAAGAGGCAATCATATATTTTGGATGATGAAGATGTGTTTGTTTATCTAACATCAGTGGGTAAAGAACAAAGAAAAGTAGTTTACATGTCGCGGACATCGGAAATAATTCCAGTAACCGAGCAACTATCACGAGTTGAGAAAGAAAGCTCATATGGTGGGAACTATAGTGAGCTTGCGAGTGGATTACCCGAAGTTGAAGGTAATCCTGGTGAAGTCACTATTTTTACTGCCACTGAAGAACCAGGACGATAAATAGAGGGTATTGTGCGGGTGGAGTATGTCGTCAATGGATAATCAAACGATGCGGGCATTGGTTTTGATAACATTATAAGCTGGAATCACATGAGTTGAAAGTGAGATACCTTCTTCATCATAACTTCTATGACATTAATTCAAATTCGTGGTGATTCTCCACTGATTTGTGTTTCTAGATCAAGCTTCTTAATACGTGATTCATCTTAGTTTGATTAGAATCTTCTCATATGATTACCAAGTATTGATGTGAAGTGATTGCATGCTTCAAAACACTTGTCTTATACATCACCAGCACCAACATGGGACACTAATTAGCAACATGAAGATGCACCAGAGCCTATAATCATTGACAAGTCTACAAACTGACAAGTTTTGTAAAGGAAAGAGGAACAAGGTTCCCAAAAATCTATGAAGATAAGCTAATGAGAAAGAGCTGGATAGTTTCACCAAGAGGATGATGAGGATTCTTGTGAACATGCCATTCGATGAAGCTTATTGGGCCAACCGGCTATGGATGTTTTTCAGAGAAAGCACAGAGTTAGACGAGGACATTGAGCGTTTGTTCCATTGGACTAGAGAGAAGATAAAGGAGAGGATTACATTGAAAAAGAAGAGTGATCCTGAGAAGTTTGTGGTTCTTTGCACTATTGGAGGTCACAGCTAGCCTAATGTCCTCTTCGACATAGGTTCTTCAATCAACATTATGCCCAGATCTATGATTTAGCAGCTAAATATGAAGATATATCCCTCCAACGATTCATTCACCTTTGTGGATTGTTCCAAGGTAAATTAAGGAGGAATTGTCAGAAACCTTCAGGTACAAATCTGCAATGCCTTAGTTCCAGTAGAATTTCATGTCATGGATATTCAGATAGACTGGAATTCTTCTCTATTATTCAGTAGGATTTCATGTCATGGATGGAAGGAAGCTAGTTGGATAGGAAATTAAATGGGCGATCTAGTATGGTCGAAAAATGGACCGGTCAAACCGACATGGCCGAGAAATGGGTTGGAAATGGAAGATGAAGAGCCAGTTCTGGAAATAGAACATCAGGAACATGTTCATCATCCTCATGAGAAACTTGTTCGGGACTGAATTTACATGGAACAAACCCAATGAAGACTTGGTCGAAAAAGGGCCTTATCGGCCCATGGAGAAAAAAGATCACCCACCATGACCCATCTCTTGTTTATCCACGTTTTTATTTGTCTAAGGACTTTAATTTGAAGTTATTTGGGCTTTATTAATTTTAAACCAATTAGGATTAAGTTTTTATCTTAAATAAATTAGCAATAGGATTAGAATATGGTTTTTACTTCACCGACTTGGTTTTGGTTTTTGGTTTTTTTCTTCTAGCTTAGGATTTCGTGTTTTCTTTCCTATTTATGTTATACACAAGCCTCCATGTATCATTAATCATTCATCAATAAACATAAGCTTTGGCTCAATCAGATCGTGTCTAAGGAGACTTTCTTATCATTGTTCTTTGTGGACACCTTATTAACATGGAGAGGAAACTCTGTTAGTGATCATCTGAGGCATTAGACAAGGCGAACCTGAACCTTAAGAGAAGAAAAACAACTCTGGAACAGTCCATAGTTCTTAATTGAAGTCCATCAAATCATTTTACCAACCTTCAAGTGATCTAAGGAGCATACAGCTTATCCAAGGCCGTATCAAGTGGTATCAAAGCCTCTTTAGGGTTAGGTTTGGTTTCTTAATATCAGATCATGAGATCTATCACCTACCCAGCAGATATTCCATGTATTCTTTTGGAATCAATAGAAATCATGAGAAGAAGGTTGACCGTGAAGTAACAAGGGAGTTGTTAAAAGAGAGAAAAAGAATGAAGAAGCAGGCTGGGTTTCAAAAAGAGTATCAACTCGTCCTGGAAGCAAAGGGAAACGCATGATTTGATTATTTAGATAGATAACGATTCCAAGATGATCTCAGAAGAGAGTTGACTCAAGCATTCTGTGGGAACTCAAATTCGCACTGTCGACTTTAGTGATCAGAGGAAAGCTAAGAAACCCTAATTTTCCTTGAGGTACTGAATTCGCTGGGTAAACACACAAATACGAAAAAGAGACAATAACAAGATATCGAAAGAGATTTCACAGAGGTGTTTTATTGATTAATAAGAAGTAAAATTACATAGATTCACAGAAAACAAGATGGACGAAAATTCCCCAACAGTGGAGAACAGAAGAAGCATAACAGTAAAACGTTCTAAGTATCAAACTCGCTAGTCTAGGCGCCTAGGTCCTAAGTTCTCCTAAAGATAACAATAATTTCTCCCAAAACATATTTTCCGGATCCCTTTGCTCTTTTTCTTGGCTCGTCTTATATAGGTCTCCAAGGTCGGTCGTCTTTCCTTTTCAGCCCCTTATTCGAGTTTATCTTCGGCATAAATCTTCCTTATCTTCTCGATTTTCAATAATTTTCCTGAAAGTTGACGATTATCTTCTTTTCCATTTATCCTCTTGGAAATGCAGTAGACCGTTATTGCAATCGGGCTCATTCTCGTCTAAAATTGTAAGTGGGCCTTTATTGCGTTTTAGATCCTTTCGGGTCGTTTTGTAATTTTAGTGATTTTTATGATTTCTTTCGCATAAATCATTCGTCATACGTTTACACGATGTTGGTTCTGAAAAATAATAAACTAATCACGTAATCAAGACAACATTGGTGTTTAAGTTAACCGTTGTCGTTTACACGATCGACTTGAAGTTTTGGCGAGAAAACAAGTTTTTACGATTTTTATCTTAAAACTTCAACCGAAACTCCAATCGGGACAAAACAAGATATTTCTTAGCAAAGATCTGACGAAGAGAGTGATTAAGTGTGTGTGGTCTAGTCGCCCATGCCCGATTAGTCATTGTTTGCATGTCTAGTTTCCCATGGGCGACTAGACAATGATCCTTGTCAAGTCGCCCATGGGGGACTAGACAATGTTGCCTTTCTAGTCGCCCATGGGCGACTAGATGTTGAGCGTCTATTCACCAAAGGGCGACTAGACATTGTTGCTAGGCGACTAGACAGTGTTGCTGGGTGACTAGATAGTGTTCACGGTTCTTCGTCGTCCCAAAGATTATTCTCTACAATTGTTTGAAATTATTTTCCTTTGGAGGACAGTTTTAGCAATCTTGGACGTTGATTTCAAGTTTACCGTTTTTGACCACAATAGTTACAACCCCCCCCCCCCCCCCCCCCGCGCTCGTCAGTGTCGAGTGCGAGTCTTGCGAGCTAGTGATATGCATTTAATTGGAGTTTTGTTCTAATCAAGATGACTTCTTCTAATGATGAGCAATAATCAATGAAGCTGGGATGGGCGCTGCCCTCCAGGTGATTTCATTGAACTCTTCTGCTCCCAGTGGCACTCCACCTCATGTGGCTGAGTACCTTGCTTTTCAGGAAAAGCTGACTCACCGTGATGCCAAAGGCGGGGAGCTCATCTTCCTGTCTGATCGTTCCTGAAGGTGGAGCGATTGTGACAGAGTTTTCGGCACAGCTTACGGGTTCTTCTACGACTCCGGTTTTTGTCGCCGATACTGAAAAAGCTTCTGAGTCTATGCATCCTCCTCCGGCCAAGAGAGAAATTTTCTTTGGGTTACGCGCCCTTAGTGCCACTCCCATCGTTGCGCCAAAGGGTTGTAAGAGGGCTTATGCAAATTGCAGTACCACGCCAAGGTTTGCTTTAAGATTTTCTCTTGTGTGTTACATCTTTTCGTACTCCTCTTTGTTGCGCAGTTCGTGTCTTTGGTCGACAGGATAATTAATGACTGCAAATCGGAGGTCGAGCTTTTTTCAAAAGAGCTTCCAAAGTTGAAAGATAGATCGTTTCAGCTTGAGGCAAAGTTGGGAGCGATTGAGGAAGTTCACTCTCTTAAGGTAACAAGGTTGGAAAGTCGGATTAGCGAGTTAGAGATGGATCTTGGGAAGAAAGCGAGTTCCTTGCTCAAGGAGAAGAAGACTAGGAAGGCCAAGGCTTCGGAGTTACGTCGTCTGCAGCGTCACATTGAAAACAGAGAAGGCTTCACGAGCTGCAGGGTCACAGAGGCTTAGGCCGAGTTTCAGGTTCTCTTGGTGATGGTTGCTAGTTCCCTTGAGTCCTTGATGGATGTTCATAGAAGGGATCTTTCTTTAGCGGTTATCGAGGGGGGCGTCCAGCTACTTCAGGGTGGAGGGAGGAGCTCCGCCTCTAGAGGCTGAAGAGGCCAGGCTGTCTGTTCGTAAAGCATATCTGGCAGCCGTGAGGGAGTTTATGATTTGATCCTCGCTGATATGAAGTCCCACTGCATTCTTCCGCCACCTTTGGATATCCCCGAGGGGCAGGATCCCCTGGACGTCGAGTTTTGTGACGTTGTTGAGGGACACCGCGATAATGCGTCCTGGATCTCTGGTGAAGCGATGGACGAGGATGAGGTCTCATCGCACGCGGACGAGTAAGGTTACAGTCCCATTCGGAACGTTTGCTTTTTAGGTGTTCTGCATATGTTTGATCTGGCCTTGTGCGGCCATGTTTAATGTTTTCAGGACTGGCCGTTTGTGGCTTCAAATCCCTGCCGCTTTGTGACTTTTTTAATAAACGGTGCGTTGTGTTTTGAAAGCGTAAGAGTGTGTGTCGAGGGAATAATACGAGTTGTCATCTCATATCTAATTCTTTGCTAATCGTCATATTCGTTGTTCGTTTTTGGCGAAAGTATTTGAAAAAATAATATTTTGCGAAATCGCATGAATGTACGAATATAAGCGAAGAGACATGTCTTAGGATCTCATATCGGTTTGATATCATGCCTTGAAATATCTGAGACCAGTGTGCTGGGTTTATGGCACAACCTAGGTCTAGTAACGGTTTAGAGTTTGCGGTGAATATTTTGGCTTACGTTATCCGTAGCGTTTTTGACCTGATTCCCTCTCGATATTGAAGTCTGTGATGAGTTCTCAGCTTTTACGACTTGCCTTTTATCGGGAACCGAATATCTCTCCAAAGAAAATTTCAAAGTCGTCTAGAAGTGTTGACAAAAATTTTGGATTTCTTTTATAGCGCGCTATTATCCTTGTGTCGGATGTCAGAGAGCTATCTCTATGGGAGGAGATGACTTAGTCTGTTTAGGACGTTAGCGTCGTTTGTTGTGATCAACAACAAACATGATGGTAGATGTTATTGTTTTGAGTCTTCGCGAAGGATAAGTGTTTGAGAAGATGTTAGTGTGTATGACTGTTTGGTCTTCCGAGATGGAGGTTTCATCGAGGAAGGTATTTTGTCGAAAAATGGTTTCTTCAGGCGTTTGCGACGTCTCATTATGCGGAAGGTTGGTTTTTCTTTTGTTTGCCGCAGTTCTTGATTGTAACGTTTGCGGGCTTGAAGAGTTTATTAGTTGTTATATAGGTTTTATGATATATATTTTTTCAAAAATTGTTTGTTGTTTCCCGAGCGTTGTTTTAAGTGTTCGTTTGCTTGTCTGCAGCCTCGAAGTGTTACTTTGTATAAGAGGTTAGCAAGACTTATTGTATTTCTGTACGCGTTTTCTGTATTGCTTATTTTCTTTTAAAAATATTGAGTGTGAGTGAGTGAATATTTTGAAAAATGGGAGTATACGAGCATACGTATACATACCCACTCACCCCCTTTTTAGAGAGGGGGACATTTGAACTCTTCTTGTGGCGAATCACCTACATACCCCTTTCGGGGATTTAGCCGTCTTGTAGTTTAGTTTGTTGCGACGCGATTGTTTAGTGAGAGTAGTTTGCATCACGTTCCAGGTTCTAAGAATTTTGACGTCTTGCATGTTGGTGATTTCGTATGCACATGTTCAGACTACTTTTATAATTTTGTACGGCCCTTTCCAGTTTGCTCTGAGTTTTCCTGCATTTTATTCAGCGGTGTTCTAGAAAATTTGCATAGGACTAAGTCCCCTTCCTTGAATATGCGGCTACGTACATCCGAGTTGTTGTACTTTACGGTCGCTTGTTGATAATTTTGAATCGTACAAGGGCCTGAGAGTAGTCTCCTGTGGATTCTGGGGAACTTGACTTCCGCCGGGATCATGCATTCTGATCCATAGATGAGGGCGAATGGGGTTTCTCCTGTTTCCCGTCTTGGAGTCGTCAGATGGGACCACAAGACCCCTTCGAGCTCTTCTACCCATCAACCCTTTTTCGCGTCTATGAATTTCTTAAGTCCATTTAGGATGGTTTTTTGGATAGTTTTGGCCTGGCTGTTGCCTTGCGAGTATCTGGGAGTCGACTTGGCTATTTGTATCTTCCATTGCTGGCAGAACGCTTCAAATCTAGTCGACATGAACTGAGATCCATTGTCTGTTATAATTTTTATACAAGATTCTGGGCCTACAAATGATATTTTTCCATGCAAAATTATCTACTTGGGCGTCCTTTATTCTTGTGTATCAATCTGGTTCGACCCATTTTGAGAAGAAATCTTTAAAGACTAGGAGAAATCGTTTCTATTTGGACTTATGCATGGGACCGACAATCTCCATCGACAACCGCATGAATGGGTATGATGCCGAAATCGAAGAGAGTAATTATGTGGGTTGAAGGATTGTTGGCGCGTGCCTTTGGCATTTTTTGCACATTCATGCGAATCTCTTGCAATCTGTAATCATCGTTGGCCAAAAGTATACATGGCATTTTATTTTGATTGCAAGGGATCTCCCGCCAGAGATATTTCCGCAAGATCCAGAGTGGACCTCTTCCATGATTTTCCGCTCATTGTTTCTTTCCACGCAGGTCATAAGTGGTTTGGAGAACCTGTATTTGTAGAGTTCTCCGTCTACTAGGAGATATCATGTGGCCTGGGTTTTGATTTTTTTGGGCCGCCCACTTTTCTTCAGGGAGTGTCCCCTTGGCGATGTATGCTAGGATTGTTTCCATCCATGGCTTATTGCAACCGTACTCGGATTGTTCCAAATTTTCCAAGGGTTGGATGTCATCTACGTCATTGTCTTGCGAGTTGATTAGGTTTATGATGACCTATGGCCCGATGCTTGGATTCTCTATGAATTCCACGGCGATTACTCTTCTGAGACCTGGATATGAGCTTGAAGCTAAGGCCGCTAGGGCGTCGGCCAGGGTGTTTTCCGCGCGGGAAATTCAGGTGAGAGCGAATTGATCGAAATTCCGATCTCGATCCTAGACGAGTTTTAGGTATGCATCCATTCTCTCGTCTCTTACTTCGTATTCCCTGTTGTATTGGTTTGCTACTAGTTGGAATGGCAAGACGCATGGATATTACGTATCTTGAGACCATGAGCTAGCCACAAATCCGCGACGAGAGCTACTTACTCAGCTTCGTTGTTTGAAGCGTGAAAAAATAGTCTAAAATATTGTTCCAACACTTCCTCAGTCGGTGACGTGAGTCAAATTCCAATCCCTGAGCCTTGTTTGGATGAAGACCCGTTGACATGAAGGGTCCATGTCAAATTTGGTTCTTGGTTTTTCATGCCCTCTGTGGGGCGTTCTACCAAGAAATCGGCGAGTACTAGCAACTTTGCACAAGTTTTCCCCCGATACTTGATACACTAAAAGTCGGATCTTGCTACTGTCAAGTTAAAAATTGTAGTTGTAATACTTGAGATTCAATTCCAGAGGACCATTTTACACTATATCTTGAGATTTTAATTTCTTAGCTAAAACCTTCAGATTTAACAGAGAACAAGGTAAAATAACAGAGATCAGCGTACGGTTTGAGTTGTTTGAATTTGGGGAAAAGCTAGCCCAGGGTGATTAAACGGGTGTTAGACATCATCAAGCCACACAATTATTCAAGTTCAAATTAAAAACAAGCCTAGAACATAGATCAATTGCTAGAACAGCCCACTGTCGTAGCGCTTGTTCCTTTCAGAGAACAGCCCCGGAGACTAAGCTGTCGCTTGTTCCGAGTTCTGTCTATGAACAGTAACGATCAGGCCTATTCAGTTCATATTATACCCTAATATCTACTTTCGCTGATTAGGGATATAATACTTATTCTAAACAGATCAGGCAATCCATAACATGGTTAATGAATAGATGAAACCCTAGATCTAACATAAAGTGATCAGATTCATGCTAGCATTAAGTTAAGTTTAGAATAAAGGCTATCAATGAACATATAACTTATTTATGTGTAGCTTGAATAAATCTAACACCCTAACACCCTAAGCTAACGATATTAACTACTCAGCAATCATGGCGAATAACACAGCAAAGGTTACTGAATAATACTCCATTAAATCGAAATCAAAGCTAAAAATAGGGTTCAAGAAATCTTCTCTATCGCGAGAACAAGGTGAAGATTTCTTTCTCCCTTACAAAGTATTGAATCCAAGTGTTTTTGCTGAAAAGAATGAAAGAAAACCTAAGCTGAAAGAGTCCCCCTATGAATATGGTCGTGCCCCTCTTTTTAAAGCTTTTTGTGGCGGCTGGAAGGAAGGAGAAATAAAATTAGGGTAAATCTTGAGAAAATCTGCAGTTTCCTAAAATATCTCCGCGGGTGATCAAGGCTCTGCTTGATCACTGGGGTTGTTCTCCGGGACAGAATTCAAATTTCTCCTTTTTCTTCATGTTTCCCTCCAAAGTTTCACAACCTCTTTTGTACCTGAAATACCTCGAATAGAGCTGTAAGTACCCTATAATTGCATGAGAAAGATCAATAAATCACAATCAAAGTATGTTAAAAACACACTATATTAAATTCCCCCAGACTTAGATCTTTGTTTGTCCTCAAACAGTTCAAACATCAGAACAGGCTAGATAGGACTCAAGGTGTGGGAACTCTCCTATTCTCATTAACCATTCTTTAACCACAAATCTCTGAACCATACAAGCTGCATCTAGGACTGCACACCCTTACCAGAACACCCCTGACTGCTGTTCAAAATCGGCTCCATACTCTGTGTGTCAAACCTGCAATGTTACACCTTTCTAACAAAACTCCTTATATTCAAATTTAGAGTGGCATGAGCATATCTTATCACAGCACTAGACAGGGTAGACGACACTAGGTATGAACAGGCTTTTTCTGTTTGTGGGGCTGCAAGTTTCAGTGGTTACCATTTTCTGTAGAGGAATGTAGGGGATCACACAAAATTGTAAGAGATGATGGATCCATTGATCTCCGCAGCCTAACTCGTTTTGCTTGTTCTCCCCACCTTGATCTCTCAAACTTGTTCCCCGCCGAGATGTTTTCCCCAATCAGAGATACTGTTTCTGAATTGTATCTTCCTCTCTCAATCATCAATGATAATAGACAATGTTTTTTTTTTTTTGATGATGATGACGAGAGAGGGTATTTACAAGTAATGTTTGGTGCCTCTGATGGTTCTGATGCCTTTCTTTTGATTTCTAAGTCTCCTTGCTCCTTACTTCAGAGAACAGTCGGATGGTCTTTCTGATTAGCTTGTTCTCATCGACTGCCTTGTTCTCTTCACCCTTGATCGGTGGTTCAATGCAGCAGAAACGAGTTAAGGCTGCGTTGATCCTTTCCTCTCCGACCCTTTTGCACAATTCTACACATATGACAATTATAATAACAGAATGCATGAAGGTGGAATAAAGGTTATGGGTTTTAGGGTGGGAACTAGCTAAAATTGAGCCAGCCACTCAGGAACAACAAGATGGATGAAAGGATAAGGAGTCCTGAGTGTGATCTCGTTTCCCTGCTCTAGTACTGATCATTCTAAGCATTTCAGTCAGAATTAGGCTCAAGTTAGATGGAGTTAAGTTATACAGGTGTACCATTACAAGCAGAGGGCTTCTGGAGAACAAAATGATGATGTCAGGGTGTTCCAGGTCCAAGTGTAGGTCTTTCGTCACTGCTAAGGTCACTGGATAAGATAACTAAAAGCACACAGGTTAAAGAAAATAGGGTACAGTTCCCACAAAGTTGGACTGACTCGATAAATCACAGCAAACTCGAAAAAATAAATGAGTAGCAAAGCACACACATAGGTGCCTCCCCCAGACTTACTTCACACCGTCTCTGGTGCGAAATAAAATCAAGGAAGGCCAAATAAAACAACAAAAAGAAAAGAGTTCAAGGCGGATAGGACAATGGGATAGATGATAAGGCGGGGTACTCAGTCCGTCTCTTCGCTGTCTGACTGACCAGCATACCTCCTGTTCCGGCCCCTTCTCTCACCTGCTGGTGATGGGGCAGCTTGAGCTCCCCTGCTTGTTCCCTCCATCTTGATCGGCGTCTTGAAACAACCCCCTGTCACCGCGCGGAGTATCCTCTTCATGAGGCTGTTGTTCTTGCGCTGGGACGCAACCATCCAACGCCGGTAAGTGTCCGTGTCCGCATCATCTGCCAAGGGGCCCAGATCATATTCATCCACCGGAGTGACATCCTCCATGTCATCCATGCTTGCATCAACTGTGGTCGCACGTGGATCAGCACAAAGGTGCTCAGTAGTGGGGAGGAACTCGATGTTCTCCCAGATGTGCAGGCCGGTAATGTCAGGCTGAGGCAGGGCTCAGTAAAGAACTGTTCCATTGCGATCGCAGAAGTTGTAAGTCCGCTCGTCTCTGAGGATGCCACAGTGGATCAGGTAGGGGATGTCAATGAACTCAGGGGTGGCGTTGACCTGGTAGTCAGTGAGATCAAGGCGGAGGTGCTCAAACAGGGGCGTGAGCATGCTGTCGCAGCGTTCAGTCAATCCCTTTCCCCCTTGGGCAGCACTCGGGGTTTCTTCTCCACAAATATCTGTGCAAGTATGAAACCTGGGTTGGTCTTTGGTTCGGCTTGGGGAATTCGAGCCTTGGCAGCTAAGATCTCATCGCGAACCCCTGCGTAGAGCAGCTGCAACTCTCCATTGGAGACCTTGGCAGTGATCTCCTTGGCGAACAAGAGGTGGCTCAAGGTCTTGGCGACAATCCTCAATGTAGGGTTGCGGATTCCAGACAGGTAGGCCGAGCGCGATTTGTACTCCCCATTAGCGATGAGCTCCCAGAACTTCTGTGTTGGTGCAAACTTCTTTGGGAAGTGGAGATCCTTGGGGTCGCTGTCGATCTCATAGACTCCATTGAAGTCGTCGAGGGAGAACGAGTGCTTCTTCCCCGAGGCGAAGAAGCTGAAGTAGGCAGTGTCAAGGCTCGGCTGCTCAGGGTCATCGTAGGTGATCTTGCAGGAGGCCAAGCATTGACGGACCAGATCAGGGTAGAGAGGGTGGTCCTTGAGACAGAGCTCGCTCAAACCCATTGCGCTAAGCATGGCATGAGCGTCCTCATCGAGACCGAGTTTGCTGAGATCCCCTAGATGGAGAGTACGCGTGGGGGCAATGGTCATGTCCAGAAACGCGTTGTAGGCACGCGAATGCTCCTTAGTCCACGCCTCCGTCGAGTGCTCCGGAATCCTCGGGTCTGAGACGTCAATCGGAGTCTTCTCCACACACGGCCAAGGGTAGGTCGCGTTCATGGGGGATGGCGGGGGAGCTGGAGCCTGAGAGGAGGAGGCGCGAGCAGCTACGGTTCCTTTGATGATGAGTTTCTTCATTCTTGGAGGCATCTGCAAGGAAAACCATCAGACAGTATCCCAATCAAACAACATCTCAGCATCCGCCAACACATAGATATAGACCTCAATCAAACAGGCCTCAAAATTGCTACCATAGCCGAGCCTTAATACCCTCGGTTTCAAGATGCCAATAAACCAACTTCTAATCTAATCCTATCTGGAATAGGAGATGATGAACTCTAGAATAAACAACCTAGAATCTTTCTACCTAAGATCGATAGAAGTGAAGGGAAAGGGGCTCCCTTTTTTCGCGTTTTTACCTTGTTAATCGGCTGAGGCAATTCCACAGATTGATAGATCTTGAAAAGTTATTGACTTTAGCCTCAAAAATCACTCAAAACGGTTGAGAATCGAAAAACTTAGAGTTTTGGCCGAAATTAGGGTGAAATCGCGGGTAGGGAGGAGAGGGGTCGGGGGTGACAGGGTTTAAATAGAGGGACCTTTCCTTGAAAACCCTAGCCATTTTTTTTTTTTTGCGAGTTACTTACCTGGCAGGGAACAACCCCAGAGAACAAGGTTAGCTTGTTCTCCTAGGTTGCTTTGTGCTCCAAATGTGGTAACTCGGTTTTTCTTGCTTAATCCTGAAACTACTAACAGCGAAAACAAAAACCAGAAACAATGAAAACCTAAATTATATACACTTACCAGTGGGTTGCCTCCCACCAAGCGCTTAGTTTAAGTCATTAGCTTGACTTGGGTTGCAGGATCAAGGGGAAGGAGAATCGCCTAAGGGAATTTCTTCACCTTCTGCGATTGTTGTGTCAGCAAGATATGGCTTCAAGCGCTGACCATTCACAACAAATTCACCCCCTCTCGTGTCCAGCAACACAACAGCTCCGTAGGGTCTGACTTCCTTGATGGTGAAGGGGCCAGACCACCTTGATTTCAACTTGCCAGGGAACAGCTTCACCCTTGAGTTGAACAGCAGAACAAGGTCGTTTGGTGCAAAATTCCTGTTGATGATCCGCTTGTCATGATACGCCTTTGTTCTTTCCTTGTAGATTTTGGAGCTTTCGTAGGCCAGATGCCTAATCTCTTCTAGCTCGTGGAGCTGAATGGAACGCCTTTGTGCTGCAGTCTTGAGGTCAAAGTTGAGTAACTTCAGAGCCCAAGCTGCCTTGTACTCAAGCTCCACAGGTAAGTGACACGCCTTACCATAGACCAGGTTGTATGGGGTGGTTCCAATAGGTGTCTTGTAGGCTATTCTGTATGCCCAGAGAGCATCGTCCAGCTTGAGCGACCAATCCTTTCGTGTTGTGCTCACTATCTTCTGAAGAATACTCTTGATCTCTCTGTTTGACACCTCAACTTGACCACTGGTCTGCGGATGGTAAGGGGTTGCTACTTTGTGCTTGACACCGTTTTTCTTCAACAACCCTTGAAAAACCTTGTTGATGAAATGGGTGCCTCCATCACTGATAACCACTCTGGGAATCCCAAATCGCGGAAAGATAACGGTTTTGAACATCTTGACCACCACTTTAGCATCGTTTGTGGGGCTGGCCAGCGCCTCAACCCACTTTGACACATAGTCCACCGCGACCAAAATATACTCATTCTTGAATGATTTAGGAAACGGGCCCATGAAGTCTATTCCCCAGCAGTCAAAGACCTCGATCTCCAGGATGAAGTTACCAAAAGCCAGCTTGAAGTACCTTCAAAACTGTCTTGAAGGTCGCAAAGTGCCCAGCGTAGGATGAACCATGGCAGTGATGTAGTATTCCTGGGATCTCTGTTTCAGCTACACATCTCCTGAACACCCCATCCTTGCAGTGCCGATATAGGTAAGGCTCATCCCAAAAGTAGTGGCGAACATCTCTCAAGAACTTCCTTTTCTCATTACCAGCAAACTCCAATGGCTCTTTCTCAGCAGCTAAGTAATTTGCAATCTCAGCGAACCAGGGCAGATTGGGGTACATCTTCTTGATCGCTGCTACAAACTGTTCTGGATCGGGGGAACAAGCATCGGAGAGCAGGGGCTCCCTTGATCCGCACAGGTTGATCGAGTACACGTGTTCCACAGGGTGACCTTCATCGAGAGCAGTCTGTTCCTCGATTTTCATTCTGGACAAGTGGTCTGCAACACCATTCTCAATGCCTTTCTTGATCAAACTCCTGGAGCAGTAAGATCCACCTCAGTAAACGTGGTTTGGCGTCTTTCTTTGTCAACAAGTATCTCAAGGCTGCGTGATCAGTGTGTACTATCACCTTAGAGCCAACCAAATAGGATCTGAATTTCTCAAAGGCAAAGACAATCGCCAAGAGCTCCTTCTCAGTGGTTGCATAGCGACATTGTGCTTCATCCATGGTCCTGCTTGCATAATAGATCACATGCAGCTTCTTGTCCTTTCTCTGACCCAACACTGCTCCCACTGCAAAGTCACTGGCGTCCGTCATGATCTCAAAGGGAAGGTCCCAGTCTGGTGGTTGCACAATCGGAGCACTGATCAAGGCACCCTTGATCGTATGAAACGCGGTCAAGCAGTCCGTGTCAAAGTCGAACTTGGTCTCCTTGCAGAGCAACTTGGTGAGTGGTCTCGCGATTTTGGAGAAATCCTTGATGAATCTCCTGTAGAAACCAGCGTGTCCCAGGAAACTTCTGATACCCTTGACTGAGTTAGGTGGCTGTAAGCTCATCATCACCTCGATCTTTGCCTTGTCCACCTCGATCCCTTTTTCAGAAATCTTGTGACCAAGCACTATTCCATCTTTCACCATGAAATGGCACTTCTCCCAGTTCAGCACCAAGTGCTTCTCTCCACATCGCTGCAACACCCTGCACAGGTTTGACAAAAAAACAGAAAACGAGCTCCCATAGACACTGAAATCATCCATAAATACTACCATAATATCCTCAATTAGGTCAGTGAAAATGGAAATCATACAACGTTGAAACGTTGCTGGAGCATTACACAAACCAAAGGGCATACGCCTGTAGGCGAATGTACCGTAAGGGCAAGTGAACGTCGTCTTCTCCTGATCATCTGGATGGATGGGGATCTGAAAGAAACCTGAATAACCATCTAAAAAGCAGTAGTAGGGATGGTTAGCTAATCTCTCAAGCATTTGATCAATGAATGGAAGTGGGAAATGATCCTTGCGAGTTGCAGCATTCAATTTCCGAAAATCAATGCACATGCGATGTCCAGTGACAGTCCTAGTAGGTATCAACTCGTTTTTGTCATTTGTTATCACAGTGATTCCACCTTTCTTAGGAACTACATGAACAGGGCTAACCCACTTGCTGTCAGAGATCGCATACATTACACCGGCCTCTAGAAGTTTCATTATCTCCTTCTTTACAACATCTTTTAGATTTGGATTTAACCTCCTCTGATGTTCAACAGAAGTCATTGATTCATCTTCTAGATGTATCCTATGCATGCATAAATCAGGTGAAATTCCAGGAATATCATCTAGTGAATATCCTAATGCCTTTCGATATTTTCTAAGTTCACACAAGAGCAAGGAAATTTCCACAATGTTCAGTTCAGAATTCATGATGACAGGATAAGTGGAGTTTGGGCCAAGGAATGCATACCTGAGTCCCGCGGGTAGGGAATTGAGTTCGACTTTCGGAGCCTTGAGCTCGCTCCATGGGTCCTTGAGTTGGTCGATCGGAACAATCACTTCTGCTGGTTTGACTTGTTCTCCTTCTCTTAAGCTCAGATAAGCGACCATCCTCTCCATGCTCTTGCAGGAATCCATCATCTTTGCATAGCCAGCAGCATCTATGTTCACGATGTTCTGCTCAACTCCAGCCTTGATCAGCGCGATTTCACGTGAATCATCGGCTAGGATCTCTTCAATCATTCCTTCTTGAGGTTCCAACACATCCTTATCTTCATCCACAGTGAAAGTTTGCCCATCCAGCATTGGTCTCTTGAGCAGTTTATCCATCTCAAACTTCATCAAGATGTCTCCCAGTTGGAGATCAATCCTCCCATTTCTCACGTCGATAATTGCACCAGCTGTGCAAAGGAAAGGACGTCCCAAAATGAGTGGATCTCTTGGTTCTTCATCAAGTTCTAGAACCACAAAATCGGCTGGAATAACCGTATTGCCGATTTGGACGTTGAGATCTTCGAGAACACCCACTGGCAGCTTGATCGATCTGTCAGCGAACACCAAAGAGATCCTAGTCTGCTTGAACTTGGTAAATCCCATGCGCTTAGCAACGGAATATGGCATAAGGTTGACACTGGAGCCGAGATCACATAAAGAGCAGGCGAAAGTGGTTCCCCCAATCTGGGCAGAAAGAACAAACTTGCCCGGATCACCCAGTTTCTTGATCACCTTGTTCTGCAGTACATCACTGCATTCCTTTGAGACCAACATCACTTCGTTGTCCCCTGATACCTTTCCTGAGATCAACCCCTTCATCAGACTTCGCATTGAGGGTATCATCTGTATCGCGTCAAGCAGAGGGAGTTTGATCTTCGAACACTTCATCTCCTCACGGTCCTTACGAGACTTCTTAGATGGCACAGGGTAGGGCACCTTAGGGGTATAGGCTCGAGCAGGAGGGGTTGCGGCAGGTGTGACATCCTCTTCGGGAACAACCTCTGGGGGTTGTTCTCCCCTTTGTTCTTCAACCGGAACACCCTCTGTAGGTTGTTCTGTCTCCTTCTGCTTTCCTTTTTCAGCTGCAGTAAATCTCCTAGGTGCTGGGTCCGTGAGTTGCTTTCCACTCCTCAGCTCAACTGCATTACAGTCCCTGGGATTCTTGTCATTTTTTCCAGGAAGAGTCCTTTGCTGCCTTTTGACACTTTCAGCTGTTTGAGCTAGCTGTATATCGATCTGCCTCATGTGGCTGCTCACAGTGTCATACTTAGTATTCAGCTCAGTGAACATGTTGTCCATCCTGTTGTTGATCTCTGTGGTAGCCTAGTTCAACGCCTTCACCTGAACGTGTTGACTCTGGAGCAGCTGATGCATCATGTTCCCTAGGACCTTGAGCTCGTCCCGCTGTCCGCTTGACACAGATGGAGCAGTTTGCTGATTGCTCTGCTTCTTCTGCTGGTTCTGGTGTTGATCCTGGTTCAGGAAACGGTTCTGGGACTGACTGAAGACGAAGGTCTTTCCCTGAAAATTCTGGGGAAATCCTCTTTGTTGAGCAGCACCTTGAGCTTGGTTGTTCTGGGCTTGATCCCCAAGGTTCTCTACGTTGTTGCTCCGGTAGGAGAGCAGGTTGGGGTTGTTCCTGTTGTTTGAATTCTGATAGTAGTTCCTGTTCTGAACATACCCTTGACCGTTGATGTAGAGTACTTCCTGGTGATCATCTCCTTTCTGTCCATCCTTTTCGGCTTGATCCTTAACTATCTGCTCAGGTGTAGCTTCCTCCATATACAAGACTTGATCTTCGTTGCTCTTGAGGAGCAGATCAACCTTGGCAGTGAGCTCATCTTTCCATTGGGAATCAATGCTGTTGACTTTCTTGGAGCGATCAGTCTCTGGGTTCTTGTTGGCTGAGCTAGCAGCCATGTTCTCTATCAGCTCAAACGCTCCTTCAGTTGTTTGAGTCATGAAATCTCCTTTACTTGCAGAGTTCAAGGCATTGCGGAACTCCCAATCCACACCATCGTAGAAAACCCCCAGGATGTAGTCCTAATCAA
The DNA here is from genome assembly GCA_905132765.1 of Moricandia arvensis. Lineage (NCBI taxonomy): Eukaryota > Viridiplantae > Streptophyta > Magnoliopsida > Brassicales > Brassicaceae > Moricandia > Moricandia arvensis. Next base: position 65,167 of record CAJHQP010000052.1, read on the forward strand.
ACCCGTGATGAGGGCATTCTTTGAGTATGTCATTGAACCGCTCCCATGCTTCATTAAAGGGTTCATTGGCGTGCTGCTTGAAAGAGGAGATCTTGTTCCTGAGAGCAGCCGTTTTTGCCTTGGTGTAGAAGTGACTCAAGAAGGCGGCTCGAACCTGCTCCCATGTAGTGAGAGAGCCAGTCGGCAATGATTTCAACCACCTTGACGCCTTGTCGGCAAGAGAAAATGGGAACAACATACACTTGACAAAGTCAGGTGAAACCCCGTTTGAGCGAGTCATAGCACATATTTCCTCAAAGGCTTCGATGTGTTCCATTGGTATTTCTGCTGGGAGACCATGGAACGTCTTTCTCTGCACCAGAGAGATCATGGAAGCCTTGATCTCGAAATCCTGCCGAGCACAGGGTGGAGGAGCAATGGCTGAGCGAGTGGTTGGGAAATTTCTCGGAAGATTCTTTTCTCTAATCCGAGCTGGTTGCTCATGTTGTTGCTGCTGTTGAGCAGCCGCTTGTTGAGCTTGCAAGGCCTGTTGCATCTGCTGCATCTGCTGTTGCATCAGGGCCATTGCAGCAGTGAGATCATGCTCGTTGTTGTGATCGCCCATGTTGGCGTGAGTAGGTCTTGATTGAGTTCGGTTGTTCCTTTCTAATCTTGCAAGTTCTTGATTGCTGAGGGTGATTAATGGACTTGAGGTGTTGCTTCGAGTATTTCTACTTGACATACACCTGGAACATCACCTGAAACAAGAAAATAGAGCAAGTTAGATGTTTTAGACAAAGTATAAAACCAAAAAAATATAGGTAAAAGCTGGTCCCCGTCGCAACGGCGCCAAAACTTGATACACTAAAAATCAGATCTTGCTACTGTCAAGTTAACAGTTGTAGTTATAATACTTGAGATTCAATTCCAGAGGACCATTTTACACTATATCTTGAGATTTTAATTTCTTAGCTAAAACCTTCAGATTTAACAGAGAACAAGGTAAAATAACAGAGATCAGCGTACGGTTTGAGTTGTTTGAATTTGGGGAAAAGCTAGCCCAGGGTGATTAAACGGGTGTTAGACATCATCAAGCCACACAATTATTCAAGTTCAAATTAAAAACAAGCCTAGAACATAGATCAATTGCTAGAACAGCCCACTGTCGTAGCGCTTGTTCCTTTCAGAGAACAGCCCCGGAGACTAAGCTGTCGCTTGTTCCGAGTTCTGTCTATGAACAGTAACGATCAGGCCTATTCAGTTCATATTATACCCTAATATCTACTTTCGCTGATTAGGGATATAATACTTATTCTAAACAGATCAGGCAATCCATAACATGGTTAATGAATAGATGAAACCCTAGATCTAACATAAAGTGATCAGATTCATGCTAGCATTAAGTTAAGTTTAGAATAAAGGCTATCAATGAACATATAACTTATTTATGTGTAGCTTGAATAAATCTAACACCCTAACACCCTAAGCTAACGATATTAACTACTCAGCAATCATGGCGAATAACACAGCAAAGGTTACTGAATAATACTCCATTAAATCGAAATCAAAGCTAAAAATAGGGTTCAAGAAATCTTCTCTATCGCGAGAACAAGGTGAAGATTTCTTTCTCCCTTACAAAGTATTGAATCCAAGTGTTTTTGCTGAAAAGAATGAAAGAAAACCTAAGCTGAAAGAGTCCCCCTATGAATATGGTCGTGCCCCTCTTTTTAAAGCTTTTTGTGGCGGCTGGAAGGAAGGAGAAATAAAATTAGGGTAAATCTTGAGAAAATCTGCAGTTTCCTAAAATATCTCCGCGGGTGATCAAGGCTCTGCTTGATCACTGGGGTTGTTCTCCGGGACAAAATTCAAATTTTTCCTTTTTCTTCATGTTTCCCTCTAAAGTTCCACAACCTCTTTTGTACCTGAAATGCCTCGAATAGAGCTGTAAGTACCCTATAATTGCATGAGAAAGATCAATAAATCACAATCAAAGTATGTTAAAAACACACTATATCAATACTCGATATTGCATTCACTTAGTTCGGCTGCCCACTTGCTAGCCTCCCTGATTGACTGGGACTGTGAAATATCATTTGTAAAGGGAATGAGGTGAGGACTACGATCTCGTGTGACTGGAAGTATGGTCTCAGTTTTCGCGTTGAAATCACGACGATGAGTGTCAGCTTCAACATTAGAGGGTACCGTGTCTCGGCATGAAACAAGGTTTTACTTACGTAAAAAATGGTTTTTGCTCGCCGTATTATTCTCTGAAGAGAACGTGGCTTACAGCCTTTGTTAATTCTGCTATGTATAGAAATAGAGTTTCCCCTTCGACGTGTGTCGCAATAACTAGGGTAGTGGTTAGGTAATGCTTTAAAAGTTGGTTTGACGTTGAGTTCGTGAGGTGTTATGTGATGTCGATCAATGGCATGTCTTCCGCAGCCCAAGCGAACTTGTATAGGTTCTTTTTCAGACAGGCTATAACCTCCATTTTTAAGGGCTCACAAAGGTTAGTGCCGATTTCAACGCAACACTAATGAAATTTCTCGTCGATACATACTAACACAACGGGTTCACAAGTTGGTTCACGCTTTTTTTCTAAGGCCTCAACTTTCCGTAATTGCTAAAAGATTTCCGTTTCATCTTGTGCTAGGGCATTTTTTAACGGAAGTTGATTTCTTTTTCTTTTTCGACAGAGTTTCTGCCATTGAATTATTTCGCTTCAATTCCGCGGTGAAACAGACTTACGATATTTTTTTTATCTCCCCCGATTGTTTTGATTTTGGAGGTAGTCGGAAATTTGACACACAAGTGTTATGTCGAAGGTATAGCTTGCATGGAATTCAGACATGGAACGCCCATGATTGCGTTGTACGATGCAGAGCGATTAGGGTAAAATTTCAAGGACTTTGTTTATGCTCCTAGTTTTAACCACGAGGTTAGTTGAGTCAAGGGTCATAATAGATTCTCTCGAGAATCCCACTATCGGGCTCAAAATCTTTGTGATTTCAGAGAGCTCGATTTCCACTCTCTCGAGGGTATCTTTGAAGATATTATCGGCCGAGCTTCCAGTGTCGACCACCACTCTTGCGAGATCGATATCCTTGATCGTCAACTCGATGGCAAGGAGATCGTTGTGAGGGTTGGCTAGATCGGCCGTTGCTCTAATTGCGGCGGTGTGTTTTTGTTTAGACATACCACTTATAAATTGTGCGGTGATAATAGTGTTAGAGAATCCGACCCCTTCCCTCCTTCTAGCCCCACACTGTGGAAACAGAATTCACCTGTTGATTTTAGTGATCGGAGAAAAGCTAAGAAACCCTAACTTTCCTTGAGGTCTCGAATTCACTGCATAAACACACGAATAGGAAAAAGAGACAATTACAAGATATCTAAAGAGATTGCACATGGGCGTTGTATTGATTAAGAAGAAATGAACTTACATAGATTCATAGAAAACAAGATGGATAGAAATTCTTCAACACTGGAGAACAGAAGAAGCAGAACAGTAGAACGTTCTAAGTATTAAACTCGCTAGTGTAGCCGCCTAGGTCCTAAGTTCTCCTAAATCTAGCAATAACTTCTCCCAAAACCTAATTTTTTGATCCCTTTGCTCTATGTTTGGCTCCTCTTATATGTCTCCAAGGTCGGTCATTTTTCCTTTTCTTCCCCCGATTCGAGTTTGTCTCCCGTAAAAATTTTCCTATCTTCTCGGTTTTTCCATAGTTGTTATGAAACTTGAAAATTGTCTTTTTCCATTTATCCTCTTAATAAATCCGGTAGACCGTCATCGCAATCGGGCTCATTTTCTTCTATAATCGTAAGTGGGCCTTTATCGTGTTTTAGATCCTTTCGGGCCGTTTTAAGATTTTAGCGATTTTTATGATTTCTTTCAGAGAAATCATCCTTCATAGGTTTACACGATGTTGTTTCTGCAAAATAATAAACCAATCGTGTAATCAAGACAACATTGGTCTTTAAGTTAACCATTTTTGTTTTACACCATCGAGTTGAAGTTTTGGCAAGAAAACAATTTTAATGATTTTTAACGTAAAAGTTCAACGGAAACTCTACTCGAGACGAAAAAGAGATATCTTAGCAAAGATCTTACTGAGAGAGTGATGAAGTTAGTTTTGTCTAGTCACCTATGGGAGACTAGACAATGTTCCATGGCGACTAGACGTTGAGCATCTATTCACCCATGGGCGAGTAGAGAGTGTTGGTTGTCTAGTCTCCCATGGGCGACTAGACAGTATTAGAAATCCTGGACGTTGATTTTAAGTTTATCGTTTTTGACCCCAACACATTCAGGGTTTGATAGTAGTCGAACCAACAAGACTAGATAGTGAGTGAAGGAAACCTCCTGATCTAAAACCGCATGAAGAGGCTAAACAACCTGATGCTCAGACACGACGAAAAAAATCTGAGAAGATGAAACTGGTCTTAGATATGTCACTTAATAAAGGCTTTAAATGAGGGCTTAAACCTACCACAAAAGAGTCATCAATCACAGCCAAAGGAGAGGAAAAGGAGACTGAACCAGAACCTGTTATTCATTGTCAAGAAGATAGCTTGTCTGATTATTTGAAACAAGAGGAGAACCAACCAGATTTGAGTAACCACGTGTGTGAATTAACCAAGGCTGAGGAGGGAGTACTTGATAGATCACCTAAAGCACAAGACTTGGCACTTACATTTTTTGTTTAAGAAGGTGATATCATGAAATTTGTTTCTTGCGATTTGCTGATCAATCCTTGTGTATGGATTCAGGACAGTATTGTGGGAAATCTGAGGTTTGCTTAGGTGATTCAAAATTTTTTCTTTGAACCAGGAGGGACGTGTGTGCATAGATAAAATAAAACTCCCTAACAATCTGAGTTTACACTATCTATTCAACCTTGAAAACATGATTTGAGGTCAAATATTTTTGAAGGGAGAGATGATGGTGTGACCCAAACCATCATCTGTGATAGGAGAGGACCGTCAAGAGACATCACGGCCATATTTAGTTCCAACGCTGATAAGTACAAACCGAGATGGCTAGAGCAAGAGGTTGGAATGGGCAAGGACGATCTAAAACTTAACGAGGAGTATTGAACTTGCTTTACATAACCTCCTGACCAGAAGAAGACTAAACTGAGAGTCATGGTAGCATGTACATGAGTAGGACGTGTCCTAAATCAAACTGCAGAGAAGCATTCAGCTTGAAACTCAGCAAAGTGGAGGAACCATCTACATTAGTAGCTACTTGTATTGTGCAGAGTTCCAAGCTGTTTCTGTTGCATGAAGAGGGGTTGCAATACCTTGTTTTCGATCCGGGAGACAGTCTTTTTATGCTGGGGTTCAGAGCAATGCATGGGAAGCAAGTTATGGTTGAGCATGAATATCTAGAAGGTTCGGATTTGAGGACAAATTCTTTTAAAGAATGAGGTAATGATGCAGCCTTGATCAGTCTCAACTTCAAGGGATTGGAGATCAAGGAAGAACCAGATAGACACTGGACTCTAGCACGTCCTATTGAGAAGAAATGGGCTCAAGAAAAGTCTAATGGGCTTACTGGAGAGCTTATTGGCCTGATTCATGAGGGATTGGATCGAGAGAAGATAATGGGCTTTGATAAAGCCTTTATCACACTTGGAATAACTATGGAATAAATGGACGACGTGTATGCAACCTGATTGGCCATGAAATGGATGGAATGAAGTTAGTTGGACAGGAAATGAAATGGGCGATTTGGTTTGGTCAAGAAATGGTCAGGTCAAACCGACATGGCCGATATTGGGTTTGAAATGGAAGATGAAGAACCAGAGCTGGAAATGGAGCATCAGGAGCATTTTCATTATCATAATGAGGTTAAGGAGCAATTTGGCCGGGCCTGGATTTACATGGAACAAACACAGTGAAGACTTGGTCAAAAACGCCTTATCGGCCCAGAAGAATAGAGGATCGCCCACTATGGCCCATCTCTTGTTTATCTATGTTTTTATTTGTCAAAGGATTTTAATTTTAATTTTGGGCTTTTATTAAGTGTACACCAATTAGGCCTGGGCATTCTGGTCTTCGAGCCGGGTTCGGAACGAGTCTTCTCCAGTCTGGGTCCTTCGGATCTTAGATATTTAGACCCAATAGGATAATTAGAATTTGTCGGTTCGGATTCAATTTGGGTCATGTCGAGTCCGGATCAAGTTTGTTCGGGTCTGGCCCAAAAAAATTCAAAACACACAAGAATATCTGAAAATATTTATATACCCGAAAATACCCAAACTTTTAACTTACTAACTAAATAAAATTTTTCGAAAATCTACAATTTTATTTGAAATCTAAAACTATATCTGAAAACCCAAACCCGATACTTAACAAATATTTTTAATACAAAATATATTGAAATACCCATATATATACATAATATATACTAGAAGTTTTGGGTATTTCGGGTATCCCATCGAGTCTCAGGTTTGGTTCAGGTCGGGTCCAAGACCCATGGGTCCTCCATAATAAGACCCAATGGGTAAAATGGCATTACCCTTACCCGACCTGAACTGTTTTTTCGGGTCCATTATGATTCGGATTTTTGGGTTCGGGTAAAATGCTCAGGCCTAGTTCTTGAGTGAAGTCCATCAAATCGTTTCACCCACCTTCAAGTGATCCAAGGAGTAGGCCACCTGTAGGAACCAAAATCCACACTGTCAATTTCCGTAAATTAAGAAAAGTCAAGTGAACCCGACTTTCCTAGAGGCCCCAGATTATCTGCGTAAACACACGAAAAAGGAGATAATAGAATATCAATAGAACGTTGCACAGAGGCGTTTTATTAATTGATAAGAAGAAAACTACATGATTTTCCAAAGAACAAAACGAGTAAAATCTAACTAACAAAGACAATCTCGGAACAAAGTAGTAGAAGAATCCTAAGTAAAGTTTTGAGTATGCAGCCACCAAAATTCTAGGTTCTTCTAAGCTAGCCGATAGTTTCTAGGTCTAATCTTTGGGCCCCCTTGCGACTTTATCTTTAGCTCCCCTTATATATGACTCCTAGGTTGGTTCCCCTTCCTTTTTTCCCCTAGGTCAAGTTTATCGCTTCGCGGAAATATTCCTTTTTATCTCGATCTTCATCATTATCTTGGAAACTTTACATTTATCTTACGATTTCGCAAGATTCATCTTCTTCTGCGAGTAAAGATACACCGTCATAACATTGTTGGGCTCAATTTCCTATGAAATTGCAAGTATGTATTTAGCCATGTTCTAGGCCTCTTTGGGCCGTTTTTACGATTTCTTCGAAAGAACATTTCTTGATACGACGTCAATTTAACGAGGAAGTTCACACTTCTCGTATAGTTTAGACAACTGTGGTGTTAAATTAATTGTTGCCGTTTATACGATAACCATGGACTTCATTCGGGAGAATGATTCTTCATGGTTTTTATCATAAAGTCCCAACGGTAACTCCGATCGAGACAAAACGAGGGGTGGATTCATCGAGGTTCAGCGGAAGGCATAAGCTTGCCTCAGGTTGATTTGGACAGCTTTTTCGGTCCAACTCGCCCCCGAGGCGAGTTGGACTGCTCTTTTGGTCTAACTCGCCTCGGGGGCGAGTTGGAGTGCTCTTTTGGTCTAACTCGCCTCAGGGGCGAGTTGGCCTGCTCGTTTGGTCCAACTCACCCCCAAGGCGAGTTGGACTGTTCGTTTCATTGTATTGATGATTAGGAACTTTAGTAGAGATTGCGTCAAGAAAGTTTTCTCACAGAAACAAAATTTTAAACGTTGATTTCGAAATAACCATTTTTGACCTTAACAGTTAGCCCCCCAACTCGCAAGTTTCGAAAACGAATGTTGCGGGCGAGTGATGTTGTTAATTGGAATCTGCGGTTAGAATTGATTTTTCTCAAGAAATTACCTTCGATTATTTTAGTGCGAGAAATTTCTTCAACTTTTGTTTCTTGTATAAGTATTGAGCTTTCACTCTTCATTCTCTCCACAATCTCTCAATTTCTCAAGTTCTCTTTGAACTCTCTCCGCCAAGATGTCTTCTTCCAGCACTGTCTAGAAGAGTTATGATGTAGATATGGGCAATTCCGTCGGCGTGATGTCGCCGGCTCTTCCTGCCGCCTAAGTTGTTCCAGCCCACATTGCAGAGTTTCTTTCCTTTCAGAGTGAGTTGGCGCATTGAGAGGCCAAGGATATGGTGAACCCCACACACATCATGTCCCTCAGACCTGCGGCTCCAGCCGATGCATTGACTGCCGAGGTCCCCCCATACGCGATGCCGTTTCTGCCAGGGGGCGGTTCATGTCGTCGATCCGAACCGGTCGACGAGTCGATGCCTCCTCCCCCAGTCAAGAGAGAGACCATCTTGGGGTTGCCTGCTCTTAGTGCAATTCTGGTTGCTATGCCGACGAGTCGTAAAAGGCCATGTCCTAATCCCAACTCGTCTAAGAAGAGGAGGTGCGCCAAAGACTCCGAGGCTGGTCCTTTTCCTGCAAAGACGTCTGGTTCAGGTGCGATGTCAAGACATCGCACCAAGGTTCGTTTCGAGAGAAAACCTTCTGCTCTTTTTAGTGCGTGAATCGATTGTTTCTTGATTTCCCCTTCTTCTTTGCCTCGTAGTTTGTCTTGTTGATCGATGGGATGATCAGTGAATGCAGATCAGAGGCCGAGAGTCTTTCTAAGGAGTTAGTGGAGTCGCGAGAAAGGTCGTCGCATCTCGAAGGGAAGTTGAAGGTTATCGAGGATGCTCATTCCCTCGAAGTAACTCAGTTTGAGTCTCAGATTGGTGAACTCGAGCGGGATCTTGGGAAGACCGCAAGCTCTTTGCTTAAGGCAAAAGAGGCAAAGGCGGCTAAATCCTCGGAGTTGCGTCGGCTACGCCTAAGGTCAAGAGTGGGGAGGGATCGACGGTTAGTGCGATTGAAGAGGCTAAGGAAGCCAAGCGTACCAAGTTTCAGACCCGTTTGGCAAGGATCAATGATTCCCTTGATTACTTGGCGGTCTTCCACGTCAAGGACTTGGCCTTGGCAGGCGTCGAGGGAGGGATGAGCGAGGTCCAGTTTTTTCGCGGTGAAGCGCCCTTGTCTCCACGAGCCTAAGAGGCCAAGCTTTCCGCTCGTAAAAAGAGTTATTGCATGCAGATGGAGACTTTGACCTGATCCTCGCGGGCCTGAAGTCCGAGTGCTCCCTACCGCATTGCTTAGGTGATCCCGAGGGTGAAGATCCCATACAGCGCGGTTCCAAACCCAGACGGGGTGATTGGTGAAGGTGAGGTTCCGCGTGTGGAGGATGATTGAGTTTCCAGTCTTGTGTGAGACTTTGATTTTTATGTTATCATTCATGTTTTGCTCCGGCCAGTGTGGCCGTGTTTTTATCTTGGGATTGGCCGCTTGTGACTTTGAATCCCTGTAGCTTCTGCGAATTTTTAAATGAATTTCGCTTTGCGTTTTAAGAGCTTATCGAGCACTTATGTGGGTGTAGAGGGAAGAATATGAGTCGTCATCTTGTAATCTAACTCTGGGTGAATTGCTATATATGTGATCTGTTTCGAGAGTTTTCAACAGTGCGTAAACTTGCGGGATTTCCGAAGACGCATGAATATTAGCCAAGAGAAAAATTTTGGGATCTCGTATCATGGTGTTTGATACAATGCCTAGAGATGTTAAAGATCATTGTGTTGGGTTTAGGGAAAGACGTAGGTCTAATCACAGTTTTTAGGGGGTGCGATGACTACTTTGACTTACGTTTCCTGTATCGTTTTCGACCTTATTTCGTTCCGCTCTAATGCTCGTGATATGTTCTCGGCTTATGTGACTTGTACGGTAAGAACCGATCATTTCGTCGGGGACAATTTTCAAGTCTCTCGTAAGTGCTGACCAAAATTTCGGATTTCTTTTATAGCGTCATTACCCTTGTGTTGGTTGTACTAGAGCTATCTCTAAGAGATGGCTTAGTTTGTTAAGGACGTTATGAGTTTCTATTGATCAGAAACAAACTTATCGGTACATATTACCGTTTTTGACTCTTCGCGAAGGATACGTGTTCAAAAGGTGTCTGTTTTATAGTCTTGTATGAACTGTTTTTAAAGTGAGCATTCATTTTCGGAAATTTTCAATAAAAAATCGGTTCTTTCACTGTGTCGAAGGTTGAAATTTTTTTTACGTCGCTTTTACGCGAAGCGAGTTACGTGATGGGGTATTCTGATGATAGATGGAGTTTAGGAGGTTTCCCGCCGTGTTATCTAAAACCAGTTTCGATAATACCGAGTTTGGGGTGGATATTTTGAAATTTTGGGAGTATTCGAGTATACTTATACGTACCCACTCCCCCCACCCTTTTTTAATGAGGGGGGATAGCTGAGCTCATCTTGCGACGAATTGCCTCATACCCTCTTCAGGGATCAAGTCGTCTCGTAGTTCAGTTTGAAGCGTTGTTTAGTGGTTTAGTGGTAGTATTTCTTGATGTGTATCGCGTTCCAAGTTCTCGGAATTTTCATGTCCTGCATGTTCGCGGTTTTGTATGTGCCTGATCGGACTACTTTTATGACTTTGTAAGGTCATTCCCAGTTCGCTCCGAGTTTTCCTCCGTTTCGCTCGGCGGTGTTCTGGAAAAAATTCCGTAGGACTAATTCGCATTCTTTAAATCTACGGCTGTGTAAGTTAGATTTTTTGTACTTTGCGGCCGCCTGTTGATAGTTCTGAATTCGTATAAGGGTCCTGGTCCCAAAGCTCGTTGATTAGATCGAGCTCGTCAAGCAACATTAGATTGTTTGAATCCTCTCGTTCTGAGAGCAGTCTTCTGCGTACTCCGGGAAATTCGACTTCCGTCAGGATCATGCATTCTGCTCCGTATACTAGGGCAAATGGGGTTCCCCCCATTGAACGTCTTGGAATCATGCGATATGATGATAATACTCCTTCGAGTTCCTCGGCCCATCGACCCTTTTTGGCGTCCTAACGTTTTTACGCCTATCGAGGACGGTCTTATTAATAGTTGCGGGGAGTTAACTTGGTCAGTCGTGTTTTCCACTTCTCACAGAAGGCCTCGAATTTGGTTGAAATAATTTGGGAACCATTGTCCATTACCGATTTTGTATGGGACTCCGTGTCTGCAGATGATGTTCCTTCATACGAAGCTTTCGACCTGAGCGTCTTTTATGCTTGCATAAGAGTCGACTTCGACCCATTTCAAGAAAAAATCTGTTAAGACCAGCAAGACACGTTTTTTCTTTGACATGTGCATGGGTCCGACTATGTCCATCGACCATCGCATGATTGGGTAAGGTGCTGGGATTGATGAGAGGACCTCTTCCGGTTGATGGATAGTAGGGCTGTGTCTCTGGAATTTTTCGCATTATCGCGCAAAGTTCTCGTAATCTTTGATCATCGTTGGCCAATAGTATCCGTGGCGTTTGATTTTTATTGCGAGGGACCATCCACCAGAGTGATTTCTGCAGGATACAAAATGGACATCTTCCATTATCTTTAGTGCTTTCTCTCTTTCTATGCAGGTCATGAGTGGCCCGGAGAATCTACACTCGTAGAGTTCCCCGTCGAAGAAGACGTATTGTGCAGGTTAGGTCTTTACCTTTCGGGCTGCCCATTTTTGGATGGGAGCTTCCCGTCGCTGATATACGCAAGGATTGTCTCTGTCCAAGGTTTGCCGAATCCGTACTTGGATTGCTCAGAATCTTGCTTAGCCTGGATGTCGATTTGGTCGGCGTCGGTTCTGGGTGAATCCATTAAGTTTATGAGGACAGGCGGTCCGATGCTAGGATGCTCTATGAATTCTACGGGAATCACCCTGCTCAGAGCTGGATCTGAACTGGATGCCAAGGCGGCTAGGGCATCGGCCTTGGCATTTTCAGCGGGAGGAATCCAGGTGAGAGCGAATAGTTTGAAACTTTGAGCCAAGTTTTTGACGAGTTTCAAGAAAGCATCCATTTTTCATCCCTTGCTTCGCGTTCCCCGCTGTATTGACTTGCCACAAGTTGTGAATCGCAGTAGGCATGAATGTTGCGTATCTTTAAGCCATGAGCCAGTTGTAAGCCCGGGATCAGGGCCTTGTACTCACCTTCGGTTTTTGAGGCGTGGAAAACCAGTCGGAATGACTGTTCCAGTACTTCCCCTGTTGGTGACGTGAGTCAGATCCCGATTTCGGAGCCCTGTTTGGATGAGGATCCGTCTACGTGGAGGGTCTAGTTCAGTTCGGGTTCTTGGTTAGTCATGCACCCATCATGGAGCTCTACTAAGAAATCAGCGAGGACATGTGATTTTGCGCAAGCTTTCGCTCGATACTTAATGTCGTACTCGCTCAACTTGATTGCCCATTTCGCTATCCTTCCAGATTGACTGGGGTTATGCAATATTGTTTGTAGTGGGAACGATGTGAGTACTACGATTGTATGGAACTGGAAGTATGGCCTTAGCTTTTGTGCTGACATTACAACTGCAAGTGCCAGTTTTTCATCATTGGATAACGCGTCTTTGCATCAATCAAAGTTTTGCTTACGTAAAAGATGGGCTTTTGCTCTCCGCATTCCTCTCGGATGAGGATGACGCTCACAGCCGTGACTGATAATGCGATGTACACAAAAAATGGTTCACATTCTATGGGGTTTTCGAGTACAGGGGGAGTGGCCAAGTAGTGTTTCAGCTGTTGGGAAGCTTTTTCACATTCTTCGGTCCACTTGAATTTCTTGTTCCTTTTCAAAGTGTCGTAGAAAGGCAAAAAAAATTCGTTGATCACTGGATACATCTGTTAAGCGCTGCTACCCCACCGATCAATCGCTGCACCTTTTGTTTCATTCTCGGAGATGCCATTTCGATCAGCGCAGTGATTTGTTTCGGGTTAGCCTCGATCCCACAGTAGGTGACGAGGTATCCCAAGAATTCTCCTGATGCTACTGCAAACCTGCACTTCGCGGGGTTCAGCTTCATATTGTGGAGGTTTAGCCTTTCAAAGCATTCTTGGAGGTGGGCGATATGATCTTGCTCTTCGAGATATTTTACGAGCATATCATCGATGCATTACCTCCATTGTTTTTACGAGCTGTTCGGAGAACATACGGTTGACGAGCCGTTGATAGGTCGCACCAGCATTCTTGAGACCGAATGGCATACCATGTAACCAGTAAGTGCCGCGACCAGTTATGAATGCAGTTTTTTTTCATTGTTGGGATTCATCCTAATCTGATTGTGCCCGGAGAAGGCATCTATAAAAGACAAGAGTTTGTTCCCTGCCGTTTCTTCGACTAAGATTTCGATGTGTGGCAGTGGTAAGCTATCCTTTGGACACGCTTTATTGAGATCGGTGAAATCGACGCAAACTCGCCACTTTCCGTTCTTCTTTTTGACAACGAATGGGTTAGCGAGCCAGTCGGGATACCAGGCCTCCGTTATGGATCCAAATTTGAGGAGTTTTCGACCTCGTTGTTAACCACATTAGCACGTTCTGGTCCCAACTTTCGTCTTTTTTTTACGGGTTTGAAAGTTGGGCTGACGTTGAGCTCATGTCATGTGATGTTGATGTCAATTCCTTGCATGTCTTCCACGGTCCATGCAAACATGTGCAAGTTCTTTTTCAAACAAGATATGAGCTCGATCTTCAAAGGCTCACTCAAGTTCAAGACGATTTCAATGGAGTGGTCTGGAAATGCCTCATCTAGGCTTACTGAGACAATGGGTTCGCAAATTGGCTCACATTTTCCTTCCAAAGCTTTGATCACTCGTGACTTCCAAAATATTTCATCTTGTTCTGCGGCATTGTCAACGATAGACGATTTCATTTTCTTTTTGGGCGGAATATCTGCTGACGGGTTTTTGTGTGTTTAATTATGTGGCGAAGCACACTTGCGAAATCTCTGATCTCCCCAGATGGTCTCGATTCCGCGAAGTGAAGGGAATTGGAGAAACATTTCGTATGTTGACAGGACATCCTGCATTGAATTCAGCCATGGAGTTCCCATGATTGCGTTATATGATGTGGGTAGATCGATAACCAGGAACTCTACGATTCCTGTTATGCTGCCGGCTCTAACCGAGAGGTTAATTGTGCTGAGAGTCATGGTAGCTTCCCCCGAGAGTCCTACTACCGGGTTTGGGTCCTCCGTGATTTTGGATGCATTGATTTCCATTCTCTCGAGGTTGTTTTTGAAGATGATATCGGCTGAGCTTCCGGTGTCGACCAATATCCTTGCAACATCGATATTCTAGACTATCAGCTCGATAACAAGGAGATCGTTGAGAGGTTTAACTGAGTCGGTCGTTGCTCTTTCGTTGAAGGATATGAAGTTTCTCTGTGTTTGGTCAGGCACATCATTTCTAAGTCGTTCGGTGATTTTTGAGTTAGAGAATCTGACCCCCCCCCTCCTTCTAGCGCCAAAATGTGGGAACCGAAATCCACACTGTCAAATTCCATAATTTAAGGAAATTTAAGCGAACCCGGATTTCCCGGTGGCCCAGGATTATCTGCGTAAACACACCAAAATGAAAAAGAAAAAGATAACAAAATATCGATAGTAAGTTGCACATAGGCGTTTTATTGATAGATAAGAACAAAGCTACAGATTTTTCTAAAGAACAAAACGAGTAGAATCTAGCTAACAAAGAGAATCTCAGAACAAAGGTGAAGAAGAATCTAAGTAAAGTTTTGAGTATCCAGCCACTAAAATTCTAGGTTCTTCAAAGCTAACCGAGAGTTTCTAGGTCAATCTTTGGGCCCCCTTGTGCCTTTAACTTTAGATCCCCTTATATGCCTTCTGGGTCGGTTCCCCTTTCATTTTTTGCCCCTAGGTCAAGTTTATCGCTTCGCGTAAATATTCATTTTTATCTCGAACTTCATCATTATCTTGGAAATCTGACATTTATCTTCTGATTTCGCGAGATTTATCTTCTTCTACGAGTAAAGATAAACCGTCATAACATTGTTGGGATCAATTTCATATGAAATCGCAAGTGGGTCTTTATTAGCGTTCTAGGCCTCTTTGGGCCGTATTTTGACATAAACGTTTTTACGATTTCTTCAAAAGAACATTTCTTGATACGACGTCGATTTAACAAGGAAGTTCACACTTCTTGTATAGTTTAGAAAACGATGGTTTTAAATTAACCGTTTCCATTTATATGATAGCAATGGACTTCATTCGAGAAAACCAAGTCTTCACGGTTTTTATCGTAAAGTCCCAACGGTAACTCTAATCGAGAAAAAACGAGGGATGGATGTGTCGAGGTTCAACGAAAGGCATAAGGTCCGGTCCATGTTTGGTCCAACTCGCCTCGGGGGCGAATTGAACTGCTAGTTCGGTCTAAATCGCCTCAGGGCAAGTTGGACTGCTCGTTCAATCCAACTCGCCTCGGTGGCGAGTTGGACTGCTTGTTTGGTCTAACTCTCATTGGGAGCGATTTGGACTGCTTGTTTGTTCCAACTCAACCCCGAGGTGAGTTGGAGTGCTCGTTTCGTTGTTTCGATGCTCAGAAACTTTTGCCGAGATTGTGTTAAGAAAGCTTTCTCACAGAAACCCAATTTTAAATGTCCATTTTGAGATAACTGTTTTTGATCCCAACACAACCTATCCAAGGCCGTATCACCGGCCGATTATAGAGAAAACAACCAACGGCCCCTCATAGATTATGAACATTTGGAACCAGGAAACTCCCTTTCTGCAGATGAAATTGGAGTTGTCAGAGACAAACTGGGATGCGCACATGCAATATATGGGAGGATCATCAATGTTTCCAAGAAAGACATAGAAGACATTTTAAAGAAGACTCAAGGTTTAGGAAGGGTCTACCTCTGTCTACCAGAATACGATGGGCGTCTCACGATGAGCAAACTAATTCCAACACAACTAGCAACCAAGGAGATGCTGGAAGAAATGATAGCTGGAGTATATACATCTCAGAAATTAATGAGGGAGGACATCTACGGGATGCTAGCTGATATATACGACCCAATAGACATCATGATTGGTTAAATACACAAGTGTATTGAACACCTTGGAGAAAGATTGGATCAGATTGATACTACCATGAAAAGGCTCGTGAGACAGAGAACCAAAGGAGAGAAAGCCATGAGGAGTTTAATAGCCACATGGTTTGAAATGTCTGAAGAAGATGTGGAGACTTTTTTCCAACAGGTGTTTCATTACCTCCTTACTAGTCCAAAATATCCAAAACGTCAAGCTATAGACTATTAACAAGCGCTTGATTGGAGGCAACCCATTTAGAAAGTTTTAAATTCGTTTTTATTTTTATTATTGCTGATTTTTTAGTATTTGTTTTATTGCAGATAAAAAACAACATGAGGAGATGCAACTGCATAGAGCATCGATCGACACTTGATCATTTCCGACTGACAGATCGACCCGAGTATTGATCGATCGTCACTTAACTGTGCCGATCGACACTCACGATCAGGGAGCATGTATACAGTTTTTCTAGTTAAATTTTATCCTTATGATTTTTTTTCCCACTAATCTCAGACTGGATAACAATGGGGAGAGTGTTGTTTAACTATGGGGGAGGTTTATTGATATTTTGTTTTATTTTGAGTTTTATTTTATGTGTGTTTTATTTAGCTTTTACAGAGTTAAGAAGGGGATTATCATCATTTTAAATTTTTACGTATTATCTAACCACTCTATAGCACCATTCTTAGACTTGTTGAGAGTGTACTAAAGATACCAAACTGGATCATCTGCCAGTCATATCTACACTTGCTGAGAATGTTTGAAGGAACCGAAGATGACCTCTAACCTAATTGAGCCTATTTTTCTTGCTTTGGGGCTTCGTATACACTGGAACGGATTCCTCCTGCAAATTTGGAAGGTAAAGTCTATGTGTTTATGGTTCCTCTCACTCTCCCCTTCAGAGAAAATAATTCAAACATGATTTTGTGGCTACAACCGTTAAATCTTGATTCATAGAATTCTATATAGAGATAAAGGTAAACAAGAAGTGAAAAATTTTAGGTGGCAAAAACTACTAGGGCTTGAATCTTGGAAGCCTGTCTAAATATCTCAGTCAATTAAAAAACAAAACGATACCCTTCAAAGATGGGAGACATTGAAACATTGACTGAGAAAAGTGAGAAGAGAGAGAGGAAATGGACCAGGGAAGGTTGCTTGTGTGTTCAAATATTTGCCTGAGTAAGAGTCCTTGTATCATGTGATTGATACTTCCAAGGTAAAGTCTGTGCACTTTTTTTATAAGTAAGAAATGAGGTTCGTAGAGGGGTGAGTCAAGCAGTATTAACTAAGTTGATGGTAGAATATACTTAGTTGCTAAGCTATGACATGGGATATAAAGTTCCTCTAAGGTTAGCATTTAATTTGATGTGACCGCAACATTGCATATGTGATAGTAACAAGTTAAAGATTTCGTGAGTCTCTGCGATTTCAAGCCTTTTTCAGATAGTGAAATATTTGCTTAAGGACAAGCAAAAAGATAAGTCTGGGAGAGTTAATATACTATGGATTTTATCACTTTCAGACCCTGGTATATGTGCTTTTTAGATACCATTATATGTGTTATTTTAGAGTATTTTCAGGTATGGGTACGTTTTGAAACAACATTGAAATTATGGAGCATTTTGGAGCTTAATGATGAAGAAAATCCTAGCTGCTGAAGAATCATAAGGCAGACTCAAGATTTGAGATGTCTGTCGATCGGAAAAACTCTGTTGGTATTGATCGGCCGACTTGTTCGTCACCAACTTGAAGCCTAAAAGTCCCACATAATTACAAGACTACTCGAGCCGACTTTATACATAGTATTTATGTGTGTGTTGGTATTGCTTGGGCAGCACACCACCTTTTCACCCTACACAAACTATTTCGCCATACTTGAAGCTTTTAGTAGTTTTGGAGAGAAGATCAAGACTTCTTCAAAGATTTGTATTGGAACTCCATTATTTTCTTACATTATTCTATTTATGCATTCTATTCAAATATCTATTATACTTTGCTTGATTATGTCTTAATAGTCTTCTTTGTTAGAGCTAGGGTTTTGTTAAGGTTTTTATGTATTTCTATTTATAGAACTGTTAGGGTAAATCCATAAGAATTATTTATCAGAATTGATCTCAATGTTTGTGTTCTAGAGTAGCTAACTAGAATCCTGAACTTAGGATATAGATAAATACGATAGTAGGATCTATACCTGATAATAATTATGTTGAGCAAGGTTATTAGAACGCATGCAAAAGCTGGTCTAGATTAACTTAGTGAACATATGGATTATGACGATAATGCTTGTCTAAGGTAGTATCGATCGACACTCGTTCATTGCTCGCATGACGAAAGCTGGACCAAAGACTTAGTCATCTGATTGGACCCGCAGCGATAACTGGATATCTTGCTTTAGTATTCGAGACTAGGATGGTTTACCACATACCCGTAGCATATACAACCCTACATCTAGCTATTAATTTTCATAAGTTTAGAAACCAACTCTGAATTTATTTCTATTGTTTACTGCTTTACAATTATTTACCTAGCTTAATCTTTATATTTATAAATCTATGGATTCGATCCCAAAGTAATTCAACTGATCATCTTATTTGAGAGAGTAAAGTTTCTCATAAGGTAGTTTGAGTGATATCATGCATGTGTAGCTTAAACGTTTGGGAAGCAAAACTTTGTAAAACTTGGTTAAACCTGCGTTTTATGAATGTACAACTAAGTGATACTTGTTTCATTATTTGTTTACCTACTATTGGTAAACATAATAAAACTTATAAAATACAAAGTTGAAGATTAAAAACTCTAAACTTGTTCATAATTCAGGTAACTATTCTTATGTTATTGATGTTATTTATGATCTAAATAAAAATTTTAAAAATTTGCATCACATTACTTATTTGTATTCGTTGTAAAGGAAATATATTACCCTTTTCTAGTTTTTTCCTAGATATTAACGTTGTGGGATTAGAAAACTTTTATATGTCATGATACAAGTATATTTTTACATGAGAAATGCATCTAGAAAACAGAATATTGTTGGTATAGCCATGAAATTATTCATCTAAGTATAGTAAAACTAAGAATATTGAAAAAATAGGAAAGTAGAATTTTGAAGATTTTTGTAAAACTACAAATTTGGTGAAACTTCAAACAAAAAAATCCTTTAGAAAAATTTTCCGCCCACCTTTTCAAATTCTCCCTCCCTTTTTTTTTTATTTTCACCTATCCTCAAAATCGATGAGAAATCAAAGAACACACGTATTAAACCCAGTTTTTTTGGGTTTCCCCATCTCTCTCTCTCTATCTCCCTAATTATCTCTCTAAAGCTTCTCTCTTTTTTTCTTCTCTTCTCTTGTTTTGAACCTCTTGTTTCTTCCTTCCTCAGAATCATGACTCACCCATACGAGGAGCACAAGAAGGAATTGAAGAGACACAATGGCATGCTTGGGTTTGTGGCAGATGCTGACTACGGGATTCCGAAAAGCTGCTCTTGTGGGGGAAGAATCATCAACTAGGTGTCTACGGATCTGAGTATCCCGCCGATTTTGTTACTTTCCAGGGAGGAAATACTTCACTTGCAACAAGCTTGAGGTAATTTATGGATACTTTGGGGTTTTATGTGCAGATTTTGATACTTTATGGTTATATGTGCAGAATGATGGCCTCCATTTTCGTCAACCATGGGTCATCAGTGTCCAACAAGAGGTTGAAATGTTAATGAAGCGTGTGGATGAGATGGATGCAGAGATTTTTGAGCTTCAGGATAAGATTACGCGTCCATGAGATGAGTCGGCTCTTTGTAATCTTGTTGTTTCCCTACCTACTGTACTTTATAATTTTACTGATCATTTCGACGGCTTTTGCAAGTCTTTATTTTGTTTGTTTAAGACCTGTAACTTTTTTGGTTTAAGACTAAAACTTAAGGGTGATGTCTCTTCTATGTTAAATTAATTGTATGTTTCTTCTATTTTAGGTTGTTGAAGTTTATCTATCCGTACGAACCACAAGTTTTTCTATGTTAAACTTACTTATACAAACAGAAACAACAAGATTTCCTAGGTTTCACGAAGTTGTACAATGAAGAAAGTCAAACTTTACCAAAGTTTAATCTACTTGTAAAATCACAAACCACAAGTTTTTCGAAATTTTTCGTAGTTGTACAATGACGAAAGTAAATCTCTCAAGAAGTTTCACCTACTTATACAATCACGAACCACAAGTTTTACGAAGTTAGACAAAATAACATAAGTCATACAAACCACATACTTGTCACATAATTAAAACAACCACATAGGGATTTCAAGCCTTCTTCTTACCTCCCTTTTTGTCCTTTCGCATTCGTGTCCTTCTTGTCACCTGCTACCTTCTCCTTCCTCTAACTTCCCTCCTTCTTGTCACCTGCCTCCCTTCTTTTCCTTCTTCTCCTTCGTGTCCTTCTTTACCTGTTGCATTTCTTTATCTCATTCTATGTTTGCACATCCCCACTTTCCTTTTCCTCATCACCATCCTTGGCGACATCATTCTTTGCCTTCTCAGCCATCTCAACCTTCTCAGCCATCGTAGACATCTTAGCCATCTCACTTTAATCTATCTCATCAATCACACTTTAATCCATCTCATTATCCTTAGCACCACCATCTTACTCAAAAGATCATCCTGACCACAATCTTCCTCATTATCATCATCCTTACCAATATCATCGTCCTTACCACCAGCATCCAGCATCGTCCTTAACACCATGTTCCATCTAGATTTCATGAGCAATATCGACAATAGTTTTTTCTAGACCATCGACATCCTTCTCACTTTCATCCATACCATCACCTTCCTTTTCCAACGGAGGAGAACCATCCACCACCATCGAGAACACTCGGTCCGGAAACACTCATCCTAAGAAATCTCACTTCTTTTTCTGTAGGAGTTAGCTGGTTAACCAATGAATCAACTTTTTTATTCACTTCCTTCAAACCATCTCGGACTGGATTCATAAGCTAACCTTCAAGATCTTGTAAAGCCTCAACTCCATGAGCCTAAACGGATCCTGCATGAGAGTCACCACCACTAGGAGGAATGGTGGGAGCTTCAAACAGAGTTGTACGAGCAGCCAAATCGATGTTGTACTGTTCTTCAAAGAAAATTTGTTTCTTCCATTTCTGCATTATCTTGGTCCAAAAATCAACTTATGGATCATCCTTGTCATCGGCGGAACCACTATCCTTGGCCATTATTGTTTCCAGCAACCGGTGTTGCTACCAAGATACTCTCAATATCATGTGGATGCAAACGACACAAACTTAGATTTTCCTTAATTCGAATATACATATAACATAAATTACATTAGTTTCACCAAGTTTCCCATTCATTTTTTCAAACTGTATGACTATACTCCTCCTTACACATCTGTGGGAAATCAGCATCTGCACTATTCACTGTTTCTCGGTAAGAGTTCCTCAAGCTTGAAATTTCCTCAAAGGCCAACAACTGCACAAAAGAAAGAACATAAACATCAAACTAAATAAGAGCTTGAGAATACCTTCAAAGGAACATGAAAACTTGAAAAAAACCCAACTCATAGGCACAACCCCGTCGCACTTCTCCAAGAAGCTAGATACATCCTTCAAGTTTTTTTCCGTATGCATACTATCCCCAAGGGAACGTTTTGCACACATCTAGGTCATCAACAACTTCAGGAAGAAACTGTCCACAGGTGATGATCCGTCTCCACTCTTTCGGCCTCCGACAATGACGCTGGCTAAGAAGTACTAAACAACCATCTTCTGACGATCTTGAGATGGCTTTCATTTCATTGCCGACATCTGCTCCTCCTATTAAGTGTATGTAACCTTCACTTGTTAAAAATACTTGCTTTACCACCCAACCTCTCATGGTTTGGGGGACAATCATGGCAGTGTAGCCCAAAGATGAGTACGAGTTCTCTGAGAATGTATCGGATTGGGACGCCATTAACAATAAACCATAACTCATGCTTCTTCGCTACAAAATTTGAACGCAAAATGACAATTCACAGTCCTATCCACTCTTGCTTTGGGTTATTTAAATGGAAGAAATGTTGGAACTATGGGTGCTCTATGAACCAGTCACCTCTTTCGGTCTCATAACCGCTTTTATATTAGTTAGTGCCTTTTGGGTGTAACATTTTCCTGAAAGCTTTAAAACCTTTTGATACTGGCTTGGCGAAAAGTGCATCTCCAGCGGTTGCATGCCTTCTTCTTCATCTAGAAGCTGCACTCAGAAGAAAAACAGAACACATATGTCATATTGGAACCATCAACATAAAATTTTACGAAGTTGAACTTAGTTATACAATCATAAATTTGAAGTTTTACTTAGTTTCACAAATTTATACGATCATAAAGATAAAGTTTACTTAGTTTCACAAAGTTAAAAAATCGATACAGTTGAAGTTGTACTTAGTTCACAAAGTTAGTAAATCGAAAGAGTTGAAGTTTTACTTAGTTTCACAAAATTCGACAATCGAAATCAGTTTTCACTTAGTTTTACACAGTTATACAATCTTAAAGTTATACCATTCAAATCAAATTTTAAAAGTTTAACAAAATCCTTAGTAGTTACTTACCTCTGAATGCGAGTCAATTTCATGTTGTTGCACTGATTCAGTCTCTTCGGCATCCTTTGACGCCGTGTCTTCAACTTGCTCGTCAGTTGTTCTGGATTCCACTTCATCTCCTTCTCCGAATTCCTTCTCTTTCTCACTTGAATTTTCTTCACTTTGTTCTTCATATGGTTCATCAGTTTCCCAGGTCGATAGATTTGTCAATGGTGCTTGGGTTTACGATGTCAATTAGTTCACCAGTTTTTATGGCTTCAGATGTGACCACAGTCGTTTCTACTCCTCCAAAACTTGACTCGTCTTCTTTCTAGTTTGGTTCGACGTCTTGATTCAACAGGACTGACAAGTTCTATGTACACGAAGGCATGACTAGGTTTTTGATTATATTAGGATTACAATTTCAACTGATGGTAGATGAACTCGCCCTGCGGATTGAGAATTTGAAGAAGAGAATGGTCGAAATCCGGGGGAAAATGAGTGAGAGATAGTGAAACCTCAATGACTTAAATGATCTTTGGAGAAGTTATGGAGTGTTTTGGAAGTTATAGAAAAGGGGAGTCCGATTTTGGTGGGTCGGGGTTAGGTTCGGGTTTGGAAAGTCCTAGGTAGGATTGTAATTATGCAAGTTTCTTTTGGTTTCGCGGTCCTTGACAAAAAAAATTAAATTTGAAAAAAGACTTAATAAATTAATTAAAGGGAGAGGAGTATATGAGATTTTTTCCGGTTAAGAGTATTGGAGCACTTGATTCATAAAAAAATAAAATCACAATATTTTGAGTAAGGCTATAGTACTAAATGACACTAGTCACCGTTGAAGATGCAAAGATAAGGTGAACATTCTCAGGCGTCAGTGTAGCAACGAGTGAAGTGGAGTCTTCAACAACAAGTGTACATGCGGATGAACAAGATGAACTGAAGAACAAGACTTTAAGAATGAAATGGTGGTCAAGTCAGAGTTAATGCGAAGACATCTTGAAGAGCAAGCTTGAAGGACAAGCTTGAAGAGATTCACCTTGGAGAAGGGAGATCTCACGATGGGAAGTTCATAAGACTTAGGAGAAGTTTTAGGGAACTTACCATAAATGGGGATTTGGTAAATATTGGGTAGATGTCTAGGTTAGCCGAGTTTTCTATAGGGTATATGTAGTCACACATGACCTATGTATTAGGGTTCTCACCAGAATTGTATTCTTAGCATAAGAATGGGTTTCATGAGCTTGTAAGCGAGTAAAAGTACTAAGGGCTAAGGGGAGAAGTTGTAAGGTCTTGTATATGACTTTAGGGCATGTGAGGCTAGAGTAATGACATGCGTGTTTTTATTGTTATAGCAGGGTATAAATTTCCTAAGCAATTCACTATCAAATTAACCCTAGTCTTTAACACACAAATAGTGTGGCAACCGAAATTTGCAATGTCGATTTCCGTTGAATTAAAAATGCAGGGTAAACCCTAGTTTCCCAGAGGTCCCGGATATCTGCTAAACCACACGTCAATCAATCATAATACAAAGTAAAGATAGAAAAATGAAGTAAGAATCGAAAAGAGAGCAAATAGATGTCTTATTTCGAATTTGCGTATTAGCGTTTACAACAGGATATAAGCCTTGACTATGAGAGCTGTCGGCGAGATCCCTAGTTCTAACAACCTAAGACTGCAAAATCCTAGTTGAGTCGCAGCTCGAATAACAAAAACGGAAAGTTGCCTAAATGCTCTAAGTGTTATGTTTGCTCTGAATAGATATTTTCGTGTGTCTCCATTGCATCATCACCCTCAAAGTCCTTATATACTTCTCTAGAGGCGGTTTGCTCTTCCCCTTTTTCTCTTGGTCGAATTTATCGCTTCACGGAAATATTCCTTTTTTTTCCTCAATCTTCATGATTATCTTTCGAAACTTAACATTTACCCTCCGATCTTGACATTTATCTTCTGAACTTAACATTTATCCTTTCCTGCAAAATAAAAGATAAACCGTCATAAAGTATGGGCTCGATTTCGGATAAAATCGCGAGTGGGCCTTTAGCCGAGTGTTAGACCTTCTCGGGCTGTTTTTTTACTTAGGCGTTTTTTACAATTTTATCGAAAGAGCATTCCTCAGACAACGTCGTCTGAGAGTTAGGATCTTTCGTATGGGGCATGCGACTCCAGGTGTTTAGTTAACCGTTATCGTCTTATACGATCGGCCTGATCCTTTCACCAGAAAACAAGTCCTTTCGGTAGAGTTCCAACGTGAGTCTCGATCAAGACGAAACAAAGATAAGTTCGATAAAGTTTCGAAAGAGGGAGTTACAAGGATGAGGTGAAAATGGATTGATCGATCCAACTTGACGAATGGGCGAGTTGGATTGCTCGTGGTACATGACTCGCCCATTTGGAAAGTTGGATCATCAATCCGTTCGCGGGCGAGTTGGTCAGCCTGCACTGTCCAACTCGCCGGTTCGCCGAGTTAGACTGTTTGGTTGGTTTAGTGTTCCTTTCTTTCGAGTTTTTGGCTTGGAAACTTTCGTTAAGACAGTATCAAGACTGCATTCATATGGAAACACAATTTTCAAATTTTGATTTCGAGAGTACCGTTTTCGACCCCAACACTTAGCCCCCCAGATCGCAAGTTTCGAGCACTATTCTTCATGGCGAATAAGGGTGTTTAATCGGAATCTGGAGTAAAAATTGATTATTCTCGAAAGGATTTTCCGATTATTTTTATGCAGAAAGTCCTTCAACTTTTGTTTCTGCCATAATATAACTTCCCATTTCTCATTCTCTCCACACTCTCTCATTTTCTCGAGTTTGCTTTGCATTTTTTTCTTAGAAAACTTTTCCTTCCGCCGAAATGCCTTCTTACAGGAAATTTCAGAGGAGCGGTGATGTCGAGATGAGCAACACTGCTGATGAAAATTCGCCGGATCTTCCTACCACCAGAGACATCCCAGCTCATATTACGGAATTTATTTCTTTCTAGAACGAGTTGGGTCGCCGCGAGGCCAAGGAGACGGTGAACCTTGCACGCAGCATGTCTCCAAGATCTGCGGCTCCATTCGATACCTTGACTCCCGAGGTTCCCCCAGTGTGCGATGTTGTTCCTACCGGAGGGGAGATCACCGCGCATGCGTTGGTATCCGAGGTTCAGCCGTCAGGTTCCTCTACGACTTCGGTCCTGGTCATCGATATGGAACAAGTTCAGGAATTGAGCCTCCTCCCCTAGTCAAGACGGCAATCGTCTTGGGGTTGCATGCGCCTAGCGCGTTTCCGGCTCCTACGCCGAAGGTCATAAGGGAACTTGCGCTAATCCAGATGCGGCCAAAAAGAGGAGGTGTACCAAGGAGCCTTAGACTGACTCTCTGCCTACGACTGTGTCCAGACATCATGCTAAGGTGTTTTTGGAAAAATCTTCTCCCTTTTCCCTTGTTTCCTTGTTTGTCTCATTGATTGATGGGATGATCATTGAGTGTGGGTCGGAAGCCGGTCGTCTTGCCAAGGAATTGGCGGAGTCGCGAGAGAAGTCATCGCAGTTTGGAGGGACGTTGAAGGTTATCGAGGATGCTCATTCTCTTGAGATAGATCAGTTTGAGTCTCCGGTTGGTGAGCTGGAGCGGAATCTTGGGAAACCGCTAGCACTTTTCTTAAAGCAAAAGAGGCAAAAATGGATAAGTCTTCAGAACTGCACCGGCTAAAGCGTAAGATCAAGAGTGGGGAGGAATCGTCGGTTGGTACGATCGACGAGGCCAATGAGGTCATTCGTGCAGAGTTTCGGACCCGTCTGGCGAGGATCACTGACTCCCTTGATTCATTGGCGGTCGTCCACGTCAGGGACTTGGCCTTGGAAAATGATGAGGGAGGGATGCAACAGGTCCAGTTGTTTCATGGTGATGCGCCTCCGTCTCCGCGAACCGAGGAGGCCAAGCTTTCTTCTCGCAGAGCGAAGTTAGTGGACGCGGATGGAGACTTCGACCTGATCCTTGCAGTCCTGAAATCCGAGTGTATCCCCCCCCCACGTTGGTCTGGTGACGCCGACGGTAAGGGTCCTACAGCCGAGGAAGGTGCATGCGAGGCGGTTCCGAGTATGGAGGGGCGATTGGTGAAGGTGAGGCTCCGCGTGCGGAGGACTATTGAGTTCACAGTCTCGTATGAGACTTTGTTTATTTTAATTTTATTTTTTTGGCGTTTTGATCCGGCCAAGTGTGGCCGTGTTTTTATCTCGGGACTGGCCGCTTGTGGCTTTGAATCCCAGTTGCTTCTGCGACTTTTTCTTTTTAAATGTACTTTGTCTTTGTTTTCCAAGGTTTTATCGAGAATTGTTATGGTCGAAGGGTTTTAAGTAGATTTTTAGGTATAGAGAGGACGATACGAGTTGTCATCTCTTTCTCATCTCTTTAAGCCTCCCGAAAGTACTGACCAAAATTTCGGATTTCTTTTATAGCACTATTACCCTTGTGTCGGGAGTTCGAGAGCTATCTCTACGAGATGGCTTAGTCTGTTTAGGACGTTAAGAGTATGTTATGATCAGCAACAAACTTTTTGGTCGATATTGCCGTCTTTGGCTCTTTGCGAACGATACATGTTAAGAAGGTGTGCTTGTTTTATAGTCGTAGATGGACTGTTCTTAGTGTGTGTATTCCATTTCGGAAAGCTTTGACAAAAAATAAAGGATTCCTTTGAGCGTTAGCGACGTCTCGCTATGTCGAAGGTTGAACTTTTTGTGTGGATTTTGTGGAGCGAGTTGCGAAATTGTGGGAGTTTTTCTGCTGTATTGTTTCAAAAAGTTTCGAAAATACCGAATCCGGAAGCGAATAGTTTTTAATTTTTGGGAGTATACGAGTATACGTATACGTACCCACTCCCCCCCCCTTTTTGATGAGGGGGGACAGCTGAGCTCGTCGTGCGACGATCTGCCTACGTACCCTTTTCAGGGATCAAGCCGTCTTGTAGTTCAGTTCTAAACATTGTTTAATGGTAGTATTTCTTGAGGTGCATTGCATTCCAAGTTCTCGTAATTTTGATATCCTACATATTCATTATTTTGTACGAGCCTGGTCGGACGAATTTTATTACTTTGTAGGGTCCTTCCCAGTTTGCTCCGAGTTTTCCAGCATTATGTTCAGTGGTGTTCTGGAAAACTTTTCGAAGGACTAGATCACCTTCTTTGAATCTGCGGCTGCGTACATTAGCGTTATAGTACTTTGCGGCTGCCTGTTTATAATTTTTGATTCGTATGAGGGCCTCATCCCGGAGTTCGTTGATCAGGTAGAGCTCGTTGAGCAACATCAGATTGTTTGACTCTTCTCGTTATGGGAGTAACCTTCTGCGTGCTCCGGGAAACTCAATCTCCGCTGGGATCATGCATTCTGCTCGGTATACAAGAGGGAACGGGGTTTTTCCGTTGCACGTCTCGGAGTTGTGCGATGCGACCATAGGACTCCTTCAAGTTATTCGGCCCATCTACCCTTCATGACGTCCAATCGTTTTTTGAGTCCATCAACGATGGTTTTGTTAGTAATTTTGGCTTGGGCATTGTATTGCGGTATCTAGGGGTTGATTTTGTTAGTCGTATCTTCCATTTTTCGCAGAAGGCCTCGACTCTGGTCGAAATAAACTGAACATTGTCTGTTACGATTTTGTATGGGACTCCGTGCCTGCAAACAATATTTTCCATATGAAGCTTTCTACTTGGGCGTCCTTAATGCTTGCGTAGGAGTCTGCCTCCACCCATTTTGAGAAAAAGTCTGTCAAGACCAGCAAGAATCTTTTTTGTTTCGACCTTTCTATCAAGTCAATCACAGAGAAACTTTATATACCCTATCATAGTATAGCAACCAAATCCAGTCTACCAACAACTTAGCTAATACTAGTCTGACTCACTCCTCTACTGATTTCATCTCTTTGCACAAAATAAAAGTGCAGGCTTTACCTTAGGAATATTGATCAAAGGACACATGGTATCTACCTCTGCAAGGATCTGAACAACTTGGTACAAAGTCTTCTCTGATTCCTTTCTTCCGCCTTTTTCTTTTAATCTTTCTAGGTCTCAAACTTAATGGACAATGATGTCGATACAATTCCTCTTGCCATCTCCTTTTCGATGTTCCTCTTCTTTTCTTTTCTTTTTCTTTTGCTTTTTGGGCAAAGTGGTAGGCAAATAGTGGGGTCATTGGTAATGTACCTACCCCTTGCTTCCAACAATGTGTGATCGTTCCTCTAAATTAGAATAATGCGAAGTCATCTCAATCTTTTAAGCTATTAGATAGATGCTGAAGAGAAAGAGAGATGGGAACCAAAGGTGCAATGACTTGTACCTACAGACTTGCAGAAGGAATCTGATCCAGTGTATACCAAGCCCCAAAGCAAGCAAATAATGTCAGGATTAGTGCTAGAAATCAGCTTTGGTTCCTTCAAACTTTCTAAGCAAGTGTGATATAGTTGCAGGATGATCCACTTTGGTATCTCTAGTAATCTCTGCAACAACCTTCTAAAATGGTGCTAAAGTGTGGTTAGTCAATAATAAATCTTGATCATAGTCCTCTTATTGACTCAATAAAACTTTCTTGAAAAACTTATTTATATATAGCAAATAAAATGCAAAACAAATCAACTAGCATTAGTGAACCTCCCCCATGCTAAAATTACTTTGTCCCTAGTGTAATCCGCCCTGGATTGGTTAGGAAAAACTAAATCATAAGTAAAAAGAGTAAGTAGAAAAACTCTATACCAGACTCTATAAAAGAGTATCGATTGATGGTAGGCGTGTGTGGTCGATCGATGGTCGCGATCTAATGTCGACTGAAGGGGCCTCTATGGTGTCGATCAACGGTGACTCAAACAGTCTAAAACAAAATAAAACTCGAAATAAGTAGTATTATAAGCAAAAACAAAATAAAGGCTTACTAAACAGTGGGTTGCCTCCCACTCAGCGCTTGGTTATAGTCTTAAGCTTGACGTTTTGAACTTTCTGAGTACTATGAAATTGGATCAGCACTTGGAAAATAAGTGTCTATATCTTCTTTGCTCTTTTGAAACCATGTACTAATGAAGCTCCTTATTGTCTCATCTCCTCTGGCTTTCTCATTTTTTGTACCCACTCTGGCAAAATCCATTGAATGCATACACTCTTGTAGTTTCTCAATACTGCGCTGTAGAGTTCTATATCTGGTAGATGTAGTTTTGATAAATCTTTCCAATTTCTGAGAAATATATTCCTTCATCAGGCTTTGAGAAAATGCAATCTCATCGAACGTATCTTCCCATTCTATCTATGTTGTCGTCTTCTGTTCGTTGTCTTCAGTGTCGATCGATGTCCTGATGTTGATGTCGATCGATGCCAGTTTGTCTGCCCCATTCGCATGTTGTCTCTAAACAGTATCCAAATCTTGCTTCATGTCATCCATGCGTGCAGTCAAACCGGTGAGGTAGGTGTCTATAGGATAGTAGACATCATCCAACCTCTTGTAAAAATCATCCGGTGACATATCTTGAGTTCTGTAGATCGCAGTCACAATATCATCAATCGCTTCTCTGCTGTATGTCTGTTGATCCTTAGTAGACATAGCGATCCTTGCTGCATGTTCTAGTAAACATATGTAGCTCTGCTCAAACAAATTAGCTCTCTCTAGAATTTCTCTGATGTCTTCAGCTTGCACATTAACCACCTTTCCGCCTGTAGCTCGTGCATTACCATTCTCATCTCTGTAGATGTCATACTCATCTTTCTTTTCCCAGCGGAAAAGTCTATTTCATTCTGTATCAAAAGCTCTTGTACCTTGCTCGAAACGCCAATCGATCAATGTCCTGATGTTGGTGTCGATCGATGGTGGTTTGAAAGTGTATGGATCAGTACGGATCAGCTCGTTCCTCTGCTTCTCAATATCGATCGATGCTGAATGGTGTGCATATATCGATGGCTGTTGTTGCTGTCCAAATAAAGTACTCAATCCATTAGCCATAATAAGGGCATCTGCTACAACCTCCTTGGATAAATGTTGGATTCTCCCACAAAGAGCATGTGCACGTCTCTCTGGATCTCTGAAAATTCTGAACTCATCTGGTCTACGATTACCAATATATGTCTCTTCTGCTCCATGTTCGTGTTCTGGTTCGTGTCAGATGTCGTTCGAAGGCCAGGAGTAGCCTTTGATCGATGCTTGATTATCCACTCTTGCATTCATCACCCAACTAGCATCTTTTGATGCCGGGCCGCGATATTCAATCTGCTCTTCCTCTCTGTAATCTTCATCGTATCCTTCGCATTCTAGACGTGTGTCGATCAATGGTGTATGGTGACCATCGATCGATGCTCAATAACCAGACTGTTCCACAAAAATGTTTCCAGCTCCATTATCTATGGCAAGAAGGTCTGCAACATCTTCCCTCGTGACATTAAGTAGTCTGCCATCCATAGCTCTTGCGTGACCATCTGGATCTCTCATGATAAAGAACTCGTCTGGTTGTAGATAACCATATTCCTTATCGTGTTCTGTAGATGAAACTACTTCAGATGCTGCTTCTTGGCCAGTATCAATCAATGGCATAGGGTTACCGTCGATTAATGTTGATTTCCCGAGTCAATGGGAAATATGAAAAATACCAGCCTCTTCCATAGCAATACCACGGTACTCGATCATCTCTTCTTCTATGTAGTCTTCGTCGTACACGGGGTGGGCTGTGGTATAATCACCATCTGTGTGGTAGTTGTTGATCGGTTCTGGAGTGTGAGTGTCAATCCATAACAAAGGGTTGGCGTCAACCGATTGCTGAACTGCAAGCGTGTCGACCGATAGTCTGGGCTGGATGTCAATCGATGCTCCATCTTCCGACTCTTCATTGAAGTCATACTTGCAAAAGAATGTGGCCACAAGTTCTTCATCATCACACATTTCGTGAGGGCTGGTTTATTCTTATAAATTTCATAATAAACATTATGATCAATCACGGAAAGGCACAACCTCTTTGTCCTCATGTCGGAGATAGCTCCCATGGTAGCAATGAAAGATCTTCCAAGTAACAAGGAAGAATTCCAATTGATCTGGATATTCATTACATGGAAGTCTATCGGGACTAAGAAATCCTGAATTTACAGTGGGATATCTCTACAAATGCCTCCTGAATCTACTCTGGAGAAATCCACAAAGATGAAGGAATCGCTGGAGGGCTCCACTTTCATGTTCAACTTTTCTGCCATAGCTTTGGATAATGCTCACCGATGATCCAGTAGCACAGAGGGTGTTGGGAAACTTGTGTCTTTTGATCAGAAATGGCACCCCAAATTTTCCAAGATCACTTTTCTTCTCTACAACATCCTTTGTTTCTTCCTGGGATGGTCTATGGTAGTTTTATTAACCATCATAGGCTCTGATGCACCCATCTTCTGCTCCGAAGTTGTCATGTTCATGATTTTTGGAAAAGGAACCAGTTTTGCTCCTGGGAACCTTCGATCGATTTTACAATCGATGCGTCGAACAATGTTTGAAGAATTTCCCGATTCTACTAACTCCACAGATATCGTCGATCGATTCTCAGTAGAAAGTGTTTGTTGATGTCCGTGCAAACGAAATCTTTCTCTCTTCACTTCTATCCAACAATCATCATCAGTCAGTGCATTGAGCTGGTGCACCTTTCCAGCTTATGTCTTCTCCTCGACCTTTTGACATGCTGCCTTACGAAGATGACCGTCTCGATCATGTAGGTATCCATTATCGTGCAAAATCAATACTAAAGTCGCAACCATCTAAACTCGTCTACTTCTGTAGATCGATGCGGATACTTTGTTGTCAATCGTTGCTATGTGATCACTGTCAGTCTATGCTTGAGTTCTGATGTCAGTTGATGCTTTCCATAAAGAAGTGTTGGTCAACGCGGAGTTGGTGATGTCGATCGATGCTTGTAGTCTTTCTTTGCGGTTCGTGCATTCGAGTCTATCAGGGTTAGAGAATAGTAGTTCTTGTCATTTATTTCTCCTGGTGTGTCTTTGCGTACACCTGAAAAAACAAGTAAAAGAAAAATTTAGTAACTTGAAAGTAGTAACAAACCTAGACTAAATCCTAGAAATTAAATCTAATGGCCATCAATGCTCACGAAAACGACGCCAAATTTGACATGCGTGTTTTTATTGTTCTAACAGGGTATAAATATCCTAAACAAATCACTATCAAATTAACCCTAGTCTTAATACAGAAATAGTACTCTTGCCAAAAGAGATCAGGTGTAGTACTTAGGGATCGAATCCACAGAGAGCAATGGCACACAATAGATTTCTTATTTCTAAAGATTAATCTAGGTGAATATATATAAATTGGTGGAAATTAATCAGTTAAGGAAATATTATTTTTCAAGAAGTAGAGATGCAATATGAAAATAAGCTAATAATGCAAATATTGAAATATTCTAATAAACTAACTTGATGCAAATGTAAATATGCTAGATCTAGGGTTTCAAACTTAATGGATTATAGTGGATAGGAAGCACAGATATGTAAATATACTAGAACTCAAATATTAACTATCCTGACCCTTTTAACTCTGACTCTCGTATGCGAGCAAAAAGAAAGACCATCGATCGACGGCTATGTCTTGATGTCGATCAACGGTGAAATCAGAAGGAAGTGTGAACAAGATTTGATAAGTCCACCAGACTTATTAGACCAGCTCTCGAATGCGC
The DNA here is from genome assembly GCA_905132765.1 of Moricandia arvensis. Taxonomy (NCBI): domain Eukaryota; kingdom Viridiplantae; phylum Streptophyta; class Magnoliopsida; order Brassicales; family Brassicaceae; genus Moricandia; species Moricandia arvensis. The sequence continues at coordinate 98,328 of CAJHQP010000052.1, forward strand.
CTAACAGCCTAGCTCAATGGAGTCTATTCTGGCACATAACCTACTCTCGTAGTCGTCCATGTCCTACTTTCAAGATCCTAGTTAGCTACTCTAGAATGAAAGCATTAAGAACAACCCAATTGATGGATATTAACTTAACTAGCAATCCTATGGCTAATCCATGATTGCTATCATTCAACCCTAAATCTAGTTGATGACTACTCAGACATAATCAAAGAAAGAACAATAATCTGAATATAATGCATAGATAAAACACTACGGTTCCAATACAAATCTCCCTAAGGAGTTATGAATCGTTTCCCCTAAAAACCTAAAACTATAAAGCTTTGTAAGTTGTGTCAAGCCTTGCCTACGCTTGTACTTGCACACTCTTATTGCTCTCAATACATAAGCATAAATATAAAAAACCCTAAAACCTAGGTCAAAACTCGTGCAGGGCATTCTTGTCTTTTGTCTTCTAAAATTGGACTTTTCAATTGGTTGTCTGCGAGTTGGGCGTCAAGCGATGGCATGTGTGCAACATCGATCGACCCCAAGGCTGTGTCGTCGATGTACGACAGTCTTGTACTTCGACTCCTCAAATAGTCAGCTACATATTTTTTTCCTCTAAATGCTCCAAAAGCTCTAAGTATCTCCATTTATCTCCAAAACGTCCCTGGACCTGTAAATACTCTAAAACATATCCTAGACACACATAATCGAACCTAAATAGAGCTTAGAACATGGCCTGAAACTGATAATAAATAGACTATACTAATTTCCCCTCTCGTAAATAAATAAAGAACTCGGTAACACAGAGGTTAGTAATCCTTTCTGTATGGATATGTTTGGGTTTACATGTTATGGTAATCTTAAATCGTCATTCACACTATAGGCCCTTCAGAACTTCTTCAAAGCAAGTGATGTAGAAGAGAGACTACTAGGTCGGATAACAGAACCAGATGACATTGATGATAGAGATGATATGGTTGTTGAGATCTGGATGAAGATTATTGATAAAGTATATGTTGCAAGGTTTGACGACATGTTGGAGGAGGATATGGCTGCTTGGGAAGGCTCTCCCACTAAGAATGCTGGGAACGAGACAAGAGCCACCAATGAAGCAGCAGAGAACATGGTGAAGCTAAATGAAGTGGTAGAACAACTCATCAGATTTAAACAGGAAAAGATAGAGGATGAGTAAAATTGAAGAAAAGGTTATTGAGTACGACTTAAGACTCTCTGCTTGGAAGAGTATATGCAGGAGCAACTAGATGGTATGGCTGTTCAGATAGAGAAAGGGGTTGAAGGTCATGAAGAGAAAGATGAAGGTCTCGAGAAAGAGGTTGTTGGTGGAGGGGATGGGAACAGCGAGAAAACAGAAAAAAGTGAGGTTGAATAAGACGAAGAAGGCAGCTAATAGGAAGTTAATAAAGAAGCAAAGATGAGATTGTTGTCTCTATTTTCCTTTAAACTTAACTTAATTTTCCTTTAAACTTAACTTATGTTGTTTTTGCGTTTCGTTTCAACGTAAACTTATGTTACTCGGTATTTGGATTTTGAACTAAGTAAAACTTATGTTTGTCGGTATTTGGTTATGTAGTTCATCATAATTACTTGAGATAACTAGTAAAACTAGGGAGAACTAGTATACCTTTGAATCAGTATCACTATGAAATACTAGTATAACTAGGGAAAACTTTGATTATGTATTTCAGTAGAATAACTTGAGAGAACTGGTAATACTACGGAAAGATAGTATATCTATAAATCAATATCACTATGAAATACTCGTATAAGTAGGGAAAACTATGATTATGTAGTTCAGTAGAATAACTTGAGAGAATTATTAATACTACAGAAAACTAATATAACTATAAATCGGTATCACTATCAAATACTAGTATAACTAGGAAAAACTTAAATTCATCCAACATCATCAAAATTAAATTCATCAGATCCTCAAGAGAACAACACAAAAAAATAGAACATAAGTCTGACCAGCATCGAACATCATCAAACATAAGTCTTAATACATAAGCTTATACTAGTCCTGGCAAACAAGGACTTGTATTATCCGAAAACCATAAATAAACACCATCTTAACGCATAAACTCATCTCACACACGGGAATAAGCTGCTTGAGCTCAGCAACCTCTGCAGCCATGTCCTCCACCTCCTTCCTTGAGCGGCAAACCTCTTCCTGAACTCCGGTAACCCATGTCAGAAATGGAGAGCGAAATCCTGCCCGTTTCACCTCATTCAGTTTGACATATTGCGAGATCTTTATATTTTATACAAGGCAAAGAGAGAAAATCCAAATTACCTTGAACCTGCTGCAAGTGAAGTACCTTTTCCCCGGGGAGAAATCCTTATCCTTTGGATTAGTAGAAACCTCGTCGACAATTCGTCCCAAAATGGGCAACCTGTGGGAATTCGCTAGTGAGCATCAGCAATGTAACCAAGCATGTCTTAGTGTTGTTTCATCTTCTTCATCTCCCTCCTTTCCTGTTTCTCAATCCATGGATCCATTTTGCAGAGGGAAGAGAGATCTCGGAGTTTGAGGAGTCGAATTTGAGAGAGAGTGATGTGAGAGAACGTAGAGAGCTGGGATTTTTGTGGTAAATGAAAGGAGAGAGACTCGACTGAGGGAATCTGCTTCAAGACTCGTGAAAACCTGCCCAAATTTTGATCTTTTTAGAAATCCTGCCAAACAACAACACTTAGTTCTCCGCAAGATAGTAGTTGTACAAAAACTATAAACAGTTTTACTTCCGGTGAATTTCAATTATTTTATTATTACATGTAATTATGTTATATTTTCTTAGTTGTACAGAGATATTTATCATATGAAAGTATTATTCTAAGTGTTTTCCGTAGTAAAAGTGACCTTAAAAGTTGTACAACGAAATCTTATCTGAGGTTGTCAATTATTCTACGAAGTCACTATAAAAGTATATGGAGTAGTGTGTTGAGTTGTTCCATTGTTACATGTAGTCACGAAAACTTATATCAAGTTATATTTTTCTGGTTATAGTATAAGATTTTTGTTATGAGCTATTATACGTAGCATGCTGAGTTGTTCACAAAAAACACAATTTGATATTCAATTTCATAAAGTCGTACTCAGTTATCCAATGTTGTATAAATAAAACATAAATTCAATTAAAACATGTACGAAATCAAAATAGCAACCAAACTCAAATTCAAACATTACGATTTCCAAATAATAACCATTGAAGGCTTTGTCTTGGACACCTTTTATTTTGCGTTCTAGGCCGGCGTTCCCCAGCTGATGGAAACCTTTGCACTGTCTTTCTTCCCTTCTTTTCAAGGCGCTTTGGAGGAATGATCTTCTTTTCCTTGATGTAATCTAGGGCAGTACATTCACTCCTATCCATAACCACATAAATAGTCTTGTAATATGTCAATGCCTAAAGCTCTGTCCAATAATATTAGAAATCAAATCTTCAAACTCGACATCATGAGATCTATCATCTTTTTTAGATAAGAAAATATAAGCCGCTATTCTGTGGACACAAGGGTACTTTTCAATGTCCCAGAACCTGCAACTGCAACTCTTGGCAAGTAAATTCACCAAATAAGGCTTCCCATCACTATCCATAACATGGTATTCAAGGCTGAAAGTGATTAGCTCCGACACAATTAATTTTTCTGCCTTTGCCCATTCCGCATGAATAAAGTTCTACACTAGAGGCACTATTTTTCGGTGAAGTCCTCCTACAACGGTCTCTTTCCTATGTTCATTAAACCAATCAGCAGATTTTTTGATGACCGTATCCAGCAAACGAATTAGAGAGTACTTTCTCGCGTCCTTGAACATGCTGTTCATCAAGTCCACAACGTTTCTTGTGTCGATGTTATATCTATCCCCTAGAAATCAACATGCTGCCAACTTTTCTTTCTCACTACTTTGGTCCAGATACTTTGCAGCAGATGGAAATCGAGTCTTAAACCAAGAATAAACATTCTCGAGTTCACCCGTTGTGTAAAACCGAGCCATTACTAAGAATTTACATTCCACGATATCTTTGTTTATGTTACTTGCATGAGCTTTTACAATTTGAGGAAAATGCCATATACAATGCGCATGATGAGCATTCGGATACACATGGGATTTGGCATTGATGAGGCTTCCATTTCTTTCACTCATAAACACCAGCTCCGATGAATCCGGTACAACAGTTTTGAGCATCTCAAAAAAACAAGTCCAACTGTCCTTATTCTCACCATCTAGTACATTAAAGGAAAAAGTATAGTGGTGCCGATTAGGATTCTAGGTCGTTGCAAAAACCTAGTACACACAATACCCATTTTTCAGAAAAGTTGCATCCACCGTTAGCATTTTCCTCATTACTTTAAAACCTTCTATGCTAGCTCCCAAAGCGATGAACAAGTATTTGAATTTTTCTGACTCATCCAACTTCACACTTTTATTTTCCCCTCACTGGTCTTCTCTAACATGAACAAATAACGATACATCATCTGGTAACTTTCTTCAGGAGTCCCACGCAAAACGCTCATAGCTTTGTTTTTCCCTCTCAAAGCAGTGAAATATGATACATTCACACCCAGTTTTGACCACACAAGATCAACAATACTTTTTGGTGTTGGATTTTCCATTTGTCCTGGATAATCGTTAAGCAATAGAGATGCAACTAGCTATGGTGTGCCTCTCCTCCTTGCGTTACTTTCACTCTGACTTCCACGAGAGCATGTATGCATGTTCGTGTACATTCTAATAGAGAATATTTCTATCTTTTCAATCTTTGCAGCTCGTAGTCCCGGGTCAGGGTCTTTCAATTTGATATCAGTGCGAGGTAGACTAACCAGCCCCGTCTTGGCTGGTCGATCTTCGAAATTGGGATTTATGGTAACAGGTGGACATACCGATAGTCTAAGTCTCACACAAAGGATAAGTGTTTGTGAATGTGTTATGTTTGAATTCTTAGTGTAATGGCTAAGAGAGAGTTACGAAATGAACAAATGTTAGTTTGAGCTAACTTAAGTATCAATGCATATGGCTAACATTAGGAGGACAGTAAGGGATGGGCATGAAGAGAATGTGAATGGGGTGTTCGCGGATAACATTGGGGCCAACGGAAGGGAGGAAGTTGGTGGCGTCGATGGTGCTGCAAGGGGTGCACGTGATAATGAGATGCCCCCCACCACCGGATGTCCCTCCCATGGATGCGGGAATGGCCAACATGATGCCGAGGATGCAGGCATTCTTTACCCATATGTTCCAGCGTCTCCAGCTTCCGGTTGCAGCCGTGTTTCAAGAGGGGGAAGGGGGAAATGGGATGCAGCAGGCACCACGGGTACCCAGCTATTTGGACATGATGAATCAGATGACGAAACTCAAGACAGGAAATTTCAGTGGTGGGTGTAAGCTGATTGAAGCGGACGAGTGCAAGACTCGTTTGGAGCGTAACTTTTTGTCCTTGCATTGCGAGGAAGAGCCTAAGAGGGACCTTGCAGTCATTTTCCTTGAGGGTGATGCATACCAGTGGTGGCAGGGAGTATTTCGTAGAGACCCAGCAAGGGTGCACGATTGGGACTCATTTAAGGAGGAGTTCACGAGGAAGTACTTTCCAAACGAGTCTCGTATCAAGTTGGAGACTTCATTTCTTGAACTTTGGCAGGGGGCAGGATCCGTACGAGACTATGAGCAGGAGTTTAACCGACTCAAAAAGTATGTCAGACGAGAAATGGACGATGAGCAGCGTTAGAATGAAAGATTCATGTGCGGGATGAAGCATGAGCTTATGACCATGATGGTGAGTAGGGATTACAACACGGTTGGAGAGTTGGTGGAGAAAGCAGAATAGGTGGAAAGTGGGCTGGAAGAGGTGGCTAAACATGAACATTCACGGAGGAATCAAGTGTCATCGAGGCGGAAGAGAGTTGAGAACCAGGCGGTTGGAGCGGTGATGACTGCGTGTGGAACGTGTGGCAAGATGCATCGTGGGGTGTGTCGTCAAGGCAGCGGTGGATGCTTCAAGTGTGGCAGTGTGGACCACCAAATTCGGGACTGTCCGGATGCAGACGCAGGGAAGTGTTACAATTGCGGTGAAACTTGACATTTGGCTCGGGACTGCAGAGCACCAAGGAACACGCAAGCAGCTCGTACGCGTGGTGAACATCCAGAAGGAGATCCGCAACAACCGGCGCAGAGGAAGAACATAGCACCAAGGGTGCATATGCTGGGCGTTGAGGATGGAGCAAACCTGATAAATGATAATTATCATACCCTGCACCCTCTAAGTTAATGTTTGAATTTTATGCTTAGCATAGGAGTGCATGAATGGTTGTGTAGGAATTTTTTTCTATTGGTGGAATTGAAACCCACACCTTGTTCGACTCTGGGGCGTCGCATTCCTTCACGCGTCCTGAAGTTGTGACACGTTGGGAATCTAAGAGTGGCTTTGAGGGAGGTATTAGAATGGTTCAGGCAGCGGGTGGCGCGATGCTGAAGTCGCATGCCATCTATAGAGACGTGTCAATCGTTGTGGGCGACGAGAACATGCCAGGCGATCTTATTGTGCTTGAGACTAAGGGTTATGAAGCAATCCTTGGGATGGACTGGTTGGCCCATTATCGCGCTAACTTGGACTATGAGAAATGTCGGGTGACCTTTACTAGGAAAGAAGGGAAGCTAGTGTTTCAAAGGAAGAAGGAGAGTGAAATTCCGGTAATATCAGCTCTACGGGCAGAACGGATAGTCGAAAAAGGATGTGAGTTGTTCCTAGCGACGATCACAATTGCGGGTGGGGACCAAGAAGGGTTGTTGGGCGAAATTCCAATGGTGCAAGAATTTGAAGATGTATTCCAAAAGCTTACCGGGTTGCCGCCAACACGAGACGAGCCATTCATGAGTTGGAGACTGGAACTGCTACTATTTCCAAGGCCCCTTACCGCATGGCTCCAACAGAGATGGCCGACTTAAAGAAGCAACTAGAGGAATTGATCGAGAAAGGGTTCATCCGACCTAGCAGCTCGCCGTGGGGTGCACAGTGTTGTTTGTCAAAAAGAAGGGCGGTAGCTTTCGCTAGTGCATTGATTATAGGGGACTGAACCAAGTAACGATAAAGAATAAGTACATGTTGCTGCAGATTGATGAGCTGTTGGATTAGCTCAAGGGGGCATCGTGGTTCTCAAAAATTTATTTGGCATTGGGTTACCATCAAATCCTTATTGCAGAAAGAGATGTTAGGATGACCGCATTCAGGACAAGGTACGGCCATTTTGAGATTCGTGGTCATGCCCTTTGGGTTGACGAATGCTCCAATGGCGTTTATGAAACTGATGAACGGGGTGTTCCACGAATTCCTTGACGAATTCGTAATCATCTTTATCGATGACATTTTGGTGTTCTTGAAAAGTTCAGAGGAACACGAGAGGAATCTAAGGATGGTCATGGAGAAACTAAGGGAGCATAAGTTGTTTGCTAAGTTAAGCAAGTGCAGTTTTTGGCAAACGCAGATTGGATTCTTGGGCCATGTTGTGTCTGAAGCAGGAGTTGCAGCGGATCCCGAAAAGGTAGCAGCCATTGCAAACTAGCAGAGACCGGGAAGGCCCACAGAAATCAGAAGCTTCTTGGGGTTAGCAGGTTATTATCGTCAATTTGTGAAGAGCTTTGCAAGCTTGGCTAAGCCACTAACCTAGTTGACGGGGAAAGATGTGAAGTACGAGTGGTCGGAAGAATGTGAAAAGAGCCCTGCATGGCACCGACCCTAACCCCTCAGCGTGAGAGGAAACGCCTCCATATCCACCAGTAATTTATTGGTGCGCTTGGTGTTACTCGAACCCAATACTCCACCTTTTAACAACCTTCTCACATGACAAGCTGTCACCAATTGACCTACAGATCAATTGGTGCAGCTTGTCCTATGAGAAAGTTGTTAAAGGGTGGGGTCTTGGGTTCGAGTAACGCCAAGCGCACCAATAACCTACCGGTGGATGTGGAGGCATTTCCTCCCATAGTGAGGGGTTAGGGTCGGTGCTCTGCAGGACTGTGAGCCCAGGTCCGCGGGACAGGTTCTAACATATAAAGTCCACTTTTATGTAACGGCCAACCCCGTCGAACCGGGGGATCAGCTGGCCCTGCAGTGCACCGACCCTAACCCCTCCCCTGTGATACAACGTGCCCGAATTCACCCATAGGCCTCGGCTCACAGGTGGGTTATTGGTGCGCTTTGCGTTACTCGAATCGAAGACCCCACCCTTTAACAACTTTCTCACAGTACAAGCTGCAGCAATTGATCTGTAGTATCGTTTTATGTAGAGGTGTTTCCTCCCACTGTGAGGGGTTAGGGTCGGTGCTCTGCAGGGCTGTGACCCTAGGTCCGCGAGACAGGTTGTAACAATACTTCTTCCTGAAAAAGTCAAAGTAGTTATTCTAACTAAAGTCTTGATACAAAAGGACATAAAGAAGACTTATAGATATGGTTTCGTAGATAAGATTTTTTACCCTACACTGCTTCAGATCTTCAAGCTGCACCAACAGAAAGAACATCTCTTCGAGTCCTCGCACAGCCTGTCTACAGTTATTACGGCACTGGCTCTTCTCTATGCTGCTGTAACCTTAATAAAACTAAGAAGGGTAGCCACAAAATACAACCTTCAAGTTCGATGCTTTAAACAAAAGAGAAAACAGGTTTCCATACACCTTATGGCTGAGACTTGCTGCAAGGGTTATTCAAAGAGAGATAGCCTTAACACTCCCTCACTGAAAAGGGTTGGAAAGTATGAGACGATGACGCTATTTCGGGAGTTGGGTAATTAGCAGAGACTGTTTAAAACGCCCGACCCAGAAATCTTTGCAAAGTCGTGAAATATTTAGAAAACAAATTGGCAATCTTTCATTAAGTAAACATAAATAAATTTTGCAGTTTTAAATATATCTGAGTAAATATTTCATAATCATATGCATAAAGTTTGTAAAATCTCCCATGAAAATCTCATTACAATCCCAAGTTATGAATACCCCATCTCAATGGTCTTCATCGTTCCGCGACAACTACTCGTCATCTGCATTACATAAGGAGGCATGAGCATATAAAAATACTCAGTGAGGACGCTTACTACCGCCCATTACAACCCAATAATCGATCATAAAATCTATACTAACAACCTAGCATTCGGTTTCATTATTTTCTTACCGTTAACCATTTCCAGACATCGAATACTAATAACCTACCGTTCAGTTCGGTCACTACTTTACTTAGCTAATTCCATAAGTTTCTCATTACTTTAGCCTTTCATAACATTTTGACCCGAAGGCCCATAAACCTGCGGCCATAGCCAATCTATGGTTGTAGCCAAACCTGCGGTCGTATCCCTACATGTGGCCGTAGTCGTACTTGCGGCCATAGCCGTACCTGCGGCCATAGCCGTACCTGAGGCCGTTATCGTACCTGCGGCCGTAGCCGTACCTGCGGCTGTAGCCATACCTACGGCTGAAGCCGTACCTGCGACCGTTGGCCCATCACGACCCATAGCTAAACCTTCAACCCGAAGGTCCAAAACCATTCACTTAACAATTTCCTTAATTAACTCAGTTCAGCTACTCTTTCCCTAAACACATTGTAAATTTCATGATTAGGTTCTCAAGATCAAACATTCATTTTTCGAATAAATGTCTTAGCCAAACTTATTCATCAATCCACCAAATCTAGCATGCATTTCCTAAGAATACAATAAACAAACATTCCACAAACAGATTCTATCATGAATTTCCATATGAACACGATGAACGAACTTTCCATAAATGAATTCAATTCCAACGTAAACTCGTTCCTAATGAATCAAACCAAGTAAAACAATTCTTATTGGACTTCCACAAATCACAGCCTCACATGGATTGATCTTAAAAGATCAAAGACTTTGACCTTAGCTGCATATTTCCGGCGAAGTTTCTGGCAATCCTCCTTGCTCGATCCTCACCTCACATACTCTCTCTCTGGAACTGTGTTCTTGCTATGGCCTCACTCTAAGACTTGCTTTTTTAGTTGTGTCTAGAATGAGAGCTGAAGATCCTTTTTATACTACTCTTGGGATTACTCACCAAGCCAAAAATTTATTGATGTTTCCTTATTTAGCTTTGTCAAAACTTGCCCTCAAAGGCTTGACTGAATCTCTACAACTCTTTCCTTAAACGACTCCCGCAGATTGTCCTTCCTTTTGAAGAATCCCATCCATGACGACCAGTCAAACTTACCTTACTTGGAACCCGCATTCTCAAATGACGGACTTTCCTTAGTTGGCTCTGCGGTCCGTCGATACCTTCCTTATACTCTGATTGTTTTATGATCAGTTATCTCCATTTAGTCTAAGTTAATAACACTTAGTTAGCAAGGACATTCGACACTTAAGCAGAATTGATTTCTTATTCCAATCATAACGAATACAGGTGTTCCAACACTTATAACAATTTCGCTCTCTTACAAAGAAACTCTCCTCGGTATTATTCTTTAATAAAAAAAAAATACTTTGGAAGCGGGTTGTTACAACTCTCTCCCACTCAAGAGGAATTTGTCCCCAATCCGCACTCACCATCTGCTCATCCAATTGGGTCTCAAATAACTCCGGATACTCCGCCCTCATCATGCTTGCACGCTCTTTTGTAATCTCATGTATCCCATCATGCTCCCATACAACTTCGACCATAGGAATTCTCTTCCTCCTCATTTGCTCGTCTGGAAGCCTCGTCACTTGTATTAGTTCCATGAGTCGACAGAGCAGAACCCAAATCTTCAGGTGGCTGCAAGACAATCAGTGTCAGATACCTTACCACATTCCCAATTGAGACGGATGGAACACATCATGAAATGGATGGAGCTCGTTAGGCAATTCCAAAGAATACACCACTGGTCCAACCCATTCTACAATCTTAAACGGTCCCATATACCTCGGCTGCAGCTTCCCCATATTTCTCGTTCTATTCTTCCCCTTGAATGTCACTCTTCTTAAGTAAACTATCTCCTCCACTTGGAATTCCAGTTCCTTCCTCCACTTGTCAACATAGCTCTTCTGCAGATCTTGGGCCTCCTTCATTTTCTCCTTGACAAACTTAATCATGTATGTTGTTTCTTAGCACCCCTAGAGAAAGATCTCAGCCCTCCCCCCCCCCACTTCAATCCAACACAAGGGGGTGCAACACGGACGACCATACAAAGCTTCATACGGTGACATCCCAATACTTGAGTGGTAATTGTTCTTGTACGCAAACTCAGCTAGTGGTAAATGCTTCTCTCATAGTTTACCCCATTCTACTACACAAGCCCGCAACAAATCCTCCAGTGATTGGACCGTCCGCTCTGATTGCCCATCCGTTTGCTGGTGGTATGTTGTGCTCATGTGAAATTTGGTTCCCAATGCTTTCTGGAATGCCATCCAGAAGTTTGAGGCAAATCGTGGATCTCGATCTGACATGCTAACAGGAACACCATGAAGTTTCACAATCTCCCTCATGTAGAGTTCAATACATTTATCCAACCATCTGACATCTGGATTGGAAGGAAATGTGCTGACTTAGTTAAGTGGTCCACTATCACCCATAAGGAATCCTTGCAGCAATTAGTCTTTGAAAACCCCGCACATAAAGTCCATCGTGATCATATCCCATTTCAACTCAGGCATTGGTAAACTCTGCAATGAGCCACTCGGAACCTGATTTTCTTCTTTCACCAACTGACATGTGGGGCACTTGGCCACCCATCCTGCTACATCCACTTTCATCCATGGCCAATGGTAGTACCGCTTAAGTTCATGGTACATCTTTGTCACTCCCGGATGTATGGATAACTTAGATTGATGTGCTTCCTTCAGTACCTTCTCTCTTAACTTCTTGTCATTTGGGCCACATGCTCGTCCACGGAAAATTATCCTCTCTTTACTGGTCTTCCAATACCCACCACCCCATCTTCGATCATCTTAACCACTGTTTCATCTTCCCCTTGGGCCAATCGTATTCGGGTCAGTAGGTCAGCTTGATTCCTTGCTTCCTCGCCTAGACAGACAGACTCGCCTGCCAACACATTAAACCGTGACATCGCCATAATCAAAATCAACCCTCCCATCTCCTTCTCGGCCGAGACACTCGCCTTTCGGCGAGTCAGTGCATCAGAAACTAAGTTAGCCTTCCCTGGGTGATAAGCTATCTCCAAATCATAGTCTGCCACCATCTCCATCCATCTTCTTTGTCTTAGATTCAACTTTGACTGAGTCAAAATCTACTTAAGGCTCTTATGGTCCATAAACACTTGAACCTTTTCCCCATAAAGGTAAGATCGCCAAATCTTGAGTGCAAGCACCACCGCTGCCATCTCCAAATCTTGAGTGGGATAAGTTTCCTCATGTTTCCTCATCTGTTGAGACGCATAAGCAATTACACGTTCTTCTTGCATCAAAACGCAACCTAGCCCAATTTTTGAAAACAACATAGGCCACTCCTGGCTGAGGCAGTACTTGAACCTATGTACTCATTAATCGATCCTTTAAGCTCGTAAATCTCTCCTCAAAATTCTGCAGTCCACTCGCACTTCACGTCCTTGCCCGTCAGCCGTGTAAGACCCGATCCTGGTCCATTGAACCCCAACCAGATCGAAGTCTTAATCTAAATAATTCTAAGGTTGATGCCGATTTTAAGTCAAATAATTTCTAAGTCTTTTTAACAATACTGAGGTTAATTCATTTCATAGTTAGAATCAATATCCAATAAGGGGCAAACAGATTGTATAAAGATAAATCAGAGTGATACAAAGTATTCATGTGATTCAAGTTGCACAATAGGCTATCATAAGTTCATAACTTAAACATTTATACCCCTTAACCCGCACACACATAAATTCCAGCCTGAGTCCTCACGGTTCCTTGGCCTTGCCATGGTCTATGTCTTTACCTGAAACCACACAAGCACAACAGCATGATCATATTTCCGATAACCTAACCACAAACCTAAGCAATTGCATGGGTCTGCGCCTAAGGAACTATCTCGGTCCAACTCTGACCCTTTTTCTAAAGTGATCCAAATACTAAATAAAATTCATGACATTTCATGATAAATCATAACTAGAAGGTATCCTGGTCGGAATCAACAGAAACCATCTCTAACCCTATGATCCTACCAAAACAATCCTAAGACCAAAATCTGGTTATTGAGTAAATCAAGTCCAAATCGTGTCTAGTCTTATCCAAAAATTCTTATAAATCCTAAAACATCTATCGTCAAGTTTTCAAGTTATTTGAACACATATAAAGTAGTTTGGGATCATGGAACTCATTCCTGGCCGAAAAACTGTCCAATGGAACCAGCATTATACTTGGTCCATGGGAAGGCCTTTCTGATCACCAAACTCTCATAGAATTATCAGGAGAAAAGAGGTAACAGTAGATAAACATAAATGGTCGTGATCAGAGTTTCAAAGATCATAAACCACATGTTTCCACACAATGGTCCATGCCTTTGGTTTACATGATCCACACCACTAACCTTAGAGGATCGATCTTTCTGGCCACGATCCTTCTCCTTCTCCTTCTCCTTACTACGATCCTTCTTTCTGGTATCCATGTCTGCGCCTTTCTCTTCACATAACCCACACGGTTGGAGAGATCACACGCCTTAAGACTCTCACGGATCTAGCCTTCAAACTCGGTTCTTCTCTCTTTCTTTTCTCTCTGGATTTTGGCAGAGGTTTGCCTAGTGTTTCTGACTGATTAATTTCGTCCAGAGGGCCTTATATTTAAAGGGGAAGGACGTGGGTAACTGCCCCTGGGCGAACAGGCACGAATGGGGGCACAAAACTGCCCAAAACCGCCCAACTGCCCATTCTCACCCTTTCTGCCCAAAACCACCCAACTGCTCTCCTGGGCGTGTGGGCTGTCTCAAAATAGGCCCATATGTCCTCCTGGATCCCATGTTCAATTGTCAAGACCCACGGACCCTTTCTGGATCAGGCAAGACACAACCGGACCCATAACCGCCCATGACCCGTCCACACCGGCCCGGACTATAACACTTCACCAAGCTGAGATGAGCTGACCACTATCTGCTCCAGCTGAGTGAGCTAGTCCATCAGCTCCAGCTAGCAGACCTTCCTTGAGTGAGCGAACTCTTAGATACTCCTAGCTGCCGAGCTTCATCCGTGCATCGTCCAGCTGCCTATACTCTTGTCCAGCTCCCCTAAGCTTCCCGGAGCTACCCGGAGCTTACCTGGAGCTTGGTCGAGCTGTCTCAAGCTGTCCTGAACTGTTTTTAGCTCTCCCTTATGCCTTCTAGCTGTGTTAAGCTCATTTCCATCCTTTCATGGTTAAGTCTTAGCTTCCTGATGCACTTAACCTACTTCCCGGACCATGATACTTCATGGTTAGACCCTAAGGTCTTGCTGGTACGTCCTCTTGTACCATGGTCCATCCCAACGATGATGCCTAGGATCAGGGACATGACAAGACTCCCCCACTTTGAATGGATTCGTCCTCGAATCCTTGCTGCATGTTTTCTCTTGGAACGAACTGATTATACCACTCTGGGTACTCATCCTTCATCCTTGCTTCTGTTTCCCAAGTAATGACGTCCTTGCCATTGTATTCCCACACGACCTTGATCATGGGTACTGTCTTCTTCCTTGTTGCCTTCTCTGCTCGATCTATGATTCGAACCGGCCTTGTTTCTAAGGTGAGGTCCTTACCAAGATCAGCAGGGATCTCTGGCAACACAATGTCTTGGTTGCCCAAACATTTCCTGAGTTGGGACACATGGAACACATTGTGGAATGCATCCATTTCTGATGGCAAGTTCAACTTGAAGTCCACTGCTCCAACTCTCTCAATGATCTGGAATGGACCTAAGTATCTAGGATCCAGTTTCCTTCGTCCAGAAACCCGGGTCCTGCCCTTGAAGGTGATCATCTTGAGATAGACCCAATCACCAATCTCAAACTCAAGATGTTTCCTCCTTCGGTCTGCATAACTCTTCTGGCGGTCTTGCGCCTCCTTCATTTTCTCTTGGACCAGCTTGATCTTCTGCGTGGTCTCTTCAACAATCTCAGGACCCAACATACTACGCTCCCTCACTTGGTTCCAGCATAGTGGTGTCCTGCAGGGCCTTCCATACAATGCTTCATACTGTGACATCGCAATACTGGTATGAAAGCTATTGTTGTAGGCAAATTCCACCAAAGGAAAATGTCTTTCCCAGGAACTCCCCCAGTCCAAGACACAAGCCCTTAGCATGTCTTCTAACGTCTGGATTGTCCTCTCTGACTGCTCATCCGTCTGTGGGTGATAGGTTGTACTCATGTTTACCCTCGTCCCCAAAGCTTTTTGGAAAGCTTTCCAGAAATACGAGGTAAACCTTGGATTTCTAGAGACAATACTAGCTGGTACTCCATGTAGCCATACTATCTCGTCCAAGTACACCTTCACAATCTCATCAAATCCATCGCCCTTCTTGATTGCCAGGAAATGAGCTGACTTGGTCAAACGATCGACCACTACCCATACTGCATCCTTCTTGTTCCTGGTTGTAGGAAATCCGGTTACAAAGTCCATGGTAATGTGATCCCACTTCCACTCTGGAATGGGTAGACTTTGTAACAACCCACTGGGAACCTGATGTTCAGCTTTCACGAGCTGGCATGTGGGACACTTTGCAACCCACTCAGCTACATCAGTCTTCATACGAATCCAGTGATAGTACTTCTTCAGGTCTTTATACATCTTGTTCAACCCTGGGTGAACAGAGAACTTAGACTTACGAGCCTGCCTCATAATCTCTTCCTTTAGCTCCCTGTTGTTGGGAACACTGATCCTGCCATGGACCAAGATGGTACCATTGCTCGCCATTTGGTACTCGTCTGGTCATTCCTTGCAACCTTTTGTAGGTTCTTGTCCAGTAGTTGCGCTTGCTGAATCCTGGTAAGTAGATCGGCTTGGTCCACTGCCTCCAACCCCAAAGGCTCATCACTGCTGGCCAACGTGTTGAGGTGTAAGGACCGTACCATCCCTTCCAGTTCAACAGCTTCCTTCTCAGCCCATACCTCAGCTCTCCTCCGGCTCTAAGCATCTGCGACCAGATTAGCCTTGCCCGGATAATAAGTTATGTCCAGATCATAATCTGTTACAAACTCCATCCATCTCCTCTGTCTTAAGTTCAGCTCGGGCTGAGTGAAAATGTACTTAAGACTCTTGTGGTCGGTAAGGATCTGTACCTTTTTCCATAAAGATAAGACCTCCAAATCTTTGGGGAAAACACCACAGCTGCCATCTCCAGGTCATGGGTTGGGTAATTGCCCTCATGCTTCTTTAGTTGCCTGGAAGCATAAGCTATCACCTTCCCATGCTGGTTAAAACACATCTCAGTCCCGTAATGGAAGCATCTATGTATACCACATAAGGCTTGTCGGCCTCTGGTAATACAAGAACTGCGGCACTGGTCAACATGTCCTTAAGGGCTGAGAAACTCTTCCCACACTCCTCGGACCATGTGAACTTCACATCCTTACCGGTCAGTCTTGTCATGGGTTGAGCTAGGCTCGCGAACCCCTTGAAAAAATTTCGGTAGTACCCAGCCAAACCCAGGAAACTTCTAACCTCTGTAGCATTCTTGGGTTGTGGCCACTCCTTGATGCATTTGATCTTCTCTGGATCCACATACACACCCTCATCAGAGACTATGTGCCCAAGGAGCCCAATACTCCTTTGCCAGAAGCTACACTTGCTGAGCTTGGCAAACAACTGCTGTTCCCTCAACCGTCCCAACACCAACCTGAGATGCTTCTCATGGTCCTCTTTGCTCTTGGAGTATATTAGTATGTCATCAATAAAGATGATTACAAATTCATCCAGAAAATCTCGGAAGATACCATTCATCATCTTCATGAAGGCTGCCGGTGCGTTGGTCAGACCAAATGGCATAACCACAAACTCATAGTGGCCATACCTGGTTCTGAATGCAGTCTTCCTGACATCACTTGGTTCAATTGGAATCTGGTGATACCCTGATGCTAAGTCAATTTTTGAAAACCACTTAGCTCCTCTTAGCTGATCCAACAGCTCATCTATCCGAGGTAATGGGTACTTGTTCTTGACAGTGACCATATTCAACCCTCGATAGTCAATACAAAGTCTAAAGCTACCATCCTTCTTTTTCACAAATAGGACTGGTGCTCCCCAGGGTGATACGCTTGGGCATATGAAACCCTTTTCCAACAACTCTTCTAGTTGCTTCTTAAGCTCGGCCATTTCAGCAGGAGCCATGCGGTATGGACTTTTAGACATTGGGGCCGTCCCTGGTTCCAGTTCTATTATGAACGGGTCCGCCTTGTCAGGTGGAACTCCCTGCAGCGCCCGAAACACATCCTCATACTCACTGACCAGCGGCATCCCCTCTAGGTTACCACCCTTCACCATCTCCTTAGTGGCGATTGTGGCTATATAAGCCTCACAACCCTTCTCTAGCATCCGTTCCGCCCGGACTGCTGAAACCACTACAACAGTGGAGGCAGGTTTTATTTCTTGGAACCTGATCGGGGGTCTACACCCATCCTCAAATCGCACTCGACCTCGGTGAAAATCTAAGGTGGCCCGATTCTTTCCAAGCCAATCCATGCCCAAGATCACTTCATGACTCTTGAGGTGGACACAAATTAGATCCTCAGGCATTACCCTGTCGGTGATCACTACAGGGATGTCTTTAACCAGACCCAGGGATTCCATCCTCTGGCCTCCAGCTTGCATTAACAATGCAGGATTCATCCCCAACCACAATCTGGAACAAACCCTTTCCGATCATATCTGGACTCACAAAACTATGCGTAGCTCCAGTGTCGAAAAGTACGTGTGTATTCACACCACCAATACTTAGGGTCCCTACATAGACCGTACTACTAAGTATCTAACCATTCTAAGTTCCAGATGCGATTCTACTTGAATTACAAAAAAAAGATGAAAGTCAGAATATTCACCAGTGATCGCCTGACATGGTCCAGCCTCATCAGCATCCTTAGACAGCTCGTACACTCTAGGTACTGAAGTCTGTCCATGGGCCTGGTTTGGCTTGCTAGCCTCACCACGACTCTTGCTCTGGTTTCCGTGCAGCTTAGGACACTCATTCTTCCAATGACTGCTCTTTCCACAGTAGTGGCAGCCCCCGTAGTTACCTCCTGATCTTTTTCCACAGCCCTGGTTCTGTCCTGGACAGTCCCTAGCTGCATGATCCATCTTGCCACACCTGGTGCAAGCTCCCTTGACTTTCTAGCACTCCCCTGGATGGCGCCATCCACAGTGAGAGCACTCAGGCTTATCACTTGAGGTTTTGCCCTCAGTCTGGTCCCTCTTCCTCTTCCAGTCACCACCTGATCTCATTGAGCTTGAGGTCGACCTAGACTCCACCTTAGCTTCCTCAGCTAGGTTAGTCTCCAACAAATCCATGTGCTCCACCAGCTCAGAAACTAAATAGAACACACGGACTGAGGCATAGGTGCGGAGCTCGACCCAAAGGCCTCTTATGGACCGGCGCACCTGCACCTTCTTGTCCTCCAGCTCTCGTCCAACATAGCGCCTGAGCCTGTTGAACTCTTCCTCATACTCCCTTACTGATCTACGGCCCTGGGCCAGCTCCAAGAACCTAGAATCCAGCCGGTCCCATGCTTCAGCTGGAAATTACTTGTGGTTGAACTCCGTTTCGGAGTCTGAGAACCTTGTGATTAACCCATTGGACCTCTTATCCACAGCTAACCACCAATTGTGTGCATCCCCTTCTAGGAAGTGGACTGCTATGTCCTTCTGGTACTCCTCAGGACATCTGGTAGACTTGAAGTTCCTGACCAAGCGGCTCCTCCACTCGTCAGCCTCAATAGGATCCACACTTCCAGCAAAGTGCTTTGTCTTCAACTTTGAAATGTGCTCCAGCACACTCAGGTAGCTCACCTTATTAGCTCCTCCATCTGGTGAGTCCAGCTCAACCACTTCAGCTTGTGGTAGTACTCGAACCTCACTAGCTGGTCCAGCTCTAGGTCTCTCATAAGCTCAAACTCGGACTTCAGCTCCAGGTCTCAAATCAACTGGCCTTCCAGCCGACCCATCAGCTGGTCTAGCTGGATTCACCAAACCAGCTGGTGAGCTCACAAGTGGAGTGAACACCCGGGTCAAAGCTATGATCTGAGTTCCCATCAGCTGCACAGCATCAAGGACTTCCTTCATGGACGGCTCAGCTACCTCAGGGACCTGGTTCACCTCAGCCTGGCCAGTCCTTACGTCTAAACCAGCTAGGTTTCCAGCTCCCTCATTGGATGGTTTAGCTCCATCCTCCTGCTCCTGCTGCTGCTGCAGCTCCCCATCGTCCACAGGGACTTCCAACGGGACCAAGGGGTCCTGCTGAGCTCCGGTTTCATTGTTACCCAACTCTACCCGAGCTGCTAGCACTTGGGACGGATTAGTACCATCCTCCCTTGCTGTTCCGGACTTCTTGGTAACCTTAGACATTTAAAGCACAAAACATTAAGTTCCAGAGTGTACCAAACTTCCAGAACCTCAAAACAAATAGTCTAAGTTACACAAAAATTAGGAACAAACCGTGAGACCCAGCCGGATGTGTGGTGAACCAAACCATAACCCCCAAATCCTAGAATCAAGCATGCTCTGATACCAACTTGTAAGACCCGATCCTGGTCCATTGAACCCCAACCAGATCCAAGTATTAATCTAAATAATTCTAAGGTTGATGCCGATTTAAGTCAAATAATTTCTAAGTCCTTTTAACAATACTGAGGTTCATTCATTTCATATTAGAACCAATATCCAATAAGGGGCAAACAGATTGTATAAATATAAATCAGAGTGATACAAAGTATTCACGTGATTCAAGTTGCACAACAGGCTATCATAAGTTCATAACTTAAACATTTCTACCCCTTAACCCACACACCCATCCATTCCAGCCTGAGTCCTCACGGTTCCTTGACCTTGCCACGGTCCATGTCTTTACCTGAAACCACACAAGCACAACAGCATGATCATATGTCCGATAACCTAACCACAAACCTAAGCAATTGCATGGTCTGCGCCTAAGGAACTATCTCGGTCCAACTCTGACCCTTTTTCTAAAGTGATCCAAATACTAAATAAAATTCATGAAAATTCATGATAAATCATAACTAAAGGGGATCTATGGTCGGAATCAACAGAAACCATCTCTAACCCTATGATCCGACCCAAACAATCCTAAGACCAAAATCTGGTTTTGAGCAAATCAAGTCCAAATCGTGTCTAGTCTTATCCAATAATTCTTATAAATCCTAAAAAGTCTATACTCAAGTTTTCAAGCCATTTGAGCACATATAAAGTAGTTTGGGATCATGGAACTCATTCCTGGCCGAAAAACTGTCCCATGGAACCAGCCTTATGCTTGGTCAATGGGAAGGCCTTTCTGATCACCAAACTGTCATAGAATTATCAGGAGAGGGAGAGGTAACAGTAGATCAACATAAAGGGGCGTGATCAGAGTTCCAGAGATCATAAACCACATGTTTCCACACAATGGTCCATGCCTTTGGTTTACATGATCCACACCACTAACCTTAGAGGATCGATCATTCTGGCCACGATCCTTCTCCTTCTCCTTCTCTTTACTACGATCCTTCTTTCTGGTATCCATGTCTGCGCCTTTATCTTTACATAACCCACACGGTTGGAGAGATCACACGCCTTAAGACTCTCACAGATCTAGCCTTCAAACTCGGTTCTTCTCTCTTTCTTTTCCCTCTGGATTTTGGCAGAGGTTTGCCTAGTGTTTTTAACTAATTAATTTCATCCATAGGGCCTTATATTTATAGGGGAAGGACGTGGGTAACTGCCCCTGGGCGAACAGGCACGAATGGGGGCATAAAACTGCCGAAAACCGCCCAACTGCCCATTCTCACCCTTTCTGCCCAAAACTGCCCAACTGCTCTCCTGGGCGTGTGGGCTGTCTGGAAATAGGACCATATGTCCTCCTGGATCCCTTGTTCAATTGTCAAGACCCACGGACCCTTTCTGGATCAGGCAAGACCCAACCATACCCATAACCGCCCATGACCCGTCCACACCGGCCCGGACCATAACACTCCACCGAGCTGAGATGAGCTGGCCACTAGCTGCTCCAGCTGAGTGAGCTAGTCCATCAGCTCCAGCTAGCTGACCTTCCTTGAGTGAGCTACCTCTGAGATACTCCTAGCTGGTCGAGCTTCTTCCAGCTGGTACGAGCTTCATCCGCGCATCGTCCAGCTGTCTATACTCTTCTCCAGCTCCCCTAAGCTTCCCGGAGCTACCCGGAGCTTACCTGGAGCTTACCCGGAGCTTGGTCGAGCTGTCTCAAGCTGTACTGAACTGTTTTGAACTCTCCCTTACTCCTTCTAGCTGTGTTAAGCTCATTTCCATCCTTTCCTGGTTAAGTCTCAGGTTCCTGATACACTTAACCTACTTCCCGGACCATGATACTTCATGGTTAGACCCTAACGCCTTGCTGGTACGTCTTCTTGTACAATGGTCCGTCCCAACGATCCTGCCTAGGATCGGGGACATGACAAGCCGGGTCGATGGCTTAGCTAAGCTTGCAGAGCCCTTCACGAACCAATGATAGTAACCCGCTAGCCCCAAGAAGCTTTTGATTTCTGTGGGCGTTCCCGGCCTCATCCAATTTGCGATGGCCGCAACCTTTTCGGGATCCGCTGTAACTCTATCTTCAGAGACCACATGGCCTAAGAACCGAATCTGCCTTTGCCAAAACTGCACTTGCTTAGCTTAGCAAACAACTTATGCTCCCTTAGTTTCCCCATCACCACTCTGAGATGTCCCTCGTGTTCATCTGAACTTCTTGAGAACATCAAAATGTCATCAATAAAGATGATTACGAACTCATCCAAGAACTTATGGAATAATCCGTTCATCAGCTTCATAAACGCTGTTGGATCATTTGTCAACCCGAAAGGCATAACCCCAAACTTAAAGTGGCCATACCTTGTCTTTAATGCGATCTTTCTAATGTTTCCTTATGCAATAATGATTTGATGTTAACCCGATGCCAAGTCAATCTTTCAGAACCACAAAGCTCCCTTAAGCTGATCCAATAACTCATCGATTCGAGGTAAAAGTTATTTATTCTTTATTGTCACTTGGTTCAACCCTCGATAAACAATGCACATTCGGAAACTACCATACTTCTTTTTGACAAACAATACTGGTGCACCCCATGGTGAGCTGTTCGGCCTAAGGAAACCCTTCTCGAGTAATTCCTCCAGTTGCTTTTTAAACTCTGCCATTTCCGTTAGAGCCATACGGTAAGGGGCTTTGGAAATAGGAGCAGTTCCAGGCTCCAACTCTATCGTAAACGGCTCATCCCGCGATGGCGGTAATCCAGTCAGCTTTTGGAACACATCTTCAAATTCTTGTACCACCGGAATTTCGCCCAACAACACTTCCTGATGCGCACCAGCATCGGTTATCATTGTTATGAACGACTCACATCCTTTCTCAACCATCCGCTCTGCTCTTAATGCTGTTATTACCATAATTCCAGTCTCTTTCTTGTTCCCTTGAAACACCAGCTTCCCTTCTTTTCGAATAAAGGTCACTCGACATTTCTCACAGTCCAGCTTAGCTTGATAGTGTGCTAACCAGTCTATTCCAAGAATTGCTTCATACACCTTGATTGGTAACACGATCAGATCGCAAGACATGTCCACATCGCCTACTACAATTGACACATCTCGGTAAATAGCCTGCGACTTTAGTATCGCACCAACCACCGCGTTAACCATCCTGATGCTTTCTTCGAGAACTTAGACGCCCAACGCGCAACCACCTCAGGACACACAAATGAAATCGACGCCCTAGAGTCAAACAAAGTGTGGGTTTCAGCTCCCCCAATACTAACAATTCCTACACAACCTTTCACGCATTCCCTATGCTAAGCATGCCATTTAAACAATAATAAAATAGCGTAAGGAACAGAAATTACCATTGATCGGGTTTTCCGCATCCTCCACGCCCAGCATATGCACCCTCAGTGCTAAGTTCTGTCTCTTAGCTGGTGGTTGCTGATCCCCTTGCGGACATTCACCACGCGTACGAGCTTGTTGCACATTCTCTGGTGCCCTGCAGTCCCGAGCCAGATTTCCAGCAACACCACAACGGTAACAGTTCCCTTCGCCTCTATTAGGACAGTCCCGGATCTGATGGTCCATGGTTCCACACTTGAAGCATCCACCCGTACCTTGACGACACACACCGCGATGCATCTTACCACACGTGCAGCCACAACCGCGCTGACCGCTTGGTACTTAACTCGCTTAGGCCTCGACGACACTTGGTTCCTCCGGGAATGCTCATTCCTTGCAACCTCTTCCAGCACACTCTCAACCAAAGCTGCTTTCTCAACCAATTCTCCAACTGTATGATAATCTTTGCTTACCATCATGGTCATAAGTTCAGGCTTCATCCCACGCAAGAACCTTTCAATTTGACGCTGGTCATCATCCATCGCTCATCCAGCGTATCTTTTGAGCCGGTTAAACTCTTACTTGTACTCACGCACCGATTTTGCGCCTTGATGAAGCTTAAGAAACGCGGTCTCCAACTTGATACGAGCCTCGGTTGGAAAATACTTCCTTGTGAATTCCTCGTTAAATGACTCCCAATCATGCACCTTTGTCGGGTCTCTAAGCACTCCTTGCCACCACTAATATGCATCACCCTCAAGGAAAAAGACCACAAGGTCTCTTTTTTCTCATCTGGTCAATGCATCGACAAAAAGTTATGCTCCAACCGACTCTTTTATTCGTCTGCTGTTATCAGCTTACACCCACCAGTAAATTGTCATGTCTTTAGGTTCGTCATCTGGTTCATCAGCTCCAAATATTTTGGTGCCCGCGGCCGTCCTTTCTGCACCTCATTTGCCCCCTCTACCTCCTGAACCAAGGCTCCAACCGGAAGTTGAAGACGTTGGAACAACTGCGTAAAGAATGCCTGCATCATCGACATCATTTTTTCCATTGCTGCATTCATTGGAGGAACACTCGTGGTGGGTGTGGTATCTCGTTATTGGCTGCACCGTTGCCACACCATCAACACCCGCAGCACCGTTTCTTCAATCGGCCTTTACAGTGAGCTGGTTAAGGTATATAATTAACTAGGCAATCTATCAAACTAACCCTATAAACTACTCTGCCAAGAGAGGTCAAATTGTAGTACATAGAGATCGAATCCACAGAGAGCGAGGTCACACAATAGATTTCTGAGTCCTAAAGGTTAAGCTAGGAAAGCTATAAATATGGGATTTGTGATTAGGGTTTATTCCATAGAGGAAATTTGCTAAATAAGTTAACTGCTTCAAATAAGGAAAATATAGATCTAGGGTTTTATGTAAGTGAATTATAATGAATAAGATGCAAGGAATTATGAAATATGCAAGGACCTTAATTACAATTTGAACCCCTCTCATTCTAACTCTCATATGCGAACAGAGGAATCGACCATCGACCAACGGTGAAGGCCTAGGGTTGATCGACGGTTATCAACCAGGAAGTGCGTCTGCTAGGTTAATAAAACCAGCTCTCACATGTATCTAACAACCTAACTCAAAGAAATCAATTCATGCAAAGAACTTATTCTCGTAGTTCTCTATATCCTAGGTTTAGGGTTCTAGTTAGCTACTCTAGAACAAAAGCATTAAACATAATTCCAAAGATGGATATCTTTTCATCATAGCAATCCTATTTTTGGTCTAATCCATCAATACCATAACGAACCCTAAATCTAACAAGAGAATTACTCAGACATAATCATAGAAAACATGATAAACTGAATAATAAAATGCATAGAATGGAGAATGGGGTTCCAATACAAATCTCTGAAGGAGTGCAGATGTTCTCCCAAAAACTATTAACACTTTAAGATAATATTTTCGATAAAATCTTTGTCTTATGTTGTGTCTCTGACTCAACAATGGAAAGAACTTATAAACTAGGTCAAAACTCGTCCGGGGGCATTCTTGTAAATTATCTAGCCTTCGCTTAAAGTCGGTTAACTGCTCTGCGAGTAAACCGTCGAACGACAGCAAGCATGCACCGTCGATCGATGGTCAGGCTTGACCTCTACTCTGACTGAACAATTACTGAATATCTTTTCTGAATACTCTACCAAGCTCCATTATCTTCTTAATGCTCCAAAACGTACGTTGACGTGAAAAGACTCTAAAACACAGTATAGACATACATAGCAAAATCCAAATAGGGTCCAAATGATTGTCTTAAACTGGTAAATAACAAGGTATATCAACTCCCCAAGACTTAACATTTTGCTTGCCCTCAAGTAAAATAAAGGTAGTATGTGAAAGAGGTTTGAAAACTGGGGACTCACATAAGCATGATTATCACCCTACTATATCACAACCATATCGAATAATGCTAATCAAAGAGAAACTTTATATGTCTTATCCTAGTATAGCAACCAAATTAATTCTATCAGCCACTTAATAAATACTAATCTGACTCACCCCTTTCACATGGACTCAACTCCTGCGAACCAGCATGTATAGGTATAAAGCCTTTATTTATCCCTCTCTTTTCCTTTTTTTTCTTTTAGTATGTTTTAAATCTCAAATTCAATGGACAATGATGTTGATACAATCCATCTTGCCATCTAATTTTCAAAAAAAATTGAATACATAGTTGTAGGCGAATAATGAGGTCATCGGTAATGTACCTACCCCTCGCTTCCAGAAATGTGTGATCATTCCTTTGAATTAGAATAGTGGGGTCATAGGTAAGTACCTACTCCTCTGCATCTCAGGAAATCATCTCAATATTTTCCATTATAGATCTTGATGAGAAAGAGAGAAAGGAAATCAGAATTAACAGACTAGTACCTTACAAACTTGCGGAAGGAATCCAATCCAATATATACCAAGCCCCAAAGCAAGAAAAGTAGTCAGTATTAGCTTAGAGCTCAGCTTTGGTTCCTTCGAACTTTCTTAGTAAGCGTGATCTGATGGCAGGATGATCCACTTTGGCATCTCTAGTACTCTCTGCAATCAACATGTCTAAGAATGGTGCTAAAGTATGGTTAGTCAATAAATAAATTCTGATCATAATCCCCTACTTGACTCTATTAAAACTATTTGAAAAACTTTAATAAATAAAAGCTCAAAATAGATAAAAGCATCAGCGACCTTCCCAGACTTGAATGACACTTTCCTTAGTGATATCTCTTCGGGTTTGGTTAATAACACTAAAGTATAAGTAAAAGGTTGAGAGAAAGTCAAGGTTACCAAACTCCGTAAGGAGCATCAACGGATGGTGGTTGGTGGTTGTCGATCGATGGTAAACCATCCAAACCATCGACCAATGATGAGCTTGTGGCATCGACCGATGGTGGTTTTGAACTGTTCTACTCCTCCTTTGAAAACCTAAAGTAATTAGATAAAAACCATAATTAATAACTAGATAAGTAAAAACTAATCTAAAACTTACTAAACAGTGGGTTGCCTCCCACTCAGCACTTGGTTATAATCTTAAGCTCGACGTTGTGACTCCTAGATTAGGAAGGGGAGTTATAAAACCAATTTGGAAAGCAAGTATTCACATATTCGCTGCATGTCCCAAACCATGCACTAATAAAAACCTCTTACAGTCGTATCTGCTCTGTCCTGCTGATTTCCCATTTTCTTCTGAGTGAAAGACAATTTGTGATTCTCTTCAAGTCTTTGAATGCGTTCCGTTAGCATGTAAGTCTTGCATATGTGGGCTCTGATATTCTTCCAAACTTTGGTTGATACTTTCCCTCATTATGTCCTGAGAAAAGTAAACTCCATCAAGCTTGTTCTGTAATAAGTCCTCTGTTACCAGTTTCTGCCCAGATATTGCGTCATGATCGTCGATCGATGCCCAATTGTTGCTGTAAATCGATGCTGATTTGACTGCCTCACCTGATGTCTGATTTTTGAAGAGATTCCATGCTCCATTGGCCATAGTAGTATGTTTGCGATATCATCCTTGGATACATTTAGAATTCTTCCATGCATTTCCCATGCATATCAATTTAGGTCTCTCATGATTCCAAACTCATCTGGTCTGAGGTATCCATAATCATCACCATATCCTCTTGGGTCCTCGTCGATCGATGGTACAGAGTCACCGTCGATCGATTCTGCATTCAAGCTTCCATAAGATCCTATGATTTTTCAGATTTTTCGAGTGCAAAGGCATGGTACTCGACTACTTCTTCTTCAAAGTAGGATTCATCATACTCTTGGTTGTCAGGTTCTGGCATCCTCTCACGGTATTTATGCCCGCTGTAAACTATCTCTTCTTGACTATCTTCGTCTTTCTGATCTGGGGGAACACTTTCGTTCGATGGTGAGTTGTTATCATCGATCGATGCTAGAGGGTGGGATCCGTGCTGGTTCTGATTGAAGGGACCGTCGACCGATTCCAAGGGTTGGGTGTCGGTCGATGTTGTGTCTGCAGGCTCATCATCTTGATCAGATTTGCAGAAGCATGTAGCAATTAAACCTGGATCATTACCCAATTCTATTTGAGTAGCCTTGTTCGTGACTTTAACAGGTTCATAGAAATTGTATGGATCGATCAAGGATAGATACAATGTTTGTCTTCATGTCGCATATATCTCCCACTGTTGCCATAAAAGCTCTTCCAAGGAGTAAGGAGGAGTTCCAATTAATCTTTATGTCCATCACATGGAAGTCTACTGGAACTATGGCAATGCATATCTGTACTGGAACATCTCTGGCCATCCCTCCTGAGTTCACTTTGGAGAAATCCACAAAGGTGAAAGAATCACTAGAAGGCTTCACTTTCAGGTTTAGCCTCTCTGCCATCACTCTAGGCATAATACTAACTGCTGATTAAGTGTCGCAGAGGGCGTTAGGATAATTGTAACCTTTGACATAACATGGGATCACAAACTTCCCAGGGTCACTTTTCTTCTTGAGAGTAGTCCACTTCTTTGTCCTCTCCCTGAGGTCATTGAACTTCCGCTCTATGTCCTTTTCCGTTTTCCTGGATTTCTTGAAAAACATCCACAATCTGTGAGTATAATATGCTTCATAAAATGGAGTATCTAAAGGAATTTTAAAAACTCTTTTGGCAAAGCCATCCATCTCTTTGTCAGTTGCTTCTCCATGACAATGTTTGGGAATCTTCTGATTTCTTCGGGAACGTCTCTCTGTTGTTATGGGATCATGTGTACTGGCATTTTGTTCTTGGTTCTCCATCCTTGAAGGTCTGAAGAATAGGCTGGAACTCAGGCTTGGCAGACGACTCGGCTCTATTTTGGGGGCTGTCGACCGATGCTCTCTTCACGCCGTCGATGGACATTGATGGATTCACACAAAGCGACTGATTCTGCAGGTTCCGTCGATCAACAGTCTGGCTCTGGCGTCGATCGACACCAATGCGAACTGCCGAAAGACATGACACTTTTCACACGAAAATCTCCTTCTAGGAGCTGTTCTCTCTTCACCTCTTGCCAAAAGTCTTCAACTATCAATGCATTGATGTGGTGCTTCTGACTAGCTTCCCCTTTTTCCTTAATCAAGGCCTCATGTCTCTGAATGGCCTCACTTGTTTGGACCACTTGATTATCCCACCTCTTGACATGAGTGTTGAGGTTTTCGAACTTGGTGTTGAGGTTGGTGTACAACAAGTCTATCATCGCATTGAAGTTCACAGTCATTTGCTGCTGCTGCTCCAGTATCCTATCAACCATAGCTTCTAACCTTCTCTCTTGAGGCTTCTGCTGCGTGGATCCTTCTAAGGATTCTGATTGTAGTTACTCATGTTTCCACCATAGGAGTTCATGTTGTAGCCGGGATTTCCTGGTATCTGAACCGTATCCACCAACAAAGTTCACTTCCTCGTCCTCGTCTTCTTCTTCCAGGGCTTTCACTTCTTAATTTTTATGAAATTTCTGAACACTGTCCAACTTTGCCTTGACCTCATCTATCTGCTCCGCTTAGAGATGGAGCTGATTTCTTCCTTTCATAGTCAGTGTTCTTGGTTCTATTTTTAGATACCAAGTTCTCAATAAGCCTTGTTGCTTCCTCTAGACTCCTAGTGCTGAAGTTTCCTTCACTAGCAGTGTCTAAAGTCATCTAGTATTGCATATCAATACCTCTGAAGAAGGTGCTAAGTAGTTGCACTTCATTGAAGCTGTGGTGTGGGCAGTCTCTCTAGTAGGACTTGAACCTGAACCAAGGGCTTCTGAACGATTCCCTAGGTTCATGTGTGAATGTAGCAATCCTTCTTCTCAAGTCTTTTGCTCATGCATCATCAAAGAAGTTTCGCATGAATGCATTCTTGATGTCTGTCCAAGATGTCAGAGATCCTGATGGGAGCTGCTTTAGCCAATGCGAAGCATCTCCAGCAAGTGAGTACTTGAAGAGCTTGCAGAATAGATAGTCATGAGGGACTCCATTGGCCTTGATAGCAGAAACTAGATCCTCAAACTGCTCCCTATGATCCATAGGGTGGTCGTGTCGCATTCCATGGTAGGGTGTCTGCGCAACAAGTGCAAAGAAGGACGGTTTGATCTCAAAATCATTCCTTTGTAAAGCTGGAGGACGAATGGCGGATCTGTTAGCATAGATTTGGTCTGGATAATTGTAGTCTGCCAGTGTTCGTTGAGCAACTTGGGCGGCAGCTTCAGGTTAAGCTACCTCAGCGTCTGCTTATGGTTCAAAGATCACAGCTCCTTGTTCATCAATCCTCGTACTTGTTGAGTTATGCAGATGACCTTCGAGGTCATACATTTCCCATCTCTTGTCTCAAACCACAATTAGTGTCGCAACCATCTTTCTGGAGTTACCATCGATCAATGCCGAAGGGGTACTGTCGATCGATGCTGATGTGCGAGTGTCGATTGGCGGCCAAGTGTTGTTGTCGATCGATGCTAGTCGCGTTTGCTTGCGGTTTGAACATTCGATTGTGACGAGGTTTGAGAAGAGTAATCCCTTGTTCTTTTGGCTTCTGGTACTGTTGGGCATACACCTGAAAAACAAGAAAATAAATTACCAGTAACTTGCAGTAAAAGAAAAACCTAGACTAAACCCTAGAAAAGAAATTTAATGGTGATCCTTGCTCCCCGGCAACGACGCTAAATTTGACAGCGTTCGGGTTAAGGTTTATAATTAAACGGACAATCTATCAAATTAACCCTATAAACTACTCTTGCTAAGAGAGGTCAAATTTTAGTACTTAGGAATCGAATCCACAGAGAACGAGGGCACACAATAGATTTCGGAGTCTGAAAGAGCTAAGTAAGCTATAAATAGGGGGTTTGTGATGAGGGTTTATTCCAAAAAGAAAATTTGCTAAATAAATTAACTGCTTCAATAAGGAAAATATAGATCTAGGATTTCAAGTAAGTGAATTAGAATAAATAAGGTGCAAGGAGTTATGAAATATGCAAGGACATGAATCACAATTCGACCCCCTCTCGTTCCAACTCTTGTATGCAAACAGAGGAGTCAACCATCGATTAACGGCGAAGGCCTAGGGTCGATCGACGGTTATCAGACATGAAGTGCGTCTGCTAGGTTAATTAAATCAGCTCTCACATGTATCTAACAACCTAACTCAACGGAATCAATTCATGCCAAGAACCTCTCTCGTAGTTGTATATGTCCTAGATTCAGGGTTCTAGTTAGCTACTCTAGAACACAAGCATTAAACACAATTCCAAAGATGGATATCTTTTTATCCTAGCAATCCTATTTTTGGGCTAATCCATCAATACAATAATGAATCATAAATCTAACAAGAGAATTACTCAGAAATAATCATAGAAAGCATGATAAAATGAATAATAAAATGTACAGAATAGATCAATACAAATCTCATACTCAAGGAAGTTCTGGTCGAACTTATGTCCCCAGCTTTGCACTAACATGATCATGATACTTTTGCACAATATTTTCACCAAAGTTATCTTGACCCGGACTTTGCACGGAGCTTCTTTGGTTGATTCAAGTCTGACTCGGGTTATGCACATTCTTAATCTTTCTTGTGCAAACCTTGTGCATTATTTCTTTTGCACTAAGTTTGCACAAGAGCCTGATCACTTCTCAGCTACTGCTTCTTCCTTCTTCATTTGAACACTCCCTCTCAAACTTGATCATAGGAGATATTTGGACAAGTTTGGAACCTTGAAGAAGCTCCCTCGTTAAAAACCTTAGCCAAAAAAACCATTTGGGACAAAACCAGCTAAGGAAATAGTGATACTAAGGAACTTCAAATCATGGTGGAGTCTTTAGGCTCTAGATGGTGGCCTAACTTGTGGTGAAAGCGTGAACTCCACCACTTGCACACACCATCATCTCGAAACTCTTCCTAAGTCCGTTTTTGTCTCCCCTCTCTTCTGACTAATCGCCATCTTGAAAGGCATAAATCAATCAGACTTATTGACCGCCAGCTTCTGCTGCAGAGAGCTTCAAATACTTACAACATATTGCATAAACACTTGCATCAATTCTCAAGGCATAAATCAATCAAACTTTAACTCAAAGAAATAAATGGTTACTCCCCTTGCATTTGGTGGGATGAGAATGGTGAGGGGTGTCTTTTGGACACTTGAATCCTCCATTTGAACTGAGGTGAGGCAATGGACGACTTGGACCTCAGGATTTCTCACCATTACCCCTCCTCAAGCTTGAGTCGAAGAGTATAGGTGAAGGACCAAGCTTGGAATTGAGCAACACTGAACTTGAAGAAGGAGCACAACAGTACCAACACATGCGGTTAAGCCAACTGATCCACCCTTCATCTCTGCTCCACTTCCTTACGACCACTAGTCTCCTCCTGAGTTAGGTGATGGTCTCCCTTGTGTGTCTCTTGAACCAGGAGCGCAACAACCAAACAGCATGTGCTTAATTCAACCGGTTCTAGACACAGATCTCTCCATGGTCAGGAATATACACTCTGTGTAGGCTATGAACACATAAGCAAAGTCTTCTTCTTTGTCTCGGATTGGTGATGGACAGAGAGCACCTCTTGAGTACCTGAAAATTCACTCAAACTCCAGCAATAATCAGACCACACACTAGGATCAGACCTTGATAACTCACCAAGTCTGATAATGTTTAACAAGATGCTATGGACATAATCTAAACAACTAATTAAGTACAAATCCATGCAACCAACTCACTAAATGCTCAAGTATGACAATTCATCAATTACAAGACATTTATGCTACTTTTATGATCATTGAAACAATAACAAGCTCAAAGGACAAAACCAGAGACTAGACAACTCATCTAATCATTTTAAACAATTTATGAATGCATTACAAGACCAGGAAACTCTCCTAGACCTCCAGAAAAGCAACAAGACACAAAACAGAGGCTAAACAACTTGCCTAGACCAGACACAACTAAATTCTTCTACGACAGAAACTATACATGACAATCCTAGGAAACTTAAAGACTCCTAGAACAATAAACACACAGCTCTTAAATATCATGGGACAAAAACTAGGTTCAATAACTCTAGCAACTTTAAATTGTCCCAAGGATACCAAACACACCACTCAACACAACCATACATAACAACACAAGCTCTTATTAAGGGTTAGGAGGTTAACTTACGACCAAGGAACCTGATATGATTCCTTGAACCTCCAAGGCACACAATTCACTTAAACTTGATAGATTTGGAGTTTGGGTTCTCTACCCCCACTCCTTTTCCTTGTGTGTGTTTTCCCTTTGAACCACCCATGCTTAAGACTCCTCCTTTCTTCCTGATTACCAGGCGCCACATTCTGGAACACAATGAGAGACTCCATCTTGGAAATAACATGAAAATCGCTTGTACGGACTTGGTTTGGAGTTTTGCTTGCCAAACATCTCCAAAACCTTCTTTATCCAAGAGATATCTTCATGCTGAACAGAAGGAGGGATGATATACCTTGGGAAGTCTTTGTACATGCCATGGTTTCAGTCTTCTTCCTTTTGAAGAGATTGAACAACAAACAAGGCAGAAACTTCTCTGATGGTTTGAAACAGCAATGAGGGTGAGCTTGAGTTTGATTTGCGGAAGACTTGTGAGTTTCAGGAGTTTGGGAGCTCTGATTCCATGAGAGAGTGGGCAGATTATGGTGTGTGAGAGGGTTTTAGAACAGAGACTTGTAGGGTTTAAAAAGGAAGTGAATAAAAGACTAATGATAATCAAAGAGACTGCAATGAAGAATAAGAGAGATTAAGTGAGATTTGAGAGAGTATGAGTGAGATTTTTTGTAACCAAAGATTAGGGAGAGTATAAGAGACTTGACAATGGTGAAGAAGAAAGGGGAACTCCCCACTTTCAACTTATCGATTTCGTGATACATGGTTTTAGCTTTATAGCCAAAGACAACAACAAACCTAAACATTAAACTAACAATATCTTATGGTTTCCTAAACAATTATTTTCTTAGGGAAAAAGTATACAACTAATTTGGGGGGTGAAATTAGAAGGGGCAGAGCAAGCAGCATAATGGCCTGATAGTGACCTGACCCAACAGCTCCAGGGCTTAAGCAAGACATGTGACTTCTGTCCAACATCCAAATTCAAATTGGTTCCTTTTGCCTCCAAAAACTCCATTTCATACTTAGAGAAGTTCTGGTAGAACTTATGTCCCTAGCTTTGCACCAACGTAATCATGATACTTTTGCACAATATTTTCACCATAGTTATCTTGACCCGGACTTTGCACAGAGCTTCTTTGGTTTATTCAAGGCTGACCCGGGTTTTGCACATTCTTAATTTTTCTTGTGCATTATTTCTTTTGCACTAAGTTTGCACAAGAGCCCTGATCACTTCTCAGATACTGCTTCTTCCTTCTTCATTCCAACAATGCCAACCTTGGTTTCTGGCTTCACTAGAGATGAAACTCTGCAACCTGATCAGATCACCAAAAGAGATGTAGGATTAAGTGTGGTGATAGAGGATGACACTTTCTACCACTGAAGAAGCTAAAGTGTTCTAGGAAGATGTGATATAATCAATGGACCAAGAAACTAGTCTTGGCAGGAGATTGGTGATACTAAAAATTAGATTCTGCAGTAATGTGAAAAGCTCTGGATGCAACAAAGTTTCTCTAGCTTAAATGTAAAAAGACTCAAGGATAATATTCGTTTGGCATATTACTCATGGATTCCACTGCCAGGATCTCAGATATGCGACATGCTTGAAACTTGAAGAGGGGAAGGTGCATAATTATTGGACTGGAATATAAAGCTAACATATTTTTGATTGTTTTGTTCCCTTTAATTTTTTAATTGTATATGCGTTACGATGTTATCGTTGTTATATGTGGAAAATGAGAATATAATATTTGATTAGATAGAAATTTTGTATACATTCGTTCGATACAACCAACACTGGAAAAGATTAACGGATTGAATTTCTTCTTTTGCGTTTAGCTGTGAAGACAATTTAATTTTTTTCAGAAAACATTTGTATGTGGATTGGTTCTTATTAATTTTCAGATTATTAATGGTCACAATACATTTATGTTATTTTGGCTAAACTATATGAACCAATACTGATATAGCTTTAGTGTAAATTACCCGCCTATAGGCCGGACCAACCACTAGTTTAAAATAAAAAGATTAGGCTATTATCAACTATAGAAAATGGATGTTTTATTGATAATATGATAATGAGAATAGAAAGTTTCTAATAATAATGGAGAATGAATGTCAACAGAATATAGTTTAACCATTGGCGGAGCCAGCATAATTTATTGTAGAGATCATTTGCTAAAATAATTATATAATATTACTAATGAAAATATTAAAAAAGATCAATGAAAATGTTCGAACTTGAGACATGGGGGTCAAAGTAAAGGATTTTAACTAATTGCTCTAGAAATAAGTAATGTATATAAGATAATTCATTTTTTGGAAGGGTCAACTGACCCCCCCCCCCTCAATACTACATGGCTCAGCCACTAAGTTTAACTATGAAGAAAATTGGGTCCCTTTCTCTTGGCTCCATATTCTTTTTACAGGCTTTCACGGTGGATCATAGCAGTGGTGTGATCTCCAACGTGGATCAGGTTTCTTTAATGCAGTCTTTAATATCTTTGACTTTTTCCCCGTTTTCTTTTGTCTTCTCGAGCTCGATATCAGATACCTTCTCAGCTTGGATGGGCCTAGTCTTTGTAGGACATTTTTTCCTTCTTGGACCTTGGTGGCATGCATATTGGGATTTCTCTAAACTCGAGTTGAATTCTCAGACCAGGTCTTAGGTCGGTGGATGAGTTATGTTTTGGATCTAACTTATTTTGCGTATTCAAAATTGGTGTTTCGTACATTTAAAGGCTGGTTGGAGACTTTCGATTTGGTGGCTTTATTGCATGCCTTGCTTGATTTAAATTAAGAGATCTGATTTGTCTCTTTGGTAATTGAATTGTTCGAAAAGTAGTAATTATTCCTTTTACTCGTCTCAAGAGATTTGACTCTTCGCTTCTCTTTGCCGTCTTTGCGACGTTTCAGTGATGAGATGCGTTTTTTGAACTTGGTATAAATTTGTCTCCCACTAGATTTCTCAAGCATTAGCAAACATACATTTTTCTACTCTATTCTTTGCGTTCTCCTTTCTACTTGTTCAATTCTTTGTTAATAGTTCCTTTGTCTAGAAAGAACTCAAAGAGGCATTATTGTGGCTTTTTATTCCGATGACTTGTCATCTAGAGACGAACGCCCCTCTGTGGTTTCGGCCAATAGTTTTGTTGGTCATATTGGTTCTTCGTCTGCTCCTAGGGCAGCACTGGGAGGAGGAATGTTGTTTCGACTCCTTCTCGTGGTGATCCTTTTTCCACGGCTCCAACCGTTAATACGAAGAAGTCGTTTCCTGTGGAGGTGATTTTGCTTCTTCCCTCAGAGTCTGACATGCCTTAGCTGGCGCCTCCAAGGTAATTTATGATGTATGAAGCCTTCCTCTGGGAGAGTTATCTCTGGCTCCCCCTTCCCACTACTGTACCAGTGTACTGCACTAGGCGTGGTATCGTTGTCTCTCAGATGACGCTGTGCAGTCCAAACCATTATTGGTCTTTTGGTAATTTCATGTAAGCTCTGGTAGAGAATTGAGCCTCTGTTTCTTGAGGCCACTACCTGTTTCATGCCGGCGCCGGAAAAGCCCGGTAGGTACAATCTCGTTGGTAATCCTCAGGTTATCATGGCGGTTGGTTACCACGACGGTGATTGGGATGGAAAGTTCTTCTTAGCGAAGATCAATGAATCTTCCATACCACGACCATTCAACGTGACTATCCGGACTGAATGGAATGTGGATTTATCTGTTGTTGGTTTGTGATTTAGCGCCTTCGTTATGCATGTTCTGACGATATATGTGCTCTCTTGGCAGTCCTTCTAGGAGTATCTCAGATCAATTCGGCTACAGTGGTTTCCTTGGTCGATGCACTGAAAAATGTTTTGCATCGTTATTGGTCCGAGTTTCACCATGTTCTGGTTTTTGGTATCATATGGATATTGTCTTGGGTAAGTAGTTTTTATTGTGTTTCTTTTTTCCTTTGAAGGATAGATGATTGATTCTTGGTCAGATTTTCTTATAAGATTGCCCCACTGATCCTCTGGCTTACATCGTCCACTACCATTTAATAGACGACGACCCTATTCTTGCCTAGTTTATTGAACATGCTGAGGTTGGGGCTTAAAGTATGCATGTTACGGGTCCCACTAAGAGAACGATATTTGTTGAAATTGCTCGCCGACTCACACAAAGACAGAGTCATGGGATTGTTTCATTCCCAAGGCCTCTAAGTTTGAAGACGGTGACCTCTGTATGCGTGGGTAATTAGCGCAGTAGCTCGGGAAGTGAAAAAAGCAGATGCTTCATCCAAGAGGGCCAGACTGGGACAGATTGCCACGCCGCATCTTGGTGCCACGTCTCCTTGTTCGGGGTCTATGATGTGTTTTTTAACTTCCCTAGTAATACTACCTTGTATGGGGTCAGTTCGGCTTATGCTGACCTTTTCAGTCAGTTCTGTTTTTCCGGAGATCCTTAATCGGCAAGTCTTGGTTCGTCTGACCAGCGGGATCGCTACCAATATATGTACTTACTAATTCAATGATAGATGCATAGGAATTTTGGCTGCTTATGGTTTATACTAGTACGATGTTTCTTGATTCCTTTGTTGTTTGTTTCATGTGATGGGCATAGTGAATCGTATACATGCCTTTTATTGTAGAGCTCTTGCCGCTGAAAAGGAGAAGGCCTCATCTCTAGAGCAATCGACTCGTCATGACCGAACCACTCTGCAGATCATTCAGGAAGGGGTCAGGAGCTCGTCTCTCGTACGTTCGAGCTCGAAACTCAGCTTGTTAGGGTTGAAGATCGGGATCGGCACCAGGACAATCTTCTTGGGGCATTGAGTGAGTCAAACTATGCCCTTCTTGCCGAGCTGAAGAGGGCGTAAGACTCTGTTTTCACACTCAAAACAGCGACTGGTGCTAGAGAGGTTGGGCTGAGGGGTTCTATGGGTGTAGTTGAATGGGAGTTCAGTGAGCGTTAGGACCACCTGAAATTAGAGTCTCAATCCTACGACCTTTTAAGGTCAGGGTGAAGGGTTTTCTAGCACTATTCATATGCTGAAAACGAAAACCAAATATCACCATATTAATTGGAAAGTTGTACAAGTTATATGCGTTCTAATTGTACTAGTTATATTGGTTATACTCAATCTAGTTGTACTAGTTATACTAGTTCGAGTTGTGCTAGTTTAGTTGTACTAGTAATATTAAGTATTCTTCTTTGTCGCGAATTTTCACAATGAAAATTCAAATTTGATTTCAAATTTGAGGAAATGGATTAAGGATGATAATGTGTTGATCGATTTAGGATAAGAACAAGAAACCAAGACTAAAAATTGGGAGAAGAACAATAACAATAAGGTTGGATTGTGGGAAGTGGAAGGTGAATGTGTTTTGATTTGGGGGTTTAGGTTATAAATGGGTTGGGTTTTAGGTCAGAATGTGGGTGGAACTTTGGGTAGGTTAATAATGACGTGAATTAGTAAATAAATTTAATTAGGGGGTTTGGATATATTACTTAGTTGTTTATTTAAATTTAAATTAAAAATAAAAAGAAAACGATATTGGATCATTTTAGAAAAATGGATCCCTTTTTAGATCATTGGAAAATTTGTTCCCAAAATATTCCAAAATGTGTCTACATCTGCAAAGACTTTAGAAACGACTCCAACATATAATACAAATTGAGAATTCAGCCAAAAAAAAAGAATGAACTTTATACTAATTGCCAAAAGAAACTTGTACTCGAACATGCCCAAAAGAAACTTGTACTTTTGTTGACTTTGTTAGCTTATTAAGAAACTTACAGTTGACTTGCCAATTTAACACACTGTTAATGATCAGTTAAGACGGTGTTAACTAGACGTTAAATGTTGGCGTTAAGTGAAACGACGTCGTTTTTAAATGAGATGAAATGACGTCGTTTTACGTGATTTGAAAAATAAAAGAAGTAAACCCTAGATTCAAACTCGGGTTGATTGGAACAAATGGCAAGATATTTTACCACTACGCTGGTGACACTTTCAGTGAATTTAATAACACATTTACATTTATTTAGTACTGATTGAATATAAAATAAATTCTCTAAAAACTTAAAAAGATATTTACAATTTTTAAAATTTTAAAAATATAGAATTTTTTTATAAAATTACTTTTGAAATTAAAATTAAAAATAACTTTTTTTCTTAAAAAAATCAAAATCTTCCAAAATTTTCAATTTTTTAAAAAATTCCTAAATATTTAAAACTTCAAAGAAAATGCAAAAAAATAAAGTTAAATGTTTCAGCTAAAAATTAAAATTGCACTCATAATGGGTACAATATTTATTTAAAGCATTTTAATTTAATTTTAATATGTAGGTATATTTTTATGTGTGTATAATTAATTTCAATTTTTTATCAATTGTTTTTAAAATAAAATTGAAAATTTTGGAAGATTTTTGATTTTTTTAAATAAAAAAATATTTTAAATTTTAATTTCAAAAGTAATTTTATAAAAAGTTTCTTTATTTTTCAAATTTTTAAAATTTAAAGATATTTTTAAGTTTTTAAAGAATTTATTTTATATTCAATCAGTACTAAATAAATGTAAATGTTTTAGTAAATCCATTGAAAATGTCATTAGTGCAGTGGTAAAATACCTTACCATTTGTTCCAATCCACCTGAGTTCAAATCCAAGGTTTTACTTGTTTTTATTTTCAAATCACGTAAAACGACGTCATTTCATCTCATTTGAAAACGACGTCGTTTCACCTAACGCCAACAATAAATGACAGACAAATTTTTTTGTTAAGTTTAGTGACGGCGTGCTAAATTGGCAAGTCAACGAAAATAATGTTATTTAATTCTAAAGTTAATGAAATTTTGTATTTTTTGGTCAGCCCAAAAATTTATCTTTCTTTTGGCAATTCGTGCAAAGTTGGTGTTTTTTGGTCGAATTCTCAATACAAATTCTAGAACCGGCTTATATCATGGTCAAAGCAAAAAAAAAAAAACATAATGTATCACACATGTTACACTCCGCAAATAAAAAAGGCAGACTTACAACGTTATGAGCTTAGTCCAATCTTTAACGAGTTATTTTACTGCACTGTTCCTCTCACATAAAAACCTCGTATAATTTTACTCTCCAATGTCTCGGTATTAACCCGAAGAAATGACTTATAATTCAAACATAAACCTTATTGACTTGAAGATATATATATATATATATGTTCTAGGAAACTATATATTAAGATGTCTTTAATACACATCTAATCTATTAATTTAGAATGTTATTTGAAATTTACTATGATATGTTTTAAATTTGAAAGTTATTGAATATGTTGTGACTATATATAAAAATATGTTTTATATATAATTTTATATGATAACCGATATACTTAAAGAGAACCAAACTATAATTATAACATCGTTAATAACTTCTTTAACCAAAATCTAGACCTATTTGAATTTGTCCTTGCTACAGATAACATTTGGTCTACGTAATACACTATAATTCCAATAATTTTAATTGTTTCTATTTTAATAAGATCCTCAACCTAATATGACAAACTAATGTCGAAATATATCGCACATTTTAAGTAGATGCTGCTGTAAAGAACGGATCATCGTCCGGTTGTTACAAATATCTTTTTTAAGTCTGTCAAAAAATCAAAATATTTTAAATTCGACAAAATGTGGATTGATAATGAGGAATTGCGACAAGTTATTATGGAGGGTTGGAAATCTCCAGATCTTCCCCTTAATTCAAATATTATGGAGCACATATCAAGTTGTCGCAAGACATTAGGATTATGGAGGAGGCAGCATGATCTAAATTCTGGAAAACAGGTGGAAGATCTAAAAGAAAAATTGGAGGGCATGTACCTGAATGATGATGCCACAACTGAAGAAATATCGGAGGCTTTGAAGGAATTATCTGACGCTCTTAAGACTGAAAAAATATTTTGGAAACAAAAGAGTAGAATCTTCTGGCTTAAAAAAGGCGACCGGAATACAAATAAAAAATTCACTCTTTAACAAAGCAAAGGAGAGCAAGAAACAAAATCACTCAACTTCTCGATTCTAATGGAAATGTAGTGGAAGATAATGATGGTCTAGTAGACATTGCTACTAGCTACTTTAGAGAGTTATTTGGGACATCTAATCTGGAAAATATCGACGAGGCTCTCTCGGAGGTTTCCACAAAGATTATCGGGAGGAACTTACAGCTCCGGTTACGGAAAGGGATGTCAAACTAGATTTGTTCGCGATGCATCCTGAGAAAGCTCCAGGATCAGAAGGAATGACAACACTGGTTTACTAAAACTTCTCGGATATCGTAAAGGAGGATCTAACCTTATGGTTAACCAATTTATTTTTGAGAGAACAATGGCAAAAGGACTTAGCGACAAAAATATTTGCCTTATCTCTAAGGTGGATAAACCAAATGAGATGGACAAGTTTAGGCCTATTGGTCTATGCAATGTTAGGTACAAAATAATCTCTAAGGTCCTATGCCAGAGATTAAAAAAAATTTTACCAGGCATAATTTTTGAAGCAAATCGCCATTTGTTGCCGGAAGACAAATCTCCGACGGGTCAACTGGTGGTTTTAAGATGTGGTTTGGAACGTGTTAAAGAAGTAGAGTTTTTTTGTAGTCTTCTTTAAAAAAGATTTTCACTTCTTAATAGGTTGGTGGAAGATGGAGATTATTGTGGAAGATATTTGATTTATTTTGATGTTAAGGAGATGTATATATGGGAAAAAGATAATTCTCATAATTAAACTGAGATGAACTAAATCATTGGGTGTCTATTTTTTGCCGCTAACTACGTTCCTCAACAGTTGGATTAATCATATCTCTGATACTCTATTTTAACATTATCATCACTGGAAATTAACAGATGTAGCTACATAGCACCAGGCAATACTATTTGAGAAGTTACTATGGCAGAAGAGAAGAGGTATCTGATATCAATTTAAATGAAGTGCTACAATAGCATACACTCAGCAGAGCATCCGCGGTTGTGATACAAAATACCAAGTGCTTGCAAATCATTACCAATTTTTTTTTTTGATAATCCAGGGGGTTCCCCACTTAGAGTAGGTCATTCCCCCTGAGTCCGGTCAGGCTGAGACGACGCTTCACCCGGGAGGGTTTTCAAACTGGGCCGAAAGCAAGGGCCCAGACCTCGGGTGTCCAGAAGAGGCGCGGTAGTTTCCACATGGGGAGGGAATCGAACCCGGATGCTGATTGCCACCACAGGCACGTCCTACCACTTGGACTACCTCGTCCGGACATCATTACCAAATTATTACATATTCTATTGAAAATTTTAGTCTGACCAAATAAGTAAAGTAAAGCAACACCAAAAGATGAATTTCAAGTAAAATTTCATACTGAAAAAGGGAAGGTATGAGTGGTGGTAGCTCTATTTCACATGTTTAGAACGCTTTGCTTTTTGTAATTCATCATTGTTACTGGTACTTTGTTTTCCCTCATCAGCAACGTATCCAAAGCTTTTGGAAGATGCACCCACATCACTGGCGGAAAGTGGGAGTTCGGGTGGAGATGTTAAAGGTGGCAAAACTACTGCAGAGACAATCTTCGTAACAGTTATAGTATGAGTCTTTCCTAAGAAGTTGTATTGTGACACTTTGTCCCTGAACTTATGTATTTGACCAATGATATCAATTAAAGCTTAGGGAGGGTAGGCATCTCATGGTCAGCACCAAGATCTGGATTAGCCTAACATTACTGGAAAAGTAAAGTTAATTTACATGACTTGGGAGTTATATAACTTGCTGTCAATTTACCTCAATTTAGTAGTCAACTATTTCCGAGGTATGCTTCCCAGTCAACTCACAGCCTGCATTACCA
The DNA here is from genome assembly GCA_905132765.1 of Moricandia arvensis. Taxonomy (NCBI): domain Eukaryota; kingdom Viridiplantae; phylum Streptophyta; class Magnoliopsida; order Brassicales; family Brassicaceae; genus Moricandia; species Moricandia arvensis. The sequence continues at coordinate 140,780 of CAJHQP010000052.1, forward strand.
AGTAGCACGAAAACAACCTGGTCATTATTGTTGTAGATAGAGATCTTAGCAAGATACTTGTGATCAAGAGGGAACTGGAATCAAATTCTAGTCAAAACATAAATGGTTTAAGAGGTTAGAATTCATACTTTGCAACACTGGCTACGTTAATGTTGCCACACTTTGGGCACATCAACGAAGAATTTCCTCTGGTGGCCTTAGTTTTACAGTCGCTGCAGGCAATATAATACCAAGCAGTCGCTGAACATCATCAATTGTGGATAAGAATTTGAAAGACCTTCCTGCAATGGGATAAATGCAAGTGATCTACATAAATAGGCCTCTGTTTTCAAGTGAGTTATCTAGAGCTAGAATTTTACCTTGGCGGATTCCTTTTTGATGTAAGCATAGAATTGTCCAGATTTCATTATCTAAGCCTTAGTAACCTCCTCTGCATTCACCAGCTTTGCAATCTCTGGGTTAGAACCCAACCTGAAACAATACAAATATAAGATTGGTCAGAGTCACAAAAGAGAGGCTGAATCAGAATATTACTTGGAGTTGGCAATTATAAGCCTTTTCGCTCTACAAAGACTAACCAGTTGAAGTAATCAATGGTGGATTGGACATCGTAGTCCATAAAAACATGTGAGGGTGACACTGAACTGAGGGCAAGGTTCCCTGTTTTTTTTATTTTGGTTTAGTCATTTGAAAAAAAGACGTCAGGAAAACTGATTGACCAAACGGCAACATAAACGTTAAGTGAAGATCAACACATATTTTTTGCAAATTAATGAAAATCTACAATAGACATCAAGCTGAACTTGATATCATATGAAGAGCACACTATTTAGCATAAGATTGTTCATTTCAAGTTAGAGTTCATGAGGCCAAACTAAAAATCCAAAATATGAGCTTCAAGCAAAATAAGGATCACAGTAGCACCCGGTGACAAACCATTTCGGAAACATCCGGCGAACCCCTAGTGTTTACTAATCACTGATAAATGAATAGTCATGGCTAAATGTTAAGTGTTAGTTCCCAAGACATATGACATAGCCTATCTTTTAGAGAAATCGATTTCATGGACACTATCATGCTTACATTTCCACATTGCTAAAAAGTTTACACCTAAAACCCTATAAAATATAAAATCAGGATTCAAGTTAAACGTGAATTTGTTACGTTGAATGGAGAAATGATTACCTCCAAGGCGTTTTGGGTTCACTGTAGTGACTAAAATGACAACGGAACTATTGGCACTGGCGGTGTATTTCTTAAATTATGTTGCAGCCTTGTCTCAGAGGTACAGTTTCATGATAGCTCCCATGTAAATGATAAGTAATGATGGGTTAATTTTCAATGTTTGTATGGGGACACAGAATTATGGAAAACAGACGGGTTCGTGATTTTAATAAGTATGAACCAAGACACTCCGTGTGGTTGATATGTCCACTTCATCAAGGACGGGTCGGTCAATGAGAGACTGACCATTGAGTAGCTTCATATGCCCAACAACGTCTACATCATGGAAAGGAAAATTAGAAGTTAAATATTATCTAAAAGCTTATGCAGATAAACAAAACTTTATGTAAATTAAAAGTGAAGCAAAAAATATGTTAACGTTGGAGATGAATTAAAAGTGTAGACATATTACCGTGGAGGTCACCCTTGAATCCACAGTTGGCTTGGAAATCTTCATGCGACTGAATCCTCAATATAGAGGCGGATATCGTCAATGACGGTGAGAACAAAGGTGTGGGAGAAAGAGATTTTTAAACTTAGATCAGCAACATGATAAATATATTTTCTTCTCGATGGAGATTGGAGACTTTCCGTTAGATTTCATGGCCATAGCTTGAGCTTCTTCAGGGAAGGTTTTCAATATGGATGGCTTTAGGTTTAGACGATGTGATTTATATAGGAAAAGAATGAACATAAGTTGGAACGAAACAATAAAGGAGTAAGTAAAGAACATCATTGATTGGTGAAGTAAGGGTTGCGGTTACGGCGATTACAGAGAAAAGAATTGGTGGAGACGAAGTGGAAGAGACGGAGTTCAATCTGATCATAGGTTTAGGCGTATTGTGTTTATATGGGCCAATGGCGAAATTTTAAAGCCCATATGAAAGATCTGACTCTTCTTTGGTCGAAAGCAATGGTGACATGGCAAAATAAATGATTGGCCGATTTTTAAAATGGCGTGGAATACTTCTCCTTTTACCTTATTCACTTTTTAATATTTGAAGATTTGACTTTCACTTCGCACATGCGCGTAGATATCAAAATAAAGTTTAAGCTGTTATAAATAATATATTGTAAGTGAGATATTTTTTGTATCTATATTATATTATGTATTCTTTGTTTGGGTTGGTCAGTGGACGTGAGAGAAAGAAAGACAAAAAAGTGATGTTGATTGATTTTTTACAGATTCCTTTACATATGCTAGAGTGAAATCTGTTTATAGGAGAAAAAAATTCACATGCATAATGACTTGTAGAGAATGATGATGCAAAGGAGAATTAATAAAAGGACACGTGTAAATGACCAGGATGGCCATTTAGGAAACATCTGTCCTTTAGATGATTAATCATCTTTTATAACACTCCCCATGATTATTCATCTTATATTACGTACTGCCTCGTTAAAAACCTGTCATGGAAAAACCCATTGGGATAAAAACCATGACGAGGGAAAAAAGAGTACAATAACGTAATCTCCCCCTGAGAATAATGAACATTGCTTTTTCTTCATAGGTCATGTAAATGTCGCATTCTGATACCGTAGACGTGCTTTGGAATGTTATAGTGGGAAGAGATTTCGTAAATAAATCTGTGGGATTGTCGCATGACCGTACATACTCGATGTCCACTTCTTTATTTTTCTTGAGCTCCCGCATGTACGAGAAATCTTGGAGGGATGTGCTTTGTCCTGTCGCTTTTTATATAACCATCTTTAAGTTGATCGACACACACCGAATTGTCTTCAAATATTTTCGTCGGCTCTTTCACGTCATATATTCCACTTGCTTCTTGTATGTGATGACTCATTGCCCTAAGCCACACACACTCTCGACATGCTTCGTGAAGCGCAATAGTCTCTGCATGATTTGAAGAAGTTTCAACCAAAGTTTGCTTCTGGGAACGCCAAGAGATCGCGGTTCCACCGATTGTAAAAGCATAGCCAGATTGCGATCGAACTTTATGAGGATCTGATAAGTATCCTACATCTGCAAAACCAACTATACCAAACTCGGGTTTTCTAAAATAAATTAACCTTAGGTCAACTGTACCTTGGAGGTAACGGAATATATGCTTGATTCCGTTCCATTGCCTACGAGTAGGAGAAGAACTATATCTTGCAAGTAGGTTAGTAGCAAAAGCAATATCAGGTCTTGTACAGTTCGCAAGATATAGAAGCCCACCGATAGCGCTCATATAAGGTATTCAGGCCCGAGTACCTACTCGCTATCTTCATATGGTCTAAAAGGATCTTTCTCTACATCGAGAGATCTATTTACCACTGGAGTACTCAAAGAAGTCGCTTTGTCCATATAAAAGCGTCTCAATAACCTTTTTGTATAATTTGATTGATGCACAAATATTCCTTCTCGGAGATGCTCAATCTGGAGTCCAAGACAAAACTTTGTCTTGCCGAGATCTTTTATTTCGAAATCTTCTTTCATATGAGTTCGTGCATCATCAACCTCCTTTTGAGTTCCATTTATGTTCAAGTCATCTACATATACAACAATGATCACAAAGCGAGATGACGATTTCTTAATAAAAACGCATGAACATATCGCATTGTTCACATATCCTTTTCTCAAGAGATATTCACTTAAGCGATTGTACCACATGCGTCCGGATTGCTTTAGTCCGTAAAGTGATCACTGTAACTTAACCGAACAAATCTCCCTAGATTGTGCTTTCAATGCTTTGGCATTTCCAATCCTTCAGGGAGTTTCATGTATATATCATTATCCAGTGATCCATACAAATATGTTGTCACAACGTCTATTAGATGCATTTCAAGATTTTTCTATGCCGCTAGGCTCATTAAAAATCTAAACGTAATTGCATCCATGACCGGAGAATAAGTTTCCTCAAAATCAATTCCCGGTCTCTGAGAAAAACCTTGGGTAACTAATCGGGATTTATATCGTGTTACTTCATTCTTTTCATTTACTTTTCTCACGAATATCCACTTGTACCCAACGGGATTTATATTCTCAGGTGTTATGACTATAGGTCCAAGACACTTCTATTATTTAGGGAGAGTAACTCAGTTTGTATGGCCTTCTTGCACTCCTCCCAATTATGTTTTTTCATACATTCTAATATGGACCTTGGATCTGGATCATCACTTTCGTGATCTATTTTTTCGGATACAGAAAAGGAGAACATTCCATCAACATCTTTTATCTTATTTCTGATCCATAATTTTTTATCCCGGGCGTAGTTGATGGAAAACTCATACTTTTTTGTTCTCTTCTCGTCATCTGGATCCTTATCTTTATTTGGTTCTTCTTGAACCTTTTCATTATGCCTTCTTTCAGACATTTTTCAGTATCAGGTTCTTTAGGAACCTTTCCATTTTGCTCAACCAATTTCTTTTTCTTTTGGGGATTTTTATCTTTAGAACCCACTGGTCTCCCCCTCTTTAACTGAACCCTAGGTTAATTCATTGTGTTTCCATCAGTTTGTCCTTCAGGAACAACAACTCTTGAACATGGGGAACTGGATGCTCCACATCAATCCCCACTGACATACAATAATCATTGAAGGCTTGCGATGTAAACTCACCAGCATTATCAAGCCTTACTTTTTTTGACATATTCTGAGAACTGCGTTCTCAATGTTATGATTTGAGCAATGAACTTTGTGAAAGTCGTATTTCTTGTCGTCAAAAGACAGACATTTGACCATCTACTAGATGCGTCAATCAATATCATAAAATACTTAAACGGCCCGCACGGTGGGTGGATCGGCCCACACATATCACCATGTATTCTTTCTAAAAACAGTGGTGATTCATTGCCAATCTTTGCTGGTGATGGCCGAGTTATAAGTTTTCCTTGAGAACATGCATTACATGTAAACTCGCCCGTTTGTAAAATTTTCTCATTTTTCAACGGATGGACATTTGAATTTTGCATTATCTTTCTCATCATGTCTGAACCAGGATGTCCTAGCACTCATGCCAGATTTTAAATGTACTACTAAACTTCATGTTTACTGTGGCATAGGACTCAGTCATGTTTATTTTTGTACAATATAGTCCAGAGGATAACATTCTTAACTCTTCTAATATATGTTTCCTCTCAGACTTAATGCAAAGATATTCAATGCCATCTTTTCTCATAGTTTCAATATGATATTCATTTCTTCGGATATCCTTAAAACTTAATAATTTTCTATGAGACTCGGGGGAGTATAATACATCACTTATTTCAAATTCCGTCCCCCGTGGCATTGAAAATTGACTCTATCAAAGCCCTTAATAATCTTTGCACTACAAGATATTGTACTTACGCTTCCAGCGTAATCTTTTTATTTTGAGACTGTAGAAATATTTCTTATCTTTAATTATCGTGTGCGTTAACGCACTATCTGCCAAACACATATCTCCATCCATAGTCTCAAAGTCTGGCATTTTCTGAATTTATTCATAAACATATATTATTGAACATGAAACATAACATGTATCTTACAACAAAAGATATAGATACTATGATACAATAAACTTATATCACATCGATTTTACATTACTCATCGATTTTACATTACTCATCGATTCTTTCTGAATCAACCAGAAAGTCTGATACGTCGAGATGAGTATCATCATTTAAACCGTGAAAGGATGGTCATGTTCATCAAAGATGAAGTTTGTTTAACTTCCTTTCTCTTTCGCTTTTTAGGATTCTCTATACAGATCGGCTAAGTGTTTTGGCGTACGACAACCACGTACCCAATGACCGTTCATACCGCATCTGTAACAAACCTTTTCTGTTTGCCTTTTATCATCCCAGCCCCTTTCGTTTTTGTGGAAGTCCTTACTATTTCTTTCATCATACGGACGGAATCTTCTTCCTCGTCCTCTTCCACGACCATAATAACGATTTCGACCACGTCCACGTCCTCGTCCTCTCCAATTATCATTACTGGATGATGCAACATTCACTTCGGGGAATGGAGCAGATCCAGTAGGACGAGCATGATGGTTTAAAGTCACGAGTTGATTATTCTGTTCCACTACAAAGAGGACTTGCATCAACTCCGAGTAACGAGTATATCCATTCGCCCGGTATTATTGCTGTAGGACTACATTTCCAGGATGGAACGTGGAGGGAGTTTTCTTGATCATATCATAATCACTTATTTTCTCTCCACATAACATCATCCTAGATGTAATTCCGAACATCGCGGAATTATATTCACTTACACTTTTGTAGTCCTCAAAACGGAGATGGATCCACTCGTGTTTAGCTTTCGGTAAGATCACATATTTCTGGTGATCAAACCTCTGTTTTAAAGATTGCCAGAGGTCCCCAGGATCCTCTTCCGTAATATATTCATCTTTTAAACCATCATGTATGTGGTGTCGTAAAATATCATGGCTTTAGCTTTTTTTCTCATCCGACACCGTTTTTGAATAATCGATGGTTTCCAAAAGCATGTTTCCTCTCAGGTGCATTTTTGCACCCACTGCCCAAGTCATATAATTATTTCCCGTAATATCAAGGACATTTATTTTAAGCTTTGTAAAATTCGACATGATAACTGTATTAATAGAATAACATATTATAAAATATAATAAAGACGGAAATTTAAATATGAAAATTAAATGAAAAAATTAAAAGCGTAAATTTAAAAGCATAAATTAAATGCATAATTTAGAGGCTTAACCTCTTACATGATCCGAGAAGACAGTCTTCCATATTGATCATTTTTTCAAGGTTTGAAGAGACAAAGTCTGCCATATTAACCTTTTCTTTTTATTCAAGGTCCGAGAAGACAAAGTCTACCATTTTGACCTTTTCTTTTTATTCACGGAGGGAAAGCCTACCACGTGTTTCTCTGATCGTGAAGGCAGAACCTTTCTTAACAATCAGTCGGGAGAGGCAACGCCTATCATCCCGAAAAATAAACAAAGAAGGCCTAGCCTCTCACTCGAGAGCAATAATAGAATTAAAATAATTAAAAAATAAATTAAACATTACTTCGCTAGTATAACTTTGTTTGGTATAAAAGTCTCGTGCTGATAACGTGTTGTAAATAATATATTGTGAGTGAGATATTTTCTATATATATATTATATTATGTATTCTTTGTTTGGGTTGGTAAGTGGACGTGAGAAAAAGAGAGACAAGAAAGTGATGTTGATTGATTTTCTACAGATTCCTTTACACATGCAAGAGTGAAATCTATTTCTAGGAGAAGAAATTCACATGCATAATGACATGTAGATAATGATGATGTAAAGGAGAATTAATAAAATGACAAGTTTGGAAACATCTTTCCTTTAGATGATTAATCATCTTTTATAACGTAAACTTTAATATCAGAATACATTTTAGGGATTTTTGTCAAAAATGACTCAAAACTTGATTTGAATTGCAAAAGTAAACCCAAACTAGAATCAAATGTAAAAGTAACCTAAAAGGCTATTGAAATTACAACCAGTCCCTTGTGAACAAAAAAAAATGATTTTTTTTCTGTTTCTAACTCCCGCAAGTCGCCTGTCTAGACAACTTACTGGTAAGTCGTCTGGACGACTTACTGGTCTAGTATAGTATTTCTTAAAAATAATTTAAAAATTTTGTAAAAAATATTTTGATAAGTGAAATTAAAATCATGTAATTAACGTTTGTTTAAAGAGATATAAATTAAGATATGACAAAAGTTAATTGTTTTCAACATAGATGAGTGAAAGTAGTGAGTCATGATATTCTTTGGTTTAGGTTTTGCCAATATATGTTGTAGTATTGTATGTGTTCTTAGGGTTAGATTTTGGAAAGCATAAATGTTTTTTTGAAAAATATAAAATTGACCTAAGTGTGTTTATTTTTGTGTATAGTAAACACTATTTAAGTATAATTTGATTTTATAACGTGGTTAGTTAGTTAATTTAGTCAATTTAGTTTAGGGGTTAAATTTAGGGTTTGGGCTGACTTACTAGTAAGTCGTCTAGTGAATATATTTACCGTAGACACCTTACTAGGAAGTCGTCTGATGCACGTTCAAACCGAACCGAACCTTTAATTTTACCATTTTACCAATATACTTTTAAACCTAACCGGATTATTTACCGGACATATATAACATGTTTTTTTTTCTTTTTCGCGAAATTCAGAAACCCTAACGTCATTTCTTTCAAAGAGGCGATTTCAAAGGAGATTTCCGTTTGATTCTCTCTAATCCATCATACTCACCACCATTCTCACCGCCGTTATCACCATCGTTCTCACCACCGTTCTCACCGTCGCTTCCTCTATTTCAGATCCGAGAGGAAACCCTAGCGTCATTTGTCTGTAAACCCTAGCGGCGTTTCTGTCAGAGACGTGTCTGTAAACCCTAGCGAGGTAAGTTAAAAATTTGTCTCTTAAGTCCACCGTTTTCACCGCGTTTCTTTTTGGTTGTCTATTTTGGCAGATTTATAACCACTGTGTCGAAGGCGACTATGACTTCTCCAAATTTTCAGGTCTGCTTTAAAAATGTTCTACTGAAAGTCTTGGAAGACTTATAATTAAGTCGTCTGGAAAGTCTTCTAAACGACTTAATTACAAGTCTTTCAGCTGGAAGACTTTCCAGACGACTTAATTATAAGTCGTCTGGAAAGTTTTCCAGACTTATAATGAAAATGTTATACTGGATGGTTGTGTGTTTGAGATGGTTGTCTTTCATTGTTTTGCAGACAAAAAAATGGATATTCCAAAACTTCCCCGTAGGTTACATACATTAAGGGAAGCCCCCCCCCCACCCATCGCAATGAAAGCTATTTCGTATCATACAGATTGTTCGAAGTTGCATACTGCTTTAAAGAAAGCTCTTCATGGTGACGAATATGAAGAGCTAAAGGAGTCAATGTTGGGAGTTTTCATCAAGTTTAAAGAGCTGGGATTTGCTTGGGCTTCAAGGTTGGTTCACTACATGCTTGGTTTTCAGCTGGACATAAAGAAGAAGTATGAGCTGTGGAGTATCGTTGGTCCAGAACCTGTGAGGTTTTCACTGTTAGAGTTTGAAAACCTCACTGGTCTAAACTACGAGTACATCGAGGACCTTGAGAGACCAAAGTGTGTTGTTACAAAGGAGATGGCTTCTTTCTGGGGGATGTTGGGAGTTCATGTCGAAGCTGGGCCATCTACTGAGCAGATAATAACAGCACTTGAGATATGCGAAGGGTGGTCTCAGGAGGATCGCAAGCGGCTCGGGGACCTTGCCATCTTCACTGGATACATTGAAGGGAGAAAGTATTCAACCGCCACAAGGGTTAGTCTGGCAAGGCTAGTGATGGATTTAGAACGGTTTGAGAATTATCCATGGGGGAGAGTCGCGTTTAAGGCTCTTTTAAGGGCAAAGATATTTCGGGCTGTTACACTGTTGATGGCTTTATACAAGCTCTCCAGGTCTGGGTGTACACAGCTCTGCCAGAATTGGGTGCTAATTATGGTAATCCCATACCAAACAGACCGTCTCCACCGATACTGGCTTACTTGGGTGGCAAAGGATGCAGATGCTTTAAAGATGCTATCTGCAAACAGGTATTTACTTCAATCCTTTACGACTTATAATTAAGTCGTCTGGGAAGAATTTTCTTTCTATCTTTTTTTAATCCGTAAAATATCTAAGTTCATATCTTATATTTACTGCAGACTACGGTGATGAACTTTGTGGAGAAGGACTATGGTGAACTGTTTCCAAAATGGGACTCTGATGATGAGGACCTTGCCGCGGAGAACATAATTAAAGTTATGTTTAATCAGAGACCGTGAAAGTGGACCATGGATTGCAGGGAAGTCACCGGTACTTGGGTCAATACAAAGCCGGCGGTTGTGAGTCCATCGAAGAAAGCGATAGTTTTGGTGAAGGAAGAGAGTCCAAGACCTCTGAAGAAAGCTCGTAAAGGGGGCACCTGCAGAGGCTACTGAAGGGGCACCTGCAGAGGAGAGTGCATGGAAGTTTGCAGAGGCTAGTGAAGAGGTTTGCACAGAGGCTCGTTCAGAGGTGACTACGATTGTGCTTGGGATGACCAAAGAGGACCTTGAAAGAAATTTCAAGGACATATTTGATGCCATGAGGGAAGGGTTTAGGAGGTGCCTTAAGCAGATCAAGCATCTGTCGGAAAGGGTGAAAGCAGTGGAGAAGAAGGTTGGTATCGCCAAACAAGGGAAAGAGAAATCCTCTCAACACACTATCTCTCAAACTAAAGGGACATCCTCGCACGAACCCGGGGTTAGTGAAAGTGTTAATGGGGAGAAGGATAAAACACCTCTCGCTGAAAGTGTTAAAGCTGAAAGTGTTAAAGCTGAAGATGAGTCCGCATCTGGGAACCTTGTTCTATTAGCCAAAACAAGTTCCACTCCAACAGAGAAACAGCAGCAGGAGGCTAGAATGAGGAAAAGAGGGAAGCTTCTTTGGCACTTGTCCGTGTAAAGACTGAGCGAACAAGGAAACTTGCTGCCTCACATCAATCTCCTTATACCACAAACAGTACAGCCAAATTGATCATTCCAAACAAGAAAAATCTTTCTAGAGGCTTTAATCCCTTTGCACCAATTGACAAGAAAAAGTTGAAGGAGCTCACCGATTGGTTGAAAACCGATCCGTAAGTGATTGCTTTTTGCATAATAGCTTGCTTTAGTCTACAAAAACTAATTGCTTTTCAACATTTAGTGTTTGCAGTCATTATAAAAAACCTCTCGACAAGAAACCACGTACAAGTCTAACCTGGTGGTATCACGTCCTCTGGACCTCCATATCTTGGCTGGAGGATTGTGTAAATTGTCTGACAAAACTGATTACTAGATGACTTACTGATATCTTCATAGACGACTTATGTAAATCATAAGTCATCTGGAGGATTGTGTAAATCATAAGTCGTCTGGTAAGTCTTCTACGAAGAAGACTTTCTAGACGACTTACCATAAGTCGTCTGGTAAGTCGTCTACGAAGTCTTCTTCGTAGAAAACTTACCAGATGACTTATGGTAAGTCATCTGATATCTTCTGACTTGTATTATCTTATCTTCTAACTTATATTATTTTATATGCAGCATATGGATGCTTGGATTAATGTTTTGAGGCAGAGGTACCAGGAGACGCCACAATATTTCAGGTGCGAGAGAATGTGCTTCCTCGATCATCTCTTTTCTCAACTATGGAGATTCAACTACAAGGATTTTAAGGACACGCAGCCCGATGCCTACGGTTTAGGAAGAAGACTCCCAGGTGGGGCGTGGAATTATTATTCAGGCGCTTTACCATCATTTTGCCGGACGGACAAGATTTGGGGGATTAATATTGATGATGTACATGCGCCAGTGAACCATAACGACACTCATTTAATTGCTATGTGGATATCGATCCCTAAGATACACATAGTCGTCTGGGACAGCATTCGTTCATGTATCTCCCCTGCAGAACTGGATGTGAAAATGGAGCATTTTCTCCACATGCTCCCTTATCTGCTTTTTGAGTTTGCTACCATTGAACAACGTGACCAGTTAACACTAGAGTCATTTACATATGAGAGACCAACCGATATCCCTCAAGCCAGAGGTGGTGATTGTGGCGTGTACACTCTGAGGTACATTGAATGTCATGCTCTTGGGATGCCATTTAACCAAAAAGACTTTGCTAAGCCCAACGCGAAGTCTATGAGGGATAAGATGGCGGTGGATATATTTAAAGAGCTTCTTAACCAGCATGAGAAAGAAAACAAGGACCTTGCTGTAAACATTGGAACATATGATGTATGATAGATTAGGATTTGTGTGTACTTGAACTTGATTTGTACTTTTAATTTATGATAGATTAGGATTTGTATTTTTAATGTAGTTAGACGAATTAACAGAATATTGGACGACTGAACAGAATATTGGACGACCTAACAGAATATTGGACGATCTAACAGAATACATAGACTAAACACAAATTCTTAATACATAGACAAACTTTAAGGTCTTCAGGATGACTTATTTTAAGGTCTTCTGGACTACTAACTTTAAGGTCTTCTGGATGACTTACTTGAAGGTCTTCTGGAGAATTAAACTCTAGAAGAATTACTTGAAGGTCTTGTGGAAGAATAAACACTAGACGACTAACTTTAAGGTCTCTGGACGACTTACTTGAAGGTTTTCTGGAGGAATAAACTCTGAACGACTTACTTGAAGGTCTTATGGATGATCTTCAAGTTAGTCGTCTAGTGTTTCCTTACATTGTGGTTTCGTATGACTAGTTTCCTTGCACTTTGAGCATCTATAAACCATGTGTTGTTTCATGGGTTTGCGTCCTCTCATCCTGAATAGCTCCAACCAAGATTGCCATCTTGATTTTTTCTGTCTTCCCGGACCACGTTTTACCTTCGGAGGAAAGCACGTGTGTTCCTCAACTTGTAGTCCAACACAAGGATATATATTCTTCGAGGATCCTGTAAACAAATAATCATTTGAGTAAACTGGACTTACAAGTGTGGAGATATGAAAACCAGCATGTGTTCCAGCAGCTATAGCATGAGAGCAAGGTATTTTCTCCACTGCATAAAAATCACAATCACACTTTCCATGTTCCAAATCAACCACACAGTCCATTTTGCCACATTTCACAAAGAATCGCCATCCATCTATTCGTTGGACCCTCATCGTATCCGCTATCTCCAATCAAACAGCAAGCAAATATTCAACACCATGACTATGGTGACTTGAGAGACTCAAAGCATCATCTCTCCTTTTCCAAAACCACTTTCCTAGCTTCTCCCTTATGTACTCCAATAGGAACTGATACGTCCTAGATTCGGAAAGGATCACTCAAACGGTTCGAAGGATATGAACTCGCCAAGAAGAGAGAACTGATGGGTTGAATGATGACACAAAGGGTTGCGAATGGCCCGATGATACTACCAGAGATTCGTCATTGCTTGATGTGACGCACAATTCTAACGAACGAAGGTTTGTTTACTCGGAGATAACCTCACCAAGAAACAGAAATGTTCTAAGCAAAGAACAAAAAGATAAACTCAAATAAAAGAAGATTGATTGATTTGTTTCTGTATAATGATTACATATTTATAGTAGCAAAGGCATATGAAAGGACTTAGAATTTTTTGGAAAAACAAGCATAGAAAAAATTCAAACAAAGACTTGACTAAATTATTGTTTTGACTGAAACTTGGACTACCTCTTGATATAGCCATGACCAGGACTTTGAAAAGTGAAGAATATGCTCTTGATATGGGCCAATACATGTCCCTTGGAGACCTGGTCGAAATCCATCTTTTCCCTTAGCCAATATTTTATCTGTTTTTCCATTTGGCCCAAACAAGTCCGTTTTTGAATATTTTTGAAAACCATCAAGCCCAATGCTTTCTTGGAAATTTGAATCATGAATAATATCCTTTGGCATGATTGAATTGACCGTTGGTCCATCAGAAATAAGGTTAGCCATTTTCAGTTTCTCGGGTGGTCGTACCAGCTCAGAAGATCGAACTAACTCGCTCAACTCGTCCAAATGAGTGTCAATCCAGATCAGCTCGTCTAGGATAGTGTAATTCCATCTCACTTGAGTATTCAGCTCATCTAAGATAGTGTCAATTAGCTTCCAGCTCCAAGGTAGTGTCGGTCCAGCTCACCTGAATGCGCACATGTCTGAATTCGCGAGAACTAAAGATCACCTGGTTTGTAAATGACATAACTCCCACATCTGGATTCCGTTTGATATGATTCTTCTTCAAGGAGCTCCATAATTAAGTTTAGAATATTTTCCAAGTGATTTCATTCGTAGAAGCCTCGTGGTTTGGAAGATATGAGTCGAACAATGAACATATATCTTTAATGCTTCTCATGATCAAGTGTTTTGCCCGGTGTGCTATCCAAGGGCGCATCATTCCCTCCCTCTTGAAAAGGATTTGACCTAAAATCCATTTTACCTGTATCAAAAGGAAATGAATCAGGCAAAAAGAATCTAAAGAACATGTAAAATTAAGTGAAGGGAAATTTTGGAAAGAAACTTCCTTGGAGTATTGATGTCATTTTCTTTGCGTACATGCGTCTCCAAATCTCAGGCTGATAAGCACGGTAAATACTTTCACTTTTCTGAGGCTGAACCTGTTTATCCTGGACACTCAAAACAAAAATTAAAATACAAGGATCATATGTGCAAGACATGTACTTGTTAAAATCATAAATCAAAATGTCTTTCCGAAGAACATGTAGCATAAGTTTCAGCCTTTGAAAATTCACAGCAAAATAAGAATTAATGACCAGAAGGCTTTCCAGGCACATGATTGCATAGTTCCTAAGAACTATTTAAAATCATGCACAAGTTTCTCAGATTTAGAGCACAAAAGATCAAGATCAGATTTAGAATAAGAATGGGCAGGTTCCAAAACAAAATCACAACAAAAATCGGTTTCAGCTCTAAGTGATTTTGTTTTCTGCAAATTACTATCCATAAGCTCTTTCCAGCCACGTGTTGGAGAAAACAAATCATTAGTGATCAGTTCATTTCTAGGAAAACTCAGATCAAAACCATTATCCTTAAAACAAACAAGGAAATCACAAGGTTTTCGGAAACATAAATCTAGTTGTTGAAAAACAAACTCAAATGATTTTTCAAGATGATCAATCTTTTTTTATGTTTCAAGAAATGATCAAAGCTCAAAACAATACCAGAAGGGATGTCATTGCCATTTTGAAAATGATTTTGATCATAGAGTTCATCAGGTTCAAGTTTCTTAAAAGAATGAATCATCTTATCAAAAACAGAATTTGAAACACAAAATTCTTTTACTTTTTCAAGACCAAAACGTTTTATGTCACTGGAGCTGACTTTAAAAAACAAATCAGGCACATAAGAGATGATACCAAGCTCCTTACAGTGCTCTTGTGGATTAGGAGACAAAGGGGCAGGAGTTGTGGTGGGATCAAAGCAAAGACGGTTCTCCATGTTGTTGGATGTTATGCTTGATACTTCTTCATCAAAGATTGGACCAAGTTCGTCTTCCTCATCAAATATGGAACCTAGATCATCGTCCTTGGGTCTCCTACTGTCACGCAGTGGTCCTTGATGTGGGTAGTCGAATGGCTCTTCCTCAAAATCCTGTGAAACTAGAACAAAACTACTCGGATGCTCCGGTTCAGAAGACGTTAGTCCATTAGTTTCTTCATCATCAAACATAAAATCAGGTTTTGGAGAAGGAAGATCACATTCATCCTCACAAATGATCAAACTTTCCAAAAGCTCTTCATCATATTCATCAAAAATGGGTAAAGAATCTGAAAAATCTCTTAGCTCTTCAAGGTTGTTTTCAGATTTACCTTTGGGTTCTTCACTGATGAATATTGATGATTCAGCTACTGGTGCACGTGTGGTTGTGCTCTTCTTTTGGATCTTGTTGACGTCCTTAAGGATTTTCATCATCTCTTTCTCAAAGTTGTCACAGATTTCTTGGACATCAAACCGACGAAAAAACCTCCTTTGATCAGCTTCATCTCTAGATGGTTTGAAGTGCTCTTTGCACCTCCTGTTTGGCATCTTATTTGGTCTTCTTAGGGTTGGGCTTTCCTTCACAATAACAAACTCATAAAAAATATTCAACAAATTTCGAGATGAAGATTTAAAGATAGTTTGATGTTGGGATTTTTCTTTGTTGCTCTTCTTGTGAAGTCCAAACATCTTAACCTGAAAATTTTCAACACAAAAGGTTAACACAGATAAAAATATTCCTCACACGCTCAGGTTTTTCACTCAGAATTTGGATGGTCACTCAAGAGTTTCTTCTCAAAGTTCAAAGAAAGACAAATCAAGTTTTCCAATGGGTTTTCCAAGCAAACAAACAATGAGATGAGATAGGAAGATAAGAAATTTGGGTTTTGGAATCCGCTTTAACCTCCTCAAAGGCCGGATTTCTCCTCGGCCAGCAGGCTTTCTCTTCCACCACCAAACCACAAATCAAACTTTTCGATTTTTTTTTTGACTTTTTTCTCTCTTTTCTTTTGATCTTTTTTTCTTCTTTTTTATATAGTGTATGGTAATGAGGGGATCAGATTCAAGATAGAAAGAAGAAGAAGTGTTTGAAGAAATTTAAATGGAAGATGAGAAGAATGGATAGATGATACCGATTGAGTGGCTCTGATACCACTTGATACGTCCTAGATTCGGAAAGGATCACTCAAACGGTTCGAAGGATATGAACTCGCCAAGAAGGGAGAACTGATGGGTTGAATGGTGACACAAAGGGTTATGGATGGCCCGGTGATACTACCAGAGATTTGTCGTTGCTTGATGTGACGCACAAGTCCAACGAACAAAGGTTTGTTTACTCGGAGATAACCTCACCAAGAAACAGAAATGTTCTAAGCAAAGAAAAAAAGATAAACTCAAATAAAAGAAGAAGATTGATTGATTTGTTGTTGTATAATGATTACATATTTATAGTAGCAAAGGAATATGAAAGGACTTAGAATTTTGTGGAAAAACATTCATAGAAAAATACAAACAAAGACTTGACTAAATTATTGTTTTGACTGAAACTTGGACTACCTCTTGATATAGCCACCACAAGGAATTTGAAAAGTGAAGAATATGCTCCTGATATGGGCCAAGACATGTCCTTTTGAGGCCTGGTCGAAATCCATCTTTTCCCTTAGCCAATATTTTATTAGTTTCTCCATTTGGCCCAAACAAGTCCGTTTTTGAATATTTTTGAAAACCATCAAGCCCAATGCTTTCTTGGACATTTGAATCATGAATAATATCCTTTGGCGTGATTGAATTGACCGTTGGTCCATCAGAAATAAGGTTAGCCATTTTTAGTTTCTAGGGTGGTCGTACCAGCTCAGAAGATCGAACTAGCTCGCTCAACTCGTCCAAATGAGTGTCAATCCAGATCAGCTCGTCTAGGATAGTGTAATTCCATCTCAATTGAGTATTCAGCTCATCTAAGATAGTGTCAATTAGCTTCCAGCTCCAAGGTAGTGTCGGTCCAGCTCACCTGAATGCGCACATGTCTGAATTCGCGAGAACTAAAGATCACCTTGTTTGTAAATGACATAACTCCCACATCTGGACTCCGTTTGATATGATTCTTCTTCAAGGAGCTCCATAATTGAGTTTAGAAAATTCTCCAAGTGATTTCATTCGTAGAAGCCTCGTGGTTTGGAAGATATGAGTCAAACAATGAACATATATCTTTACTGCTTCTCATGATCAAGCCATGCATGTCTGTTTTGCCCGGTGTGCTATCCAAGGGCGCATCAGGAACTGAATCGAAAATTCTCTAGCTCGCTTTAGTGCGGAATTAATAGATTCTGCGATGTTGCTTGGTTTTATGTTGTACCTGTCCCCCTGACAATAAACCCTTGACCATAGGCTGACATTGGAATCCTCCAAATATGTTGCAAGATCCGGGTTTGCACTCCGTATCTCAGCCATGTACCGGTCAAAATCTGAAACTGTATGGGCATAAGCAGCACATTTCACCAAGTACAAGAGATGTTTCCCTTTATACTTTTTGACAATGTTATCTTGAAGGTGATAATAACATATTCCTCGGGTTGCCCAGGGAAACACCTTGTCACACGCACTTTTAATGGCTGCATGCCGGTCGGAGACTATCACCAGAGGCTGCTCATCAGATAAACAACTAGCCAATTTTGTGAAAAATCATTCCCAAGAAGGGTCATCTTCAGCATCAACGATCCCAAAAGCCAATGGAAATATCTGAAAATTTTCATCTTGTGCGGCTGCAACTAACATAGTACCTTCATACTTCCCATGTAGGTGAGTCCTATCCACCACAATGACCCTTCTCTGATACTTAAAACCTCTGATAGAAGCTCCAAAAGAGAGAAATAGATATTTAAATCTATTGATAGAATCAAGTTCTATAGCCGTGATAGAACCGGGATTTGCTAAGGATATTTTCTCGAGATATGATGGTAGACGCGAATACCCATCTTCTGCTGATCTTCTCACCAATGTTTGTGCATATACCAGTGCTCTGTATGAAGTGGTGTAATCAAGCGTCATGCCAAACATGTTCTTCATTGCATCAGTGATATGCTACGGATTCAAGCCATCAATGATTCCAACACGATCAATGAAATGCCTACCAACATACTTCGGAGTACAGTGTCTCCGCTGAGCGATTCGGTCTCCCACTAAGCATGTATGTGTTTCCACATACTTTGTTACCCAAAATGTGTTTGTTCCATGTTTCACACTCGCTCTGATCTTCCATCCACAACCACTAACCCGACAGGTTGCCACAAAGAGAGTTGTCGTTGACTTATATATTCTTAAGGAGAACTTACGCTTAACTGCTGTCAACCGCAGCTCTGAAAGCAGTGCATCCTTGCTAACAAAACTCTGGTTGACGTAAATATTATTACCATTCGATCTTTCTCCTTCAATAGCATATGTCTTTTTGAATTCTTCAAAACACATATCATCATCTTCTTCCAAATCCTCATCTTTAACCTTTCGATAAACACTGTAATCCTCACCATTCTCGTCCGCTTCAGCAACAATAGAGATATCAACATCCTTCTCCCCATCATCCTCCTCCCCATCATGATTTTCATCTTCAACCAAATCATCATCATCTTCAAAACACTCATCAGCTTCATCATCTTCATCGTCTTCTTTCCTTTCCTCTGAAACCGTTTTCAACTTGCTACGGCTTGATACACAAAGCCGTATTCCATGCGTTTTGGTTATCTCGAGCAATTTTCAAACTTGTCTATCACTTGTAACATGAATAGGAGGGGTGTCTGGAGCCTGCATCATTTCAACTGGTAACAAGTAGGCTATCTCCACAAATTATGTGCTCATGTCCAGGTTATAATCTTCTTGAACCATTGCAACAAGTTCATTATGTGTCGAACCTTCATTCAATAAAAATAGTCTCGCTCCTTTGAAATTATCAACCACAAAATCCCAATAACAATATTTCAAAAACCATTCTAGATACACTGCATGTAACTTAAGCAACATCTGCAAAAATTCAAAATAAAACACATTGGTAAACATAGAGAAAATGAAAGTTTACTAAACATTGACGCATACGACTGGCTGTTAAGTCGTCTGGAAGACATAGACGACTAACGGGTAAGTCTTCTAAACATGTCATTTTTGCAGTTGACTTTAAAATGAAACGACTTACTTATAAGTCGTCCAGATTTGTTTGTTAAGAAAAAAATTCTAGACGACTTACTAGTAAGTCGTCCAGGATAAACGGGTTAGTTTTGCATTTGACTGAGTTGTGTCAGATATTTGACTTTTCCTGGACGACTTACTAGTAAGTCGTCTCTGGGAAAACAAAAATTCAAATATTTTATTAAAGCTAGACGACTTACCTGTAAGTCTTCTCAGGTTATTTTGCAATTCGAAAATAAAACTTAAAAATTCAACTTTTCCCAGACGACTTAATTTAAAGTCGTCTAGGTAGAGGACTTACTTGAAAGTCATCCAAGATAAGCAAGGTTTGACCAGAATCTTGGAAAAAAATCTGGACGAATTCTCTTATCCTGGATGACTTTCATGTAGGTCGTCTGACTGAACGACTTCCAAGTAAGTCGTCTGGGAAAAGTTAAATATTTAAGTTTTATTTTCCAATTGCAAAAGTAACCTGAGAAGACTTACAGGTAAGTCGTCTAGCTTTAATAAAATATTTAAGTTTTTGTTTTCTCAGAGGCGACTTACTAGTAAGTCGTCTAGGAAAAGTCAATTATCTGACACAGTTCGGTCAAATGCAATACTAACCCGTTTATCCTAGACGACTTACTTGTAAGTCGTCTAGAGTATTCTCTAGATTTTTTTTAACAAACAAAGTTGGAAGACTTACAGTAAGTCGTCCGTTTGCTTAGAAGACTTACTCGTAAGTCTTCTATAGCCAGACGACTTACAGGTAAGTCTTCGACGCGAACAAATCTGAAAAAAAATCAATTTCATACTTTTAACTAGTGAGATGACTTCCTAAGCACACATAGTCTTTTCCAACCACCCAGAACCTCAAACGAAAGTAACCTACAAAGAATAGTATGCTTGAATGGCTCTACCAAGCATAAAAATTTTAGAATCAAAAGCTTGAGTTTTTTGGATGAATATGGAGACAAAGTTAAAGAGATGTTTTTTTAGTTCATAACAATTAAGAAAGAGATAGTGTCAATCAATTTTAGGTGCATTAAGAGCTTCAAATTGGTTGTTCATGGTGATTGAGGTATTGATGGCAATGACAATCTTGTAAATATTTTTGAGATGATAAGATTGAGAGAGTAAAAGAGCCATTTTCAAAAAGAAAAAAGAAAAAAATATTTAATGGCATTTTTGTAAATAATATGAACATGTGGAGTGAATAAGACAAAAAAATTGAGAGATTAGTTTTGTGTTTGACTTTAAGTTTTGTTTCAAGTTTGCAAAAACCCCTACATTTTATTATACATGTATCAACCGACTAATATGGTATCAATATTAACATATTAGATTTTGTTAAGATGTTGCACCCAAAATGTTCCAAATATCAGAATATAATACGATTGAGATCTATAAATATATCTAGGTGAATTCTAAAATCAACGCTATACCCTATTCATATAAGTGTAGAATAGCTTAAAGATTTTTCTATCGAGCTTCCGAAGTAATAAGCATGTCTTCTAACACGAAATTACAAATTTAAGAGATGTCAAACTTTTCATTCATAAAAATAGTATACTGCAATATCCGGTGGAAATCATCTTGTTAGATGAGAGGTAAGTGCCTCTACTTCAAGAACTCTACGTGTGTAGCATCTTTTGAGTTAATTCTGTTTTTTTTTTCATCTTCTATCAAACGCTTTTGACACAAGCTTGAATGATAAATTTTTTTAGTCAGATTTGCTAAAATCGGAAGATACATAGGTAAATACTCTAATTTAAGTGTATTTTTTATTTTCTCATAATTTTAAGAAGATTTAAAAGATTTTTTGATTAACCTAAATATATCTCAGACTTATGGAAACTCAGACTTATGGAAATTATCATTTGAGACTAATTTCTAATAGTAAGTGTAATTCATGAATAAATCTCTTTTCGAGTATACAAATGAATCATAAACAGAAGCATATCTGTGTAGGTGTCGAAAGTAATTGTAACGACCCAGTTTTCTAAACCGGTTTTCATAGTTTTAATTAATTTTTGGACAAAACTAATTTATTTTTTTAAACCGGTTAAGTTTTAATTAATGGTTATACGTGAGTGTTTTATACCTAATTATATATGTACTCGTATCCCCTCCTTTGTTGAAAAAAAAATAGCAGCCACCATTGTTCTCTCTCTCTCGTGGCTTCCCTTCTTCTCCATGGCTTCACCCCCTTCGTGCCTTTTATGATCGTGTGTGAAATAAAGAGGCGTTCTCTTTGTTGTCTCTGTCCATCAACAACGGATCACCACGGCAAGTCACCACCACCGGAGTAGCAGCCTTGTCATCACGCCTTGTTCTATGCCGTCATGGTGGCGCACGTAGCAGATCTTTGCAAACGGAGAATGTGACTGTGACGAGGATAGGAGGTGAAGTCAGAGCCGCCGCGTCTTAGCATCACCGGCGCCGATCCACACGACCATCAGCCTCTAGCCACCGGTGGGCGAGTCATGTCCCCGGATTTGTGGATCCAGCGAGCCATAACTTTCCCGAGAAGGTTATGTTCACCTTTTGTTGGTTCTTATGCCACAAGCAATCTCCTTTATTTATGAACCTATGAGCTAACTCTTTTGTTCATTCTTGTTATGTTGTTTCCATGTTGAACGTGTGTTGGTCTATGTGACATCATTAAAGGAACCACCCTGGTCACTCGCCTAGGACCACATTTTTGGTCATGTGATCACATTCCTTGTACACGCGATCATGGGTTGCTTTGGTTTATCTCATTCCAGCTAGTGGCTACGGTGAGGGTCTATTCCGTAAATCCCGAACCAATAATAGAATTCTTTCTATTGTCGTTTAGTTTCGAAACATGTTCCGTCTGTATTAATTGAGTCTTGCGTGGTAGTTAGTTCATTCATTGTAAACCGGAACTAGGGGTCTAGAGGATTAAATTATTGATATGATTGGGTGATGTTAAGTGACGGTACATATATATATGTATATACATAGATATGTGTAGAGACTATGTGATGAGGGCGGGGGTTCGGAGACATACGGGCTATCAACGCATATTTGAGGGCGGGGGTCCGGAGACATTCGGGCTATCGACGCATATTGAGGGCGGGAGCCCAAAGACGTTTGGGCTATCGACGCATATTGAGGGCGGGGGCCCAAAGACGTTTGGGCTATCGACGCATATTGAGGGCGGGGACTCAAAGACGTTTGGGCTATCGACGCATATTTGTTTGGAGCGCCATGCAGAGACGTCTGCATTCGACGCATAGAGGTTACGGGCGAGGGTCCAGAGATGTCTGGGCTAACGACGCATATTATGATGAAATATATCCGTAGAGGAGAATGCGGGGCGTATGGATTAGCTATGTGCTATCATCGCATTGATTGATTGTGTGGTGCTCTAGGCATCGTGTTTGTTCATGTTAGAACTAAACTTCCATAGTGGGAGTTCTATTTACTAAGTCAGTGTTTTACGTGTTTAGCATCCCATACCTCACTGAGTGACTTCCCCGTTACTCACCCCTCTTCCCTTCCCCTTTCAGGTGAGACTAACGATCAGAAGTGATCTTTCCGGGATGGTGCTTTTGGACTGTTTTCTTCGTTTTATTTTCATACTTACTTTATGATATTATCGAATTTTATTCGGATTTTATTCTATTATCTGGAGTTATGGTGTTTGGAGATTAATTATGAGTATTAATGATGGAGTTTCAGAGATTATTATTGTTTATTATTTATTTTATTATTTCGAAAAATGCGGGTTTCACAGTAATGTGACTTAGTTTCACGAATCTGGTGTATCAAACTTAAAACGTGTTGGTATTCTAAGCCCTTTCCCTTACAACATCACTACAATGGTGATGATTGGTTCGACTGTAGCTGTAATAATTTAGCTATAATAATTTAGCTGTAAAAATTTAGCTGTAGATAAGTTAGTTGTTACTATAGACTTTTTTTGCATAGACTTTTGTTGTAGTTAAATTTATTGTAGCTGTAAGCTATAAACTGTAGATATTTTAAAATAAAATATATGAAATATATGATTTATATAAAAATAGATATTTTTTGTTAATTAAAGTAATTTATATTAATATTTTAAATAAATTATCAAAGTCCACTAATATTTAAAATGTGATATGTAAATAATATTTATGCTATTTCAAATATTTCAATAATTTTAAAAACACCCAGAATTATATTGAAATATATATAGACTTTTTTAATTATGATTTTTGAATTTATTTGATATTGTAGACAGTTTTTTCTTCATTTTATCGATCTTACAACCTACAAAAAAAAGATGTAAGTTTTCACCTAAAATACATTATAAAAAATTTTGCTTTAATTCTTTTTGTTGTAAAAGTAAAACTAAAGCATGAATGCTATAAATTAATAGAAAATTCATGTAGGCTTTAATTTTAAAAATAAAGCTACAATAGAATTGGTAAATTTAATGTTTTAAAAATAAATAAAGCTAAAGTAAAAAGATAAAACCCAACCAAACACCCATAATATTCCGGATTTTAAAGATTATTATCAACCATCTTATTAAGAAGCTTGCGTCTCAATTACTCCAGCTGGTTAATATATCTATATTATTAAAATTATAATACAAAATAAAAATAATTTTACTTTCAACAAATACATATTTTTCTTTTATTTTCATTCATCTTAATTGTTTTAAGTATTTTATTAGTTGCTTTTTTCCAGATAAATTCAGCAATTATTATAAAAGTAGAAAACATAACTTATTTCTTTTAAGTGTTTATTATACTTTTTATATATTTTCACTCTTTCAAACTAAATAATTAATTTTATTACCATAGTAATTAGACGTCATTTATTTTAAGTGTTAACTATATTAATTTCACATGTTTGAATGAAATTGTTTCATTAGTATAAGAATTCATACTGGTTAAAAAAAGTTTTTATTTACATAATTAGTTAAATATGGGCATTTAAGTACATATTCGGATATAAATTGGTTTTTTGGGTAATGAAGTTTTGGATTTTAAAATTAAACTTTGTTCTGATATTTTGGACGAGACTCAAATTGAATTCTTTCGAATCCGGATAAGTTCGTATAAACCTAAAAATATCTAAATAGTATATATATCTATATATTTTAAAATCTTATTAAATAATTTATAAAAAGTAAAAATCAATTTCGCGCGTGTGCGGATCAAACTCTAGTAATATTTTAAAATTTGACATTTTGAATTTGTAAAAATCAGCAAGTTGTTAGTATATCTATATAATGCAACATATAACGATCATGGATTTATATGTTTGACAACTATCCTATTAGAACCAAGAGAGATAAAATAGCTATCAAATCCAATTTCCACAAAACTATCTATCAAGTATCGTTTATTTCTAACTAACAAATATACCATAAGATAACCCACTAATTGATGGTATGAGCTATCACTTCTGTAGCTGTGAATTTATATGTGCTTGACCTTTAGCGTCATTTTTTATAAAATAAACTTCAACATAAATATAATATTATTGAATCAAATAATAATCTCCCTCTTTTAGAAAACGGGTCAAACTTTTAGATGACTAAAATTGATGATTCACCACTGACTCCTTAAACATATTTAAAATTAGTAATGTGTCCGTGCTATGAGCGGGTTAATCCACATTGAGGTTATCACAATTTGTATTTTCTTTTGTTGGTTTATCATATAATTTAAAATGCAGGTCTTGTATGTGCTATTGTTTTTGATGCAGACGTATTATAATAGTCGGATTCATGGAGTTCAAAGAATTTTTACTGTTGGACACGTGGTTGTTCAAAAAACAAACTTTGGATATGTGTTTAGTTAGTAAACTTGTATTTAATAGCGTACAGGGTAAATGTGTATATTACAAAATATATATGTTGGAGAAAGCGAACATAATTAAACAAATTATTATTGTTGATAAAAAACAAATTATTATTGTAAGGAAATGATATTATTTTATTTTTATGTTTTCAATATTTGACGAACATAAATCCGTTAAGACCATTTATTTATGCAATACATAATAATCGTTGCATTTTAAATTACAATTTTCAAATATAAAAATGATTGAACAGCTATCAAAAGTATACAAATTTAGTCATTTGCTTATAGAAATAGCAATTGTCACATTTTAAGATTGAGTGTGACGAATATGCACCCAAGATTATTCACAGAAAATGGGTCTAATAGTTTATTTTGTTAGCATTAAATCATCATTTCTTTAGATGATATGCTTTTTTAGTGTTTTGCCTGGTGAAATAAATTGTATTGAGGTAATTTATTTAACTGATTTTTTGTATTATGCTAACCATTAAAAAATAGTTTATTTATCTGGCATATTATGAAGTTACAATCTTACTTGAACTGAACATGATTGTTCTATAGGTTCGTACCTTTGAACTTGGATATAAAAATATATATGAAAAGTAACAAGACAAATTCATCAATTTTAAGCGTTTGTGGAAACCTCTCTCCTCTATCTTCTTTCTCCCTTGACCTCTTCATCAATTTTTAAGCGTTTGTGGAAATTCATCACCATCTTCAACCACATTGCCTCTTTACTAGCTTGTGTAGCTGCTACATATTCTGCTTCTGTTGTTGATGTCGCTACAATTGATTGTAGTTTTGAAACCCAACTTACAGATCCGCTAGCAAGTGCAAACACATATCCCGTTGTGGATTTGCTTTTATCCAGATCGCCTGCATAATCTGAATCAACATAGCCCCTGACAACAAAGTCTGATCCTCCATAACATAATGCAACATCTGAGGTACCCTTAATGTATCTTAGGATCCTCTTTACGGCATTCCAGTGCTCTTTACCAGGATTCGCCATGTACCGACTTACTACTCCCACTGCTTGTGCAATATCTGGTCGTGTACAAATCATTGCGAACATTAAGCTACCCACTGCTGATGCATACGGTACTCGAGACATTTCCATCCTTCCTTCTTCACTGCTAGGACTCATACTGGAGGATAACTTGAAATTAATAGGAAGTGGGGTAGAGACTGGCTTACAATCTTGCATGTTGAACCTTCGCAAGATTTTCTTCAAATAATTCTTCTGTGAAAGCCAAATCTTCCTATTATTTCTGTCTCGGTGAATTTGCATCCCTAGAATCTTGTTTGCTGGTCCCAAGTCCTTCATCTCAAACTCCCTAGCCAACTGTGCCTTCAATTCATTGATACGATCATTGTTGGGGCCTGCTATCAACATGTCGTCTACATACAGCAGCAATGTAATGAACTCTCCTTCACCAAACCTCTTGAAATATGCGCAAGGGTCTGCATGGAGTCTGCTGTATCCAAGGCTCATAATGAAGGAATCAAATCTCTTGTACCAACATCTTGGCGCCTGCTTTAGACCGTACAGAGATTTGTTTAACCTGCAAACCAAGTTCTCCTTTTCTTTTTCTTCAAAACCTTCTGGTTGGAGCATATAAATTTCTTCCTCAAGATCGCCATGAAGAAAAGCTGTTTTCACATCTAACTGCTCTAGATATAAGTCAAATGTAGCACACATTGCCAACAGTATCCGAACTGTTGTGAGCCGAACAACAGGTGAAAAGATTTCATTAAAGTCGATGCCTTCTTTCTGAGCATATCCTTTCACCACCAATCTAGCACGATACCGCTCCACTTGGTCATCACCATTTCGCTTGATCTTATATACCCATTTGTTTCCAATGGCTTTTCTTCCTGGTGGTAATGATACAAGCTCCCAAGTTTTATTCTTATGTAGAGCTTCAATTTCTTCTTGCATTGCTTCCATCCACTGAGATACATCTGGACTGCTCATTGCTTCCTGAAGATTTGATGGTTCCCCGTCCTCAGTTAAAAGACAGTATGCAACATTGCAGCTCATATCATAATCTTTGTGCCAGGCTGGTGTAGTCCTTACACGCTTTCCTTTACCAAGTTCTTCTTCAGACTCAGCAAGTTCTTCTTCCTCGTGTTCTGGTGTTGCTTCAAAAGAATTCTCCTTTTCCACCCGTACTGCTACGATCTCTGACCTTTCTTTTGAACTGCTATTTTCTTCTTCGATCTTTTTATCTTCTGTGAAGATAACATCCCTGCTGATTATAACCTTGTGGGCAGTGGGATCCCACAGGCGATACCCCTTCACTCCATCAGCATATCCCAAGAACAAGCACCTTCTAGATTTTGGATCTAGTTTTGTAGTTTCTTGGGTATTGTACATCACGTACACTGGGCTCCCAAATATATGGAGGTCTGAATAATCTACTGGCTTCCCTGTCCACATCTCCATCGGTGTCTTCAACTCAATTGCAGTTGATGGCGACCGATTTATCACATAACAGGCGGTGTTGACTGCTTCTGCCCAAAACTTCTTCTCTAAGCTTGCAGCTCCCAACATTGCTCTTGTTCTTTCTAACAGAGTCCTGTTCATCCGCTCTGCCACTCCATTTTGTTGAGGAGTGTATGATGTAGTGAACTGCCTTTTGATGCCCTCTGCTTTACAGAATTTGATAAATGCATCACTAGTGTATTCACCTCCATTATCTGACCTCAAACACTTGATCTTCTTTTCAGATTCAAGTTCCACCCGTGCTTTGAAAACTTTGAAGACTGAAAACACATCTGCCTTACTCTTGATAGGATACACCCAACATCTCCTAGAATAGTCATCGATGAAGGACACAAAGTACTTCGCTCCTCCTAGTGATGTAACTGGTGCTTGCCACACATCAGAGTGAACCAATTCTAGAACCGCTTTACTTCTAGAATTCGATGTGCTAAACTTCAACCGATGCTGCTTGCTTGTTACACAATGCTCACAAAAGGGTAGTGATACCTTTGTGAGACCCGGAAGTAACTTCTTCTCTGCAAGAATTTTCATGCCTTGTTCAGACATATGCCCAAGTTTCTGATGCCACACCGTTGTAGCCTTCTCACTGGAACAGCTTGAAGCAACAGATGCTTCTGATTCTGACAGAGTTTCTCCTTTTAACATGTATAACTTCGCAGCTATCTTCTCTCCTTTCATAAGCACAATTGCTCCTCTAATTACTTTTAGAGTTCCATTCTCGACTTCAACTTTGCAACCGAGTTCATCGAGTTGCCCCATAGATAATAAATTTTTCTTCAGCCCTTCTACGTGCCGCACCTCATGAATAGTACGAATTGTACCATCATACATCTTCATCTGAATGGACCCAATGCCAACAATCTTAAGCTCATGATCATTGCAACTGTACACAGACCCTCCACAGATGGGTTCATATTGATGGAACCAATCTCTTCTAGAGGTCATGTGATATGTAGCTCCTGAGTCGAACAACCATATATCAGCGAACCTTCTCCTATTTTCGCTTGAAATTGCTGCTTCACAACACAAGGCTACTCCATTATCTGAAGTGTTTGCAACATTTCCTTGAGGGTTGGAATTCTTTAATTCCCAACAATCCTTCTTCAAGTGACCCTTCTTGCCACAGTGGCAGCATTTATAAATCTTCTTACTTCTTGACTTTGATCTACCATGTTTGTGACTCCCACTTGAGCCATGCTCCATTGATCTTCCTCTCATCACCGTCAATGCCTCCACTTGTGGAGTTTCTCGTCTGTCTTCCTTACTTTTGCGCCGACTTTCTTCTACCAGAACCGCAGCTGCAACATCGTCAAAGACTAGACTGTCGGTGGAGACATTATTTGTTAAGTTGATGATGAGTTGATCATATGAATCTGGTAGACTTTGAAGTAGAAGCTCAGCACGCTCCTGTGATTCTACTTTATAGCTCAACGAAGTGAGTTGAGAAAATAAAGTATTCAAGGTGTTGATGTGCTCCGTCACTGAAGTAGATTCCGCCATCCGTAGAGTATAAAGCTTCCTCTTAAGGAAAATTTTGTTGTGCAGCGACTTGGCCTCGTACAATTTTGCAAGGTGATCCCATATCTCCATTGCAGTCTTCTTCTCCTCAATGCTTGACAACACTCCATCTGCAAGTGCAAGGTGAAGATTTGCAATAGCATTCCCGTCCATCTCGTTCCACTTATCATCATCCGTGTATGTAGTCGGCCTTTCACTAATGGCCGCTAAGCAGCTATCTTTCCTCAAAATAGCCTTCATCTTCAACTTCCACAGCGCAAAATTGCTGCCGTTGAATTTTTCGATCTCAAATTTTGCCGCCATTGCTTCTTCCAAAATAACGAAACCAGGCTCTGATACCACTTGTTGTAGAAATCGGACCGGATAGAGCAGGGTCGCAGCTAATAATTTGAGAAATAGTGCAATAAATGGAACACCGGATTTAACGTGGAAAACCCCAAAGGGAAAAAACCACGGACAAGGTAGAAGAATTTATTCCGAGGAAAATAATAGGAGTTACAACCTCTCTATTATAACGGAGAAAACAATAAATAATTCTCTCGTTATAACAGGAGAAAAATATCCAAACTCTCTAAATAATTTTCTCTCAACCCGATCCCAAATACCCGTGAGAAGAAGAAAAAAAAATACAAAAGAAAAAAAAAACTTTTTTTTTTTTCACTCTCTCTCTCTTTCTCTTACGCCTTCTTCTTCTTCTTCTTCACTCTCTGATTTTGGGATGGTTTGGGATCTTCAACTTGCCTTGATTTTTATAGAGAGAGCTTGGGGGTTGGTGAGGATGATTTTGTTGACGAACGCGTTGGTGGACGTAATTGTTGACGAACGCGTTGCACCGTCTTCACCAACCAACTTCACCTGTCATCACCATTTTTCACGTGCATGGTTTCACCAACACAAGAGACATTAATGCACGGATTAATGTATCAGAATGAAGTTGACAGAATAAAAAAAAAAAAAAAAAAAAAAAGAATGAAGTTGACAGTAGCGGTTACATAGAGGAATGGCAGAGGTCGTGAAATTGAAGAGCCACGCGACTTACTCTATTTCTCTCCATACGTGATAATGCATCAAACTCTAGAATATATGGCCTTCCTAAGAAAACAAAAACAAATCCCATCGTTTTATTCAGTTGGAAAACACTTATATCCCAAATAAAATAATGCACATAAAATTAGCTTCAAAGCGTTTAACATAGATTTCACGTGGTGTTTTTTAAGCCATGTTAAAATGATAAGGTAAATGGCTGTAGAGAGAGAGAAGTTTATTATTTAAACAAAAACAAGTTTTTGTTATTAAAATAAATATAAAAACATTTAACAACAAAAATTAAAAACCAGAAAATATAACAAAAAGACATAGTTACTAAATCAAAATTGATGTAGCATACATCCCATTATGTATTAGCTTTTGGTTCTCTTTTTATTTCTTTCTTTTAACATTTAGGTTATTGTTTGAGTTTTACTTTTATCTCTCTGATAAAGGATCGAGTTGGGTTTGGTGTTTTATTCTACTATATAAGTTGATGTTTTGACAATGTAAGATCACAACTTCTTTGCATTAATATATTTAGAGCTTTTATAAACTTGAAACCTTGTTCTCGGATAAAGCTTTAACTCTCAACGATCTCAAGAAGGCACGCTTTTTAGATATTCTGAGAATCAATAGGCTACTTTCACTATACATAGCTACAGCTACACCAGTTGGTATCAAAGACTAAATTGTTTTGATTCTTTAATCGAGACCATCGAGATTTGTTTATTTCCGCAAGACTCCATATTATTCATCATCATCGTCATCTACCATGCCTCCACGCAAGCAAACACCCGAAGAATTACAAGAAGAATTTTGTAACACTCTAGAAATTTTTTGTAACGACCCGGCCCAGCAAGACCCATTAGGTCTACAAAAAACCCTAGGTGAGTTCAACTATATAAACAGATCTCTGTCATTATTTTATTCAGAAAAATCCAAAGTGTAAGATCTCTGCAGAAACTGAGCCGTTGTCGAGATCTGAGGCCGAACCGTCGCAACCGCCACCGTCCGAGACCAGACCCGTCGTTGAACCGCTGCAAATCGTCGAAGGTATAACGGAACCACCTTTTCTGATTTGAGTTTCGTGTAGGCATTTAGTAAATCGTGATGTCTCGTTAATCGCTTGTTATTTTTAAAATCTAAGGCTACGAACGTGTTCCCCTTGCTAATTCTTGTCTTTCCTTTTGTTAACTCGAGCAGAAACTTAGGTCTTCCTTTTTTCTTGCTAGGTTAATCCACAGCATCCATGGGAGAAGCAACTGAGCAAGTCGCCATGATGCAGATGTTTGCAGCCTTGAGAGAAGACATGATGGCCATGCGCCAAGATCTTGAAGATAGGCTAACTAGGGTCGAGCAAAGACCAAGCTGTCCGGAATGTTGATAGGTTCCTCAATCTGAACCAAAGCAACAACAGAAGAGACGGTGTACGCATCAATGACAACCCGGAGACAAGTACACAGAACCAACAGGCTGATGACACTGGCCAGCAACATGTCCCTAATCCAAACCAAAGAGCAGGCCTTCAGCCAGATGACTATGGTGATGAGGAAGGAGAGGAGTTCATGCCCCCACCTAGAGTTCCACGCCGGCAAAACAGGAACCAAGATTTTGAAGAAGAAGACTACTTACCTCCCTTTAGAGCTCCTCGGCAACAGAACCACAACCAAGGGCGGGAACACATCAAGATGGAAGCCCCAACCTTTGCTGGAAAGGTTGATCATGTGGGAGAAGAGGATGGATCATATCTTTAACTATTACAACCACCCTGGTCCCAAACGAGTTGCTCTAGCAGTAGCTCAACTCACGGACAATGCTCTTTCCTGGTGGGATAGATTGTGTTCAGATAGAAGGAGAAGTAATCTGAGGCAGCTAGACTCTTGGTTAGACATGAAGGACGATGAAGCAGAGATTTGTTACACAACACTTTCACCGAGACCTACAGAGGAATTTCAAATGACTTAAGTAGCTCAGCAAGTCAGTGGAAGAGTACTATGAAGAGTTTGAGAAGCTGAGAAATCGCCTAGACCTTAATGAGGATGAAGAGGCTACTATGGCTCAGTTTATTGATGGATTACAAGATAGGATAAGTTGCAAGATTGAGAGGCAGAATTACACTGATAAGAAGGATCTCTTTCACCTAGCTGTCCAAGCAGAGCAACACATCAAGAAGAAGAGTTCAAAGGCAAGTCTCAATCCACTTGGAACTCAAGCAACAACAACTACAACAAACCAGTGGACAAAGGAAAAGGAATTGAAGTGGATAACATGCCTAAGACTCGTCCCACTAAACCTAACAAGGACACCAGAGCAGAACCATGGAAGAACACTAACCCCCAGCGTTCCAGAGACATTACTTGCTTCAAGTGTAGAGGCCGAAGACATATGGCAAGAGAATTCCCAAACCAGAGGGTCATGATGCTCACTGAAGATGGTAGTTATGAGTCTCATGATGAAGATGACCCGTTGGTTCAAGAGGAACTTGGAGAGATTGAATATCCAGATGTGGGAGAGAGCTTGATGATCAGGCGTGTGCTTAATGTCCAGATGCAACCAGCTGAGACCATCCAGAGAGAAAACATATTCCACAGCCGATGTACCATCAGAGGCAATGCATGTAATCTTATCATAGATGGTGGGTCTTGCACTAATGTTGCTAGTGCTTATATGGTAGATAAACTTGGTTTAGAGAAGACTAAGCATCCGCATCCCTATAGACTAAGATGGCTAGATGATAAGGTTGTGGTACAAGTTAAAGAGCAAGTTACCATTCCATTTAGCATTGGTAAATATCAAGATGAAGTAAAATGTGATGTAGTACCCATGCAAGCTGGGCATATATTGTTAGGTAGGCCATGGCAGTGGGATAGAGAAACTAAACATGATGGTAGGTCTAACATGTACACTCTCATGCATGATAAGCGCAAGGTTAGCTTAGCACCTCTCACATCACACCAGCACAAGTTCATGAATTGCATTTACAAATGGCTAAAGAGAAAGAGAAATCTGTTAAGTCTAATTTTCTTATTAGGCCTAGTTATATCAGGAAGGCTGCTGCTACTAAACACACAATACTACTTATGATCTTTAAGGAGCTTTTGAGTGAAGGTTCTGATGAGGTTACACTTCATCCAGAGATTACTAGGCTTCTTGACAGGTTCAAAGCTGTGTTTCCAGAGGAGATCCCAGCCGGTTTACCACCACTTAGAGGCATAGAACACCAAATAGATTTCATTCCAGGAGCTGCTTTACCAAACAAACCAGCCTATAGGGTAAACCCTGAGGAAACCAAAGAATTAGAGAAACAAGTTCAGGACCTATTAGACAAAGGATATGTTAGGAACAGCCTTAGTCCTTGTGTTGTACATGTCCTATTAGTTCGAAAGAAAGATGGAACCTGGAGGATGTGTGTAGACTGTCGTGATAAACAACATCACCATTAAGTACAGACACCCCATACCTCGCCTTGATGACATGCTAGATGAGCTAAGTGGAGCCACAATCTTCTCTAAGATAGACCTTAAGAGTGGGTATCATCAGGTGAGAATGAAAGAAGGTGATGAGTGGAAGACTGCTTTCAAGACAAAGCAAGGTTTGTATGAGTGGCTAGTGATGCCATTTGGACTCACCAATGCCCATAGCACCTTCATGCGCCTCATGAACCACATTCTTAGACCATACATCAGTAAGTTTATTGTGGTTTACTTTGATGACATTTTAATTTACAGTACTTGTTTATTTGATCATGTGACACATCTTGAGCAAATACTAGAGACACTTCGGCAAGAAGTGCTTTTTGCAAACCTCAATACGTTCACATTCTGCACTAATAAACTTGTCTTCCTAGGTTTTGTTGTGAGTTCACAGGAATTACAGGTTGATGAGGAGAAGATAAAGGCAATACAAGACTGGCCAGAGCCCACAAACATTAGCCAAGTCCAGAGTTTTCATGGTTTAGCCAGCTTCTACAGGCGTTTTGTTAAAGACTTCAGTAGTATAGCTGCACCACTCACTACTGTAGTAAAGAAGAGTATTGGGTTCACATGGGAAAAGGCTCAACAAGAAGCTTTCCAGACCTTAAAGGATCGCCTAACCCATGCCCCGGTCCTAGCCTTACCGGACTTCAACAAGACCTTTGAAGTGGAGTGTGATGCATCAGGGACTGGGATTGGAGCCGTGTTGATTCAAGGAAAGAAGCCAGTTGCTTATTTCAGTGAGAAGCTAGGTGGAGCAACCCTCAACTACCCGACCTATGACAAGGAGTTGTATGCACTAGTGAGGGCCTTAGAGACATGGCAACACTACATGCTATCTAAGGAGTTTGTGGTCCATACTGACCATGAGACTCCAAAGCATCTAAGAGGCCAGACAAACCTTAAGAAGAGGCATGCCTGTTGGATGGAGTTTATAGAGACCTTTCCTTACATCATCAAGTACAAGAAGGGAAAAGAAAACATTGTAGCTGATGCCTTTTCAAGAAGATATGTTTTGATTGCCACAATGGAAGCAAAGGTGATGGGGTTTGAGTTCATCAAGGATCTATATGGAGGAGATCCGGATCTTGCTGAGATCTATTCTAGTTGTACTAGAGGTCCACAAGGGAAGTTCTACTTACATGAAGGGTTTCTATTTAAGGACAAGAGATTGTGCATTCCTCAGTGTTCACTAAGAGACTTGATCACCAGAGAAGCTCATGGAGGAGGGTTCATGGGACATTTTGGAGTGGATAAAACCTTAGCTGTGGTAAGGGAACATTTCTATTGGCCTCATCTCAAGAAGGCAGTAGAATCTCATTGTGCAAGATGTGTAACTTGCAAGAAAGCTAAGTCCAGAGTACAACCCCATGGTATATACATGCCACTACCTATCCCCACTGCTCCTTGGGTGGATATCTCCATGGAAAATGTACTAGGCTTACCCAAGATTCAACATAAGGATTCAATCTTTGTTGTAGTGGACAGATTCTCCAAGATGGCACACTTCATACCTTGTGACAAGGTGAATGATGCATCTAAAATGGCTGATCTATTCTTTAAAGAGGTGGTACGCTTACATAGAGTCCCACAGACCATTGTTTCTGATCGTGATAGCAAGTTCTTAAGTCATTTCTGGAGGACCTTGTGGAAGAAGATGGGAACAAAGCTGTTATTCTCCACCACATGTCATCCCCAAACAGATGGGCAGACTGAAGTAGTAAACAGGACCCTCTCTACGCTGCTTAGATCCACTATTGGGAAGAATATGAAGAACTGGTTAGACTGCATTCCATTCATAGAGTTTGCATACAACCGGGCTCAGCACTCAGCTACTAAGATGTCACCTTTTGAAGATGCTTATGGTTTCAATCCTAAGACCCCTTTAGACCTCAAGCCATTACCACCAGCTGAAGTGATTAGTCTAACCGGAGAAGCAAAATTTGAGTATGTAAGGGAGTTGCATAAGAAGGTTAAGGAGAATTTGGAGAAGAGAACTGAGCAGTATGTCAAGCATGCCAACAAAGGGCGCAAATAGATTGTGTTTGAACTAGGAGAGTGGGACTGGTTACATATGAGGCAAGAAAGGTTTCCCAACCAGAGGAGTTCCAAGCTGAAACCGAGGGGAGATGGTCATTTCCAAGTTGTTGAGAGGATCAACAACAATGCCTACCGTCTTGACCTACTAGGTGAGTTGAATGTGTCGTCAACCTTCAATGTTGCTGATCTATCTCCTTGTTTTGCAGATGAACCAGTTTTGAGGTCAAAACCTTTTGAAGAGGGAGGGAATGATGAGGACATTCAACCAGAGCTTGAACCAGACCTAACTGAACCTGATATCCAAGACATGATCAGCAAGATAACTAAACCAGAGACGGTTCAAGAAGTTCCAGTACCAACCGTATTCAAGGGAGCTATAACCAGACAAAGAGCTAAGATACTTCAACATAAGTTTAATGAGAACATGATACTTACTTCTGATCTTGAACAGGTTAACACCACTAAAGAAGCTACTGAAGATAACACCAAGATGGATGCCCTGAAGATGGGAGAGCCAAGCTTGAAGAGTGATGGACCGGCTGAACATACCAAAGCATCAAGAGGAGATCTATGGCCATTCATTCCGAACCACGGCCACAGCAACCTGATGATCATTACCATAGAAGACCAACTTGCCTAGCAAAACTTTTGGATTGATCAAGTAACTAGGCCAAGCTCTTTGTGTGTGCTCTTTTCCTTGCTCTTGGTTTTGTCCCAGTGGGTTTTACGGAGGAAGGTTTTAACGAGGCCACAATCTGCTTCACATATTTTCTAGATGCTATCTCGGTCCAAGGCTATGAAGACTTATGTCATTTTTCTTATGTTTTCATTTTAAACTATAGTTTTTATTTCCTTGACCTAAAGGAGCATGTTCCTTTAGTTCTATTTATAAGTTTCGCAAGCCCCCTTTCTTTGGGAAGTATTGAATAAACAGAAAACCTTTTCTTCGGAAACCCTAGAGTTCTCTCTCAAGAACTCGCCTCCCTTCTCTCTTCCTTGTGAGACCAGTACTTCCACGGCCTTGAGAAACCTTGTGTTGTATCACGAGATCCTCCATTCCTCGTGTGGTGCACTTCAATTCATCAAGTCACCTTCATCCGGATTCATTGGTTGATTAGATCAGTCCATTGGACCAACCCTTGTGTAGATCGGCTCCTTCTCTCTCTTGCTTGGGGTCATACAGCCTTTGATAGATTAGGCTTGTATCACTTTAAGACAAGGTTCACGGACTGTCGAGGAATACGCAACTGATTTGTTTTACATGATCGCTAGGACAACACTTGTTGAAATAAATGAACAACTTGTATCTCATTTCATAGGTGGACTACACTATCAAATTCAGAATGCTTTACATTAATTTAACCCACTTGCAGTGTCAGAACCTCATCAACGAGCCGTAGCTATGGAGATAAAGTACCATTCGTCTTGGGGGACCTCTAATACTCGTTCACGAACTTCCACAGCTCAAGCCAGTGATACAAGTCTGCTACGACAACTGATCTCTCACAAAACCATCTATCAAATCCTCGACCTACAATGTCAACGAATTCTACAACAGATACAACTACACGACCACCTCGACGTATGGGTGCAATGTGTTGCTTCTCATGTGGCAAAAACGGGCATTGACAAACAGCTTGCCCTAATCAAAATCGTCGTGGTTTACTAATCAAGACGTTAATTTTAACGAGGAACCTAAGTTTAACACCTAAGACTTAGACTCTCAGAAAGACACATATACATAATACACTGCATGCGACACAAGAGTGCACACATTGGTTCTTCGCTGTAATTGCCTCTTACCTCACTCTATTAGGAGTCATGGCTTCAAATAACACTACTCCGTTCCACTTGCACCATTAATAGAAAGATTTTCAAGCTCATAATCAACACAGGAAGCTGCACCAACGTTCTTTCAGCCTTAGCTTTTAAAAATTTGGATCATAAGTCCGTAGCTCATCCGTATAAACTCGCATGGCTGAACAAAAGAGTCGAAATCACTGTTTCAAGATAGGTTTTGGTTTTTTTCCATCGGGTCGTACCTAGACATTGTGTTTTTTGATGTGGTTCCCATGGATGTGTGCCATCTACTTCTTGGGCGCCCATGGCAATTCGATAAGATGTTACTCATCGGGGAAAATCAAACACATATTGTTTCAAGTTCAAAGGGACGAACAATCACATTATTAACATCACCTGGTAAACCAGCCTCTAAGGAGCCTTCGATATCAACGGAAACATCATCAAAGCGCCACTACGGGTACAACACCATTCACCTTACCAAGCAGCCTTTGAAGCACAATTTTAAGAGTCTGGGGTAGTATGGGCATTGGTCGCAACACCAATCATCGCGTCATCAACCCCATTGACACCTCCAGATTTTTCTCCACTCCTCTCTACGTTTGGGGATGTCTTCCTAGACGATCGTCCAACCAATGCCTCCTTTACGTGATATTTAGCACCACATCGACCTACTATCTAATGTGGCTTTTCCTAACAAACCACACTATAGGATAAGTCCGTAGGAGCATGATGAGTTACGTCGACAAGTCGAGGAGATACTAGCAAAAAGGCGTATTCGTGAGAGTCTTAGCCCAACATCGGTTCCAGCTTTATTGATACTAAAGAAGGATGGCACTTGGCATATGTTTGTGGACAGTAGGGCGATCAACAAGATTATTGTACGATATTAGTTTCCAATTCAGTGGATTGATGATCTAATCGACCAAATCGGGAAAGCATCAATATTTTCGAAATTGAACCTTCAAAGCGGTTATCACCAAATTCATATTCGTCCAGGTGAAGAATGGAAAGCAGCTTTCAAAACTCGCGAATGATTATTTGAATGGTTGGTGATGCCTTTTGGCCTTTCCAACGGTTGAAGTACATTTATGTGGGTTATGAATCAGGTTTTTCACTCTTTTATCGGCAAATGTGTCGTTGTTTACTTTCGTGATATCCTCATATTCAGTAACAACTTTGACATGCATTACAATACTTGCACGATGTCTTGACGATTCTACGACAACAAAAACTCTTTGCAGCCTGTAAGAATTGTGTCTTTGGAACATCACAGGTTCTCTTCTTCGGTTATATAATCTCGTCAAAAAGGCTTAAAGTCGATCTGAGAACAATAGAGGCAATTCGATATTGGCCAGTTTCAAAGACTATCACTAAAGTTTGTAGCATCCACAGCCTGGCTTCTTTCTACCGCCTTTTGTGCGTAATTTCAGTGCGCTCACGGCCACTCTGACCGATTATAAGAAGGGTAGAAGCTTCTCATGGATGGATGCAGCAGAGGTCGCAATTCAGACCATTAAAGAACGGCTAATCTCGACCCCTATCTTAGCTCTACCCGACTTTGCAACAGTGTTCAAACTTCATTATGATTCTTGTAAGACATGCATTGGTGCCGTGCTCAGCCAACAAGGTCGGCAAATGGCTTTTTAAAGCAAGAAAATCGCCGGTTTATGAGCTCGATATAGTACTAATGATGTCGAGTTCTATGAAATTGTTCAAGCTATTCGTCATTGGCGCCACTATCTCTTTCACCAAGAGTTCATCTTGTTCACTGACCATGATGCTTTGAAACATCTTGATAGTCAATCCCAGATTTCATTCTGCCATGTCTCCAAGATTGCGCATCTCCAACAATTTACATTTGTGATCCATCACTAATCCGGGAAAACCAACAAAGTGGTAGATGCTCTGAGCCGACGTCATTCCACTCTTGTGACGTTTCACACCTCTGTATCGGGCTTTGCTTCTTTTGCAGAGAATTAATTTACTTATCCTTTTTCAGTAGAATTTGGTTGGAGGTTCCAAATAATAAACATTGGTTATGTTATCACTAATAGCTTCCTCTTTCACAACAATAAGATATATGTTCCGAAGGGAGTTGGTGCTTGCAGATCATTCATGATCTCCATAATAAAGGACATGTAGGCCACGACTGCACTCTCAAGTTGGTCTTGGACTCGTATTTTGGCCAAGTGCAAGACATGACCTAGCTCGGTTTGTGGAACTTTGTGTCACATGTGAAACGTCCAAGGGTCATGTGTCCAATAATGGATTATCTATGCCTTTGCTGATTCCAAAGTAATCATGGACTGATATTAGCATGGATTTTGTGCTTGGTCTTCCGCGAACACAACTTGGACATGATTCAATCTTTGTGGTTGTTGATCGTTTCTCTAAAATAGCTCACTTTATTCCATGTAAGAAGACCACGGTTGTGGTCAAAGTCGCACACCTATTCTTTCTTGAGATATAATGTCTCCATGGTTTGCCATTATCCATTGTCTCTGATCGTGATTCACGATTCTTGAGTCACGTTTGGCATACCTTATGGAAGTTACTCCAGACAAGCCTCGATATGAGCTCAGCATATCATCCACAATTAGACGGTCAGACTGAAGTCACAAATAAGTCGTTAGGTGATATGTTATGTTGCCTAGTCGGTACTAACATTCGCTCATGGGACAAGTTTTTTGTCAAGCCGAATTCGCCCCTAATCATGCAGTTAACTGGAGCACGTCGTTAAGTCCTTTCCGCGTGGTATATGGCACTGCTCCTTGGGGTCCTATGGATTTGGGAGTCAACCAGATGCTACTCGAGATCATGGAGAACATGTGGACTTTGTTGCAAATATATCTCATATACACCAACTTCTCCATGATAACTTACACATCACGTCTGCCAAGTATAAAGAAGCAGTTGACCGGCATAGACAAGATATTCAGTTCAGCATTGGTTACGAAGTTTGTGCGGTCTTAACAAAGGAGTGTTTTCCCGCCCACGAATACAACAAACTTAAGGCGTGTAAGTTTAGACCACTGGCCATTTTGAAAAAGATAAATGCCAATGCTTATTGATTATCTTTGCCGCCTAACGTTCGTTGTTCAAATGTTTTTAACGTCAAACATTTGGTTCCTTTTCTTCCACAAAGCGAGACTGAAGATTCGAGGGTAAATCTTTTCTTAACCCAAAAGACATGATGTAGCATACATCCCATTCGGTACTAGCTTTGATTTTCTTTTATTTCTTTCATTTAACGTTTAGATTATTGTTTGAGTTTATTTCCTTTTATCTTTACAACTAGGATGAATCTTCATTTATTTATCGAGTTTTGGTTTTTATTCTACTATATATGTTGATGCTTTGACATTCTCACAACTTTTGTGCATTAATATATTCAGAGCTTTTATAAACTCTAAAATTTGTTCTCAAATAGAATTTTGCCTCTCAAAAATCACAAGAAAGCACGTTTCCTAGGTATTCTATGAATCCATAGTTTACTTTCGCTATACGTAGCTGCATCTACACCAAAAATCAAGATCATAAATTTTATATTCCTCTTCAAATCCACACTCCAAATTTTATAAGGTTCCTAACATTGTCATGTGAACCAATCCAAAAACCAAAATAACAAAACCCACATCAAACCCAAATTCATAAATAACCACTATTATTATATTTTTGAACCAAAATTCAAAACCCACAACTAAACTATAACCAGACCAAAATTTATAAAGTATCATCAAATCATAATTTTTTAGTTTAAAACATAGATTATAAATATAAATAATTCTGCGCAACAGCGCGAATTAGAATTTAATTTATTTTTATTTTATTTTTGAAACAAAATCTAATTTATTTTAAAACTCAAAAAAATGGAACCAGAACTTAGTTGCAAAAAAATAAAATCTGACCGGAATTAAAACCAGAACCGTTTCAATCCTTATTCATATTAGATTTGGTTTTATCATAACCAAAACTTTGTATAGTAGAAAGAAGCAGAGTGGTGGTAAGGAGCACAGAAGTGAGCAATATTACGAGAGAATATGGGGATGAGATTCAGACTGAAGAGTTAATCTAACACCTTCTTTGAAAGAAGTTGGGGAGATCTCAAGTGTCTGAATCAGTTTAGTTATGTCCATTGATATATCTGCTGGTGACACCACTCCTAGATCAACCTAGTTAAGAAAACAGATCACACCCATTAACAAGTGACTGCTCTACAATAATATTCTACAAGCGAGTGAGATCATTAGAGAAAAACATCATACCGATGATGCAGAAACATGTTTGATCAAGGAAAGATCGTGTCCTCTGACTTGTGCAACCACTTCCGCCATTTGGACACGAGAGAGTCTGTCCGGTCCACCAGCATTCAAAACTAGGCGCATCTGTTTATCATCTGAAGGAAGGCAACAACATGTTACAATGTTGTACTGAATTATAATACTCAGAAACTCAGAGAAAGAGTCTACCTGAGAAAACCCATCTGTCTATCAATTTCAAGATGATGCTCACGAGATCCTGAACGTAAATGGGACAACGATACTCATCATGGAAGAAATCCACAGTGTCTCCCTTCTGTAAGACGCTATCTATCCACTAAAAATAATAGCCAATTCAACATACTCAGAAGTGATCTAGCTTTGATAAAGTGTAGCGAAGTAGTGTTGAAAGGCACCTGGACCAGGAGATTCTTAGGGAGTGGTGATACAGTTTGAGGACCAATGATGATACTACTCCTCAATATAGCAAAGTTCTGACATTTATCTCTGACGAGAAGCTCTGCTGCAACTTTTGATTTCCCGTAAACGTTGACCGCAAGAGTCTCGTCTTCTTCCTTGTAGAAAGACTTGATACCTTGATAAACTGATATTGAGACAGTAAATCCAATCAATAAAAATAACAGAACGGTTGTGATAAAATCTTATCTTGTCTTAACCTTGATCAGTAGAGAGATGAATCAACAAGGTTTTGTTTGTCTGAAAAGATGATAACCAGTTAACAAGGGAAGAAGGGACGTTGATGGAGATAGCGGAATCTGGATCTTGCTCACAAACTCGAGGAATACACAGAGCAGCACAATTCACGACCACGTCCGGCTGTAATAGATAATAACGGAAACAATTGTCGATTTCAGACCAGAGAGTCTCTCTAATAGCGAGTTCTTGTTAGCTCAGATTCATTCAAACCTATTTTGAATCTGGAAGAGATCCGACTAATTTACGACGAACCTGACCAAAGTCGTGGGAAATGGAAGGGAAGCCAAGACCGGTTTTGATATCGACAGCAAACGCGGGGAAATGAGGGAAAGCGTCGAGCAAGAGGTGGGGGAGAGGAGAGTGGTGAGTGAAAGCGACGTCGTAACGGTCTCCTG
The DNA here is from genome assembly GCA_905132765.1 of Moricandia arvensis. Lineage (NCBI taxonomy): Eukaryota > Viridiplantae > Streptophyta > Magnoliopsida > Brassicales > Brassicaceae > Moricandia > Moricandia arvensis. The sequence continues at coordinate 183,687 of CAJHQP010000052.1, forward strand.
CGAAAGCTCGAAGAAGATGCTGACCCAAGTAGCCCGTACCTCCCACAATCACCACTTTCGTCTTCTCCATTGTTCTTTCTTCTCCGATGTTTTCTTCCCAACTTTGCTTAAAGTTTGACTCTTTTATTTCATAAAATTCAATAACTCGGCAACATGGGAAAATGAGCATTTTATTCTCTAAATATTTGAAATCAACTATTTTCATATTCAAATACTATTCGTGCATAATTATTTTCTAACTAATTGTTAAGGGTACGAAATTAGAAATGAAATAGTCAACAATTAGTTAACTGATAAGCAAAAAGTTAATATTTTCTGTTAATTTTTTTAACAGTTGACTATTATAATCATAATTTTTTGCAGTCAATGATTAGTTAAAAAAATAAATATGTAAATATAATATCTGAGTATTTAATTTCTAACTAATTGTAAAAGGTACGAAATTAGAAATGAAATAGTCAACAATTAGTTAACTGATTAACAAAAAGTTAATATTTTCTATTAATTTTTTAACGGTTGACTATTATAATCATAAATTTTCGCGGTCAATGATTAGTTGAAGAATAAATATGTGCATATAATATATGAGTATTTAATTTGTCGATTTCAAATACGTGAATTTAAAATGACAATCTTTTAAAATAAATATATTTTAAAAGATTCCCAAGTTTGACATAACTAATATACGAGATTTTTATTTTCTGAATGAGACTTTTGAGCTTTACAATGGTATATAAAATATTACAAATAATTATAATTGCATCTTATTTTTGATATACTTCATGTTTATACAATCACCTATGGATGCTTTTATATTGTTTAGAGAATCATATGTTGTAAATTGAATCTCTACTTTAGACAATCATATTTAGATATTTCTACTCTAAACAATCATATATTGTACATCAACAAAGCAATGCTATGTAATTATCATACGTTATTTTATTTGTCTTTTGTAAAAATTCAAAATTCTTTTATGAGATTAAGTGTCTTGAATATTTGTTCAAAATGAGAATCTTTTTAGTTAGGGATTATTTTAAACATCATCCATAAGTGATCTATAAACATGAAGTACATCAACAATAAGATGCTACTATAGTTATTTGCAATATTTTATATATCATTGTAAAAACTCAAAAATCTATTTCAGAAAGTAAAAGTCTCGTATACTGGTTATATCTAACTTAAGAATCTTTTAAACTATGATTTATTTATTTTTATAAAAGATTGTTGTTTTTAATTCCTCAAGTATTTGAAATCGGTAAATTAAATACTCAAATATAGTAATAATTCTGTTATTTATGTATTTGAGTTTTGTTTTGGTTTTATTATTTTGGGTTTGGTTTTGTTCACATAAGAATGTTAGGAACCAAATAAAAGTTCGAGCTAAATTTCATTGTGTGGATCTGAATAGGAGTATAAAATTTTTGATCTTGATTTTTGGTATAGCAGAAGTTATGGTAAATTGGAGATATAAGTGTATATTTACCTCTTTAAAACTAACGGTAAATTGGTTAACGTAAACATGAAAAATGGTGTTATAAATGTGGTAGTGTAAGCAATTTTTCATATATTTATATATTATACAATTATTGTATAAAATCGTACTTTTGAACACGCTGAAAAAATAATTTAATTAGCCAAGTCACATTTAAATTTTAATTAGCCAATCATCTTCATCTAGGATTAGCGTCACTAAATTGCTGACATGGCTAATGCGAGATTAATCTTCCTAAATCATTATTAATTATCGTTTTCTCAATCATAGGTTGTGTTAATCTATCTTCTGGTTATCTTAATCAAAACACGCTAGGTCATTATCCTCTAATTTAAAATTATAGTATTGAAAAGTTTGCAGTATAAATCTAATTTCCATTGTTGGTTTAATTTATATAAATATAAATATATATATATATATATATATAGAGAGAGAGAGAGAGAGATATGTTTTATCCTAATTAAAACTTGTTAATTCCATATCCTATAATTCAAATCTTAGTATTAAAAAGTCTGTTGTATAAATCTAAATTCCATTGTTAGTTTAAGTTATATACATACTATGGTTTAGATATACAGAATTGTATTGGTGTTATTAATTTATGATTTCATGTCTACATATGCTATTCATTTATATATATATATATATATATATATATATATATATATATATAACATTAAAAGTTTTATGTTGTTTAGGGTTAAAGTTTAAGGAATCGTTTTCTATACAGTTAGGGTATAATATTTACGGTATATGGTTTATGTTTCATGCGCACCATGTGAAACACGATAGATTATGTCATTTAGATATTTTGAATATTATGGTATTTGGTTGATTGATAACTATGTATAATATGATATTCAGTGTTAATATTGTATCCAACAACCACACTTCCAATCTATTAAAACTACGAATTTGTCTTTATAAAAGTGAATATCCCAATGTATATACCATAAATCGTTTAGACATTCATTTATTGTAAATATCGACTATTAAGATAGGTAAGATACTATATTTATTGTAAATATTTTAAACATGGTATTATGACATATTGAGACTATTCTTCGGTCTCCTAGGTTAAATAATCAAATATATATATATATATTTTCTCTCATTTATGATTTAATCATTTGACACTTTTTTCTTTGGAACGATGTCAATTGTTGCAAGAAAAGTTCCATACTATGTTTTGTTGAATCTTTTAAAATCATCAAGGGAGACTCAAAAATTATGTGTGAAGATTATTAACAATTGGACTTTGTACAACTTCAGAATGGAAAATTTTATCAAGTTAGTCATTGTGGATGCAACTGTAAATTTATTATTCCGTTTACTATTACATTCAAAATACAAATATGATTTATTCATGACATATGTAAAATACAAATGCATGTTTTTGGAATTTCATAGAGTAATAAATTGCATGCGTCTATTAAGAATGAACTGGTACATAAACACAAATATCTTGTAAATGAAGATCAAGTTTTATCAATAAACGCATTTGGTCTAAACGAATACAGTGATTTCTAGAAAATTTATTTTGTCAAATGAAAATGATGGCCTTTGATCCGTCAAAGCGTCAAACTCAAGACTATGTTAGAGTTCATGTCAACTTAGTGTGCCTAACTGTTTCAAATGTTGAATGTGATCAATTTTCCATGTGGCAAACATATGAGAAATTAACATTTATGTTAGGGTTTTGTGATTATTATTTAGATTTTACTGTTTAAAAGGCGAGACTGAGTTTCTAAGATTTTATGAATGATTAAAAAATATTTATAAATATTTAAGGGAGTTAGTTTAATCTTTTTCATCACAAGTTTAAAATATTTATAAAAATATCATCATTTAAAGGTAAATATGAAAAATAGTATCAAATTTAGGATAAATTAGAATTCTTCCTTTAAAAATTATTTAAAATACTATAAGTTGAACATAGATTTTACTTCTGTGTTCCTTTTTGAAGAAAATATTAAACTGAAATTTATTTGTTGTATTCTTAGAATTCATATGGGTGAATTATATTTATCATCAAATTATTTAACATATATTTTTAAAATAACTTTATATGTTTTAAACAAAAACATTTATAGTTTTTCTTATGTATGTGAAATGAAATCATTATATACATGAATATATAACATTTAAAGTTCGTAGTCACATTTTAAATAAATATGTCTAATTTACGGTAAAATTTGGTTAGAAAATAATTCAGCTACAAAATAATTGTAGTTTTGGTATGTTTAGTTAGAAAATAATCCAATAAAATATATCATTTTAGTTAATTAATTAAGTTTGGTAAGTTTAGATAGAGAAGAATCTAACAAAATAATTAATAATTAATTAATAGGTATTAATTCAATGAACAAGTTAGTAAATATTAAGGTGAAGTAAGAGTTAGTTACAAAAGGTACTTCAGTTTTAATAATATAGATATTCAAGATACCAACGACGCGCTTCACCCGCCCCCAATACGCGAACTCAAAGACGAAACCCTAGAAAAAAACCTCAGCTCCGTACCTCGACGACTTCGCCGGAGGGTCCTCACTGCTCTGGTTGATTTCTCTCCTCCTCTCATCTCTTCTCCTACAACCTGATGTGGATTCCATGAATGAAATCTCGTCGTCGACTCCGCTAAATTCCAAAGACAAGATGACGACACTTCCACCATCGAGTTTAAGAGCTTCTTTGGGATCGTCTTTGACTCTTCACTGCGCATGTTGTCCAAAGTCACTGGATCGGCAAGGAAGGGAAGGCGGGGCCTTTCTACCATGTATGACTCTGCTGCCCCTTTGGAGGTGTCCAACTCTCATGTACCGGTCTCCAAACACTCCTCCATCATCTCAACTTCTTTTATCCACAATTTCGCCTGTCTCCAACCCACATGTGCCATATGTTGCTGTCCCCCACAACCTCTACTTCATCGTCTCCAATTTCAACTGAATCTGGAGGAACAAGAGTTTCTCTCGCAGACACAGAATCTCGATCAGTTCCTATCCAACATGAGACTCCATTTTTGCCTTCATTAGGCGCATGGGCTAAATCGCTCATTTTCAAACCTGTTCCTATTCCCTCTGACCCAAGTATGCCAAAAGACTATGTCTTGTGCTTGTGGGGAACCAACTAGTTGCACTTTGGCTATCTCTTAATGAGGAGATCTTGAACAAAAAACAAGAAAGCAAGCATCCTATTCGTTCACTACAGCTTCCAATTGAAAAATTACCACCTCCATAACTTAAAGAAGATGGAACTCTCCGATTTCCTTGAGCTACAAGATTGAGTCTTGAGTCTCAAAATCTGTACCAGGCTACTTCACGTATGTACAAACTAGATGAAACACCTGAGGTATCAATCCCTTCTAAAGCTCTTAAATTAGGACCTGAGAGTGAGGATGAGTATATCAGTTTCATAAGTGTTCTTTACCTCTGGGTGGACTGGTTCATGTTGTTGCTAATAGGATTTGGGGAAGAAGCTGTAACATCTCTTGCAAAAATATGAGTGAGTCATCTTATATGTTTCATATCCCGCATCAGCCAACTCAGCAGTGGGTAATTCAAAGAGGAGTTTGGCATATTGATGATTGCTTGCTCTTTGTTTTGCCATCGATTCCAGATATATCCTTTAAAATATCAATTCCGGTACGGGTCAATTTGAAAGACATTCCAAATTTCTACTATTCTAGACTAGGAATTAGTCATGTTATTTTAGGTCTTGGAGAGCCTATCTTAACTCTTAAGCCTTGTTTGGATCCTTCAAACATGAGTGAAGCTAAAGTGGTAGTTGAAATGGAGTTGGAAAGAGATTTTCAAGACATTATTTATCTGGTTAAAGTAGAAGACACATGGATCCCTTCCACTTGTGAGAGATGTGGCAGCTTAGGTCATAAAGCGAAGAGATGTCTTATGTCATCTAAACCTCCAGAAAATTCAGGCACCTCAACAAATTCAGTGGGTGTGAGTGTTGATATTACAATTGTTGATGTTGACAAAACCTTGCAGCAACAAAATGATGAAACAGTCACATGCAATCTTCCTACAACTTTTGCTAGTGTGCCTTATATTCACTCTCCATCGGAGTTGAACATAAACTTTCAGGATGATCCACGCTTGCACTCAGACTTTGTAGCGGATTTTTAGGTGCCAAGTGATTTTACACTGTTTCCTATGGAATTTTAGGATATCCAAAAGATTTAAGAGAAATGTTAAGCTTCAAAGAACAACACTTGTTACTATACCTCACAGGTTTAAGAGGATAACTAAACAACACTACCAACTTTAGTCAAGAATTTATCATCATTAGTAGATATTGTATCTACTCCCATTTTAGCACCTAATATGGAAATTCTCTAGCAAATATTATCAACAAAGAAGTCCAAAAAAGTTCACATATTGATCCCTTCAACATTTCGCTTCAGGTAAATGGAATTCAAAATCCTTCTCAATTTTCTGTACTAGGTGATGTAAATATGGTCCCTAATGAGCCAATGAGCTCGTTCGATTTGACAAGGAGTAGAAAAGAGACAAACCTCCCATCCAATTCCAAAATTTAGAATGAACGACTGCACAAAGGAGAAGTAAGCATGGCTATCGTGTACTCGCTAGTTGTTTGTTCTGATTTCTTCTTTTGGGTTTCAAAATGACCTTTAATATAATTTCTGGTTTAAACCTATATAATTAAACTCTTATTAACTGAAATACTTAGGAAATGTTCATATTACATATATGTAATTTTGTTTTAAAAATTTAGAAAAAAAAATATGTAACAAATACTTCATAATTTAATATTTAATACAATTACCTCACGACTAACCACTATGTATCTTTATATATACAGGTTTGCACCAAGCAATTGAGATTCAAGTATAAGACGAGTGAGTATAGTAACCAAATAATCTGTATATACAATCCTCCAATGGTGTAAACTATGCGATTGATGTCTTGTCCGTAACTCGTACAGTGGAAGAATCTGGTTTGGTTCGAACCGAAGGGTTTCCAGTATCATCGAGAATCACAAAAGCGGTGTCACCGGGCTTGAAGCTCCCAGCAAGAAAGGCTTCGCTGAGTGGATCTTCCACAATCTCTGTGACGGTTCTACGGAGTGGCCGTGCACCGTAGGCCGGATCATAGCCTTGTCTGCATATAAGCTCCTTGACAGGTTCAGACACCTCTAAACCGACTCCGAGTGCCACGAGCCTCGACTTCAAGTCTTGTAGCATCAGGTTCAGGATCTTCATCATCTGCAAAATCGGAGTTGAGTATTGATTTTCTAAGAATTTTAATCTGATTTTGGTTCCACTAAGTTCGGTTTGGTTTAAGGTTGAGAGGTAGAGGACTAACCTGAGCCTTCTCAAGCTGTCGGAAAATGACTATTTCGTCTATCCGATTCAACAACTCTGGTCGGAAATAGTTCTTGAGTTCTTCAACAACCATAGCTTTCATTCCAGCGTAAGACGCCTCTTCGTCAACATCGAGGATAAAACCTATAGACCCGTGTCTTCCTTTGGCAATGGCTGATGATCCGACATTAGAGGTCATTATGATCAGTGTGTTCTTAAAAGATACTCGCCTTCCCTATAAACAAGGATTCCAATTCAACTAAAAACATGGAAGAGTTTCAACTCTGTAGGTCTCTTTGAGAAAGATAGAAAAGCTCAGGCACCAGTAAATGTTTTAAAGTGTGAACATCGAACCTGTGAATCGGTTAGGTGTCCATCTTCAAACAGCTGCAGAAGAATATTGAAGATATCTGGATGGGCTTTCTCTATCTCATCGAACAAAATCACTGTAAAAGGACGTCTCCTGATAGCTTCAGTAAGCATTCCACCTTCCTCAAAACCAACATATCCGGGAGGTGAACCTATCAACTTGCTCACAGTATGACGCTCCATGTATTCACTCATGTCCAATCTCAGCATGGATTCCTCCTGCAATAATCAATTAAATAACCAGGCATTGAACAAAACGGTTCGTGACCACATCATGTGTCAGCAGCATTCTATTGTTAATGAAGCTCTACCGATCCAAAATAATTTGCTGCTAGAGCTTTTGTGAGTTCTGTTTTCCCAACTCCGGTAGGTCCACAAAACAGCATAGCGGCAATTGGACGATCCGGATCTTTTAAGCCAACCCGTGACCTCTTCACAGCTCTAGATATGGCAGCTACAGCCTCATCTTGACCAACAACTCTGCTTCTAAGCTGCTCTTCTAGACCCATTAGAAGCATTCTCTCATCTGCTGTGATCTGCTGAACTGGAATTCCAGACCAAGCCGATGCAACAGCTGCAATATCATCAGGTCCCACCTGTATAGGCCTGAGAGTAGAATCAAACCAATGTTATGGAGGTTCCTTCTTTATTCTTCTTAATATAACATTTTCTAAATATGTAAAAGAAGAAAGACATACTCATAGTTGCCTTCTGTAGGCGGCAGAGAAGACTCCTCAACTAGTTCACCCGACTCATTTGCGACGGTATCACCATCATCCTGGTTCTGCCTGCTTGATAGAACCTATTTCCAACAGTTGTTGAAGCTGTTTAATAAGTAAATATGATCAACATCCAAGTGTGACGAATGTCTAGTCTTTTACCACTTCGTGCATGGCCTGAACAGTTCTGATCTCTTGCCAGTAATCATCCGGTGGCTTCGAAAGGATACAGGTTGCATCCTCCTTTTTCTTTCTAAAAGCTTCAATACGAGCTCTGCTTCCAGCCTCATCAATGAGATCGATAGCTTTATCTGGAAGAAATCTATCCGCAATATATCGTGATGAAAGGTACACTGCAGCATCTATGGCTTCCATAGTATATTTGCAATTGTGATGGGCTTCATATTTTTCACGAAGGCCTAGCAAAATCTTCACCGCATCTTCCTGTAACGTTATTTAAAAAATGAATATCCTAGATAAGAAAAATAGATGTTGGTTGTTGATTTGATAGAAAACATAGGCTTGAAATAAACCTCGCTTGGCTCGTCAATCAACACTGGCTGGAATCTCCTTGCTAGTGCTTTGTCCTTCTCAAACTGACTCCTGAATTCATCAAGGGTTGTGGATGCAATGCACTGCAAATGGTTGATTGCTGATTAGTAGAGCTAGCTTTAGAGCACCATATATATCGGAAAAATTTGCATTTATTTTCATAACAGACACATGCTTCAGTAGGATTTTTGCTTCTGTTTTATTTCCACATGAACTACTTCATCCAGACAGAGGTGGAAACATTACTTTGTTTTAGTTTCACTCAACTCCATGAGCATAACCTAAAGTGGTAAAATTTCACATACACAAATAAAAGCAGCATAAAATCATTTCATTTAGTATACAATACCTGAAGTTCACCCCTTCCAAGTGAAGGTTTCAAAAGGTTAGCAATGTCAAGCCCAGACCCCTTATTTCCTTTTCCGACCGTGCCAGACCCAATAAGAGTGTGCACTTCATCTATGAAGAGAATAACCTTACCTACATGAAAACAAAAAACAAAAAAAAAATGTGTTAGGAATGTGCCATGTTAAATTTACAGTATTCCAGTATTCTTATTTTAAGAACAATAACCTGATTTTTTAACTTCGCTTATCAAAGCAGTGACACGTGACTCCAGTTCTCCCCTTTCTTTTGCACCGGCCATTAGTAGTCCTATATCCAGGGACATGATGCGTTTGTTCTACATATAGCAACACATGAAACTGGTCATGTACATGGTTGGCCAACTTTCAGATCAATTTTATTCCGTTAATTATATGCGGGAGTGCATATATACCAATAGAAATCCAGGAGCATTTGCTTCTGCAATACTAATTGCTAGTCCTTCAGCAATGGCGGTCTTCCCAACCCCAGCTTCACCGAGAAGAATCGGGTTGTTTTTTGTTCTGCGGCAAAGTATTTGGATGACTCTTTGAACTTCCTTTTCCCGGCCAATAACAGGATCAATAAGTCCATCAGTAGCACGTGCTGTAAGATCCACACAGAACTGCTCCAATACACTTTTCACTGGCAAGGCACAAGTTTGGTCAAAAGGTTTATCAGTATCTCTCTTCTCAAACGAATAAAGTGAATATACTAAAAAAGGACTACCTTTCTTTCTTCCAGGACCACCAATTCGTCCATTGGGGGAAGCGTCAAAGTTGCCTTTAGATGAAGGTGGTGGTTCTCTTCCATCTTTAGCAATCTCTCCTTTAAGTCTGGTCAGTGCTGCTGCTGTGAGCAGATTCATATTTGCTCCCAATCTAATACCAGATCGAAAAGCAATTAGACACAATTCAGGCACCAATCGAGGAAAATTTGTACCTCTTGAGAACTCTGCCGACGCTACCGTCATCAACGGTGAAAAGGCCAACGGCGATATGCTCGGGAGAAATATACTGACACTCCAAAGTCCTGGAGTACTCAACTGCAGCTTCGAAGACCCGTTTGGTACTGATGGAGAACGGCATGTCTGTGGACTTGGAGTAGGACGACTCTTCTTGCTGTTTCGACAAATTAGCATCGTCCCAGATACTCGAGACAACTTGACGGGCCTTGTCTATGGTGACTCCGGATCCAAGGAAGCCTTGAGGGTCACGATCCTCAGCGATCAGGCCTAGGAGAAGGTGTTGAGGATAGACCATGTCTTTACCCAACGATTTAGCTTCCTTCTGGGAGAAGATTATAGCTCTGATCGCTCGTTCGGTGAACCGCTCGAAAACTGCTGAAATCGGGGTGAGTTTCTTCGGAGGAAATCGGCGGAAGTTTGTAGGGGTGGTGGAGAAGCGGTGGATCGTACGATTGGAGAGGGAGATTCCGAGGTACGATGAAGCGAAAGAGGAAAGGGAAGAAGCGGTGAAGGAAGCAACGGGTGAAGAAGACGAGTCGAAACGGTGAGAGGAGGAAGAAGCGAGACGGCGAGAGTGAAGCGTTAGAGGTGAGGAAGTAGATAAAACCTCCATGATCGTCGTCTGTCTGTGTGAAAATAAAAAAAAACTTCTCCTTTGATATTTACCGATTTGTGCCAAAATGATGAGAATTATTATTTAGAGGAAAATGAATAAGAGGAAGCAAAAAGTAAGGGATGGAGGAAATTTAAGTGAGAGGACAATCTCTCTCTTCTCTATAGAGAGAGAAGATTCTCTCTTCTTCCCCTCTTAACAAATCCAGATTTTTCAGAGGGGGAAGAGAGATTTATGTTTTGCTTTTTTGATGTAAAATACTTCTCTTCGATCATGAGATCGATTATCCTTTCGCTTGGTGAATTAGTAGTTTCGTATAGACGATTTTGAAGTGTATTTCAAACCAAATTGGATTTGTTCTTCATCTTCTTATTTGTTTCTCTGATTTGGTTTGAGCTCAATAAAGTTATCATCTTCCTCCTTTCTTATTACTTATCATCTTAAAATTCCGCTTGATATTTGAAGAGCCCCCATCTTTAACCGATTATCCTTGATTTTAGCTTGGATGGGAGTCAATCTTTGCTATTTGTGTTATGGGCAAAGTATCCTTAAAGAGCAAAAAAATTAAGTTGTTTTGATAAGCTATTGATTTGGTGCAGATTTAGATAAGTCAAAGCTGCCCATAAGGGGTCAGTGTTTTGACAAAGGTCTGTTCTCTGAATCTTTTTAAAGCTTGTCATCAGTGGTTTTCACTTTCGGTGAACAGAAGGGTGTTCTTATAATATCAGTGGCGATCAGAGAAAGGAGTACTCTCAGTTAGTGTCAGAGAAGAAGCTTGAAGCTTCAATGAAAGAGGTGTTATCAGCCAAGATGAAGAAGAAACAAGGACGGAGAAGTGACTGCAGAATTCCCGGCGGCAACAGTTCACGATGGTCCAGATTACTGCTTCGGTTGAATGACGCGTGGCAGATAGGTGCCTGGTTCAGCCTCATGATGCTAGCACGTGGAAAACCATTATTATATCACCGTTTCTTGTTTTGTTGGGTTAAATTTTAATATTATCATGTGCCTCTTGTATCTGAAACTAACTGTACTAGCCCAGGTTTGGGTTTATCAATGAACTAAGTTGACAAAAAAAAAAAAAAAGTAAGGGATGGAGTAAGCTGACACGTCACGGCAACCTTTTATTTTATTTGTTGACTACTATTTACCCCGTGCAATGATTTTGTTAACAAATAAACCAATTTTAGTTTTGTACGTAATTAAAAATCACATATCACTATATATTAAAAGAGAAGCATTTTTAAAATTTACTTTCAAAACTTATTCAATAAGTATGTGATGTAGCTTCACAAGATATATTTATTTTTAAAAACGCTGATATGTCAATTGGAGAACGCTTCTTATAATTTGTTTTTGAGTTTAATGAAAACTAGTACTTTCTATTTTTATAAATATCTGCGTAATAAAACTTCCACTTCAAGTTTGCATAATATGACTTTGAACAATCGAAGAACAAGTTTACATTGCTAAAAACTACACAGTTCAAGTTCACATTACACTGATGTTATTGAAAAACGCCAGACCGGTGACCGTGACTCAAAACTATCATGAAACACGTTTTCAGCCTCTATGAAAATGACTACGAGAATTATTAACACCTCCAAACAGGTGACAAACCAAGTATGAGCAGTGCCACTAGCTGTGGCACCAGGGTAGTGGTTGGGCGCTGGTGGATCCATGATAGTGAAATCGGAGAGGATGAAGAAAATGGGCTTCACAAAAATGGTGGCGATACATAGGAAAGGTGATAATGCTCGATGTTGTAGCTCACATTGGCGGAGAGGAGGAAGAGAATGAGCTTGATAAAAAATGGCTGCTCCTATCTCTTTTATCATTGGTCACTGCCCCGAGGATCAAAGCTTATGGTCTCTCAACCATAGTACCAGGTAATGAATATTCATGCAAAATGAAAATTGGTAATATAAACTGATGATGAGATACATCATAATAAATTCTATGGAGATTCTGAGCAAAGGAATACACAGCGTATTGGTTATATTGGACAGTAACGTAGAGAACATAACATGGTCTGAGTTGGTAGATTCAGCCTCTGCTTACACAATGCTAACTCATGTGGATCTAATCTCCTTCTTCCTCGACCAATCTTCCCATCTCCAAGCCATCCTCTCCAGCACTGTAACTGACAATGTTTTAGCTATGACTAGCCAGGTATAAATTCAGTCCAATTTCATCAGATTAAAAACCGATAATTATAATTATTAATTTTGTGGAAGAACAAAACGAAAATACTCTGTTTAAAGGTCCAAAGTGACATGTGCAATTAAATGCATGCATGCAGATGCAATTTAAGATATGATATATTTTTATATGGAATGGTAAGATTTCTTATTAAATAGCATATTTAACATATTGGTTCACAAAACTGATATTTAACAAGGCTGTTAATTTTATGTTAAGATTTTTATAAAATAGCATATTTAACAATATTTATTAGATTAGTTAAGTCGCTTATTCCTTTCAATGCAGTTGCAAATGTAACTATCCAAGAGCCAATGGTTCAATCTGGTTTGGGTACTTATCAACCTGAAATGGGTAAGATCGATGGGGATGAAGAAACTCTGGGTGAACAGAATCAGGTGATGAACATGGAGGAAGATGATCTCTTGTCTGAGGAGTTTAAAATTTGTTACCCAATGGAAGAGGATACATATATTAATAAAGGTGAGGGGAGGATGGTATCCAATGACAAAGCGTTGGTCGTGTTTGAAGGGGAGAAAGAAATTGCATTGGCTAGTGAGGGACAGAGACCAAGAATACTCGTGTGCTTTTCCATACGGATAAACCTAAACGTGAGGTGCCAACAAGGCGAGCTTCTCCACGTTTTAATGGTGGTGCATCGGGAAATTCATCTGCTGTTGCAAACAAAAAGAGTCAGAAAAATGGATCTAAGCAAGGAAGAAATGTCCAGTGGATTCCAAAAACCCACAACAACCTTATCTATGAGGACACTCAGTTGGAACTGTCGAGGGATCAGGAATAACCTCACAGTTCGACGCCTCACGGAGATGTGTCAGAAGCATCGCCCAAGACTCTTGTTCCTTTCTGAGACGAAGAATATGAAGTTGTTGTTACAAGGCATTCAGGCTGACCTAGGTTTTAATAAATTGTTTACCGTTGAGGCTCATGACCAAAGCGGTGGTTTGGCTTTGTTTTTTTTATGGATTATTTGCAAGTTGATGTTTTATTTTCTAATAATCGTATGATTGATGTATCTGCGAAAGTTGATGGAATAAAAGCCTATATGACTTATGTTTATGGAGACCTTGTTTTAGAACATAGAGACTTGGTGTGGAAGCGTCTTACGCGCTTTGCTACTGTAAAAGATGGACCTTGGTTCATGAATGGGGATTTCAATGAAATTACTTGTCACGAGGAGAAAGAGGGAGGAAGGGTGCGCTCTGATAGCTCTTTTTTTCCTTTTAAACATATGATAAGTGACTGTGGAATGTTAGAGTTTCCTTGCTCCGGAAATCAACTCTCTTGGGTTGGAAAAAGAGGTATGAATACAGTAAGATGTAGACAAAAAATGGCATGATAAATTTCTCCATACAGTTGTGTCGTATTTGCGCCTTTGGGGATCGGACCATCGTCCGGTCCTTGCAAACATACTATCTAAACCTTATAAAGCAAAGAAAAAGAAATAAATTTGATAGGAGGTGGCTAGATAGTGATGAAATCAGAAATGTGATCCTACAAGGTTGGAATTCTCCAGAATCATCTTCAGATGCTGATATTATGTTCCACATTGCTAGCTGTCGCAAAGCTCTCAGTCAGTGGAGCAAAGAGAATGACATGAATTCTGAGCAGAATGTGGAGGAATTAAAAGAAAAGATAGAGGCAATGTATGACGATGATGATGTCTCCCCGGAGGCACTGTCAGGAGCGCTAAAAGAACTATCTGAGGCTCTTAAGGCTGAAGAACTGTTTTGGAAACACAAGAGTAGAACTTTGTGGCTTCATGATGGAGATCGCAACACAAAATTCTTCCATAATCTCACAAACAGAGGACGACAAAGAATCAAATTACATGCTTAAAGGATGCTCAAGGAAACCTGGTGGAGGATGAAGATGGATTGGTGGCCATTGCCACTAGTTATTTTCGATCATTATTTCAGTCTTCGGACCCAACTGGACTAGATGAGGCTATGGCTAATATCAGAACAACGATCACTGAAGGGATGAATAATGACCTGACTGCGCCAGTCACGGAATGGGAGGTTAATTAGCCATTTTGCAATGCATCCAGATAAGGCCCCGGGGCCAGATGGTATGAGTGCTCTGATCTATCAGAAATTCTGGGATATTGTGAAGGGAGATCTGACTCGAATGATCAACGATTTTCTATTTAATGGAACTGCGAGTCTGGGTTTAAATGATACTAATATTTGCCTTATTCTGAAAAAGAAAGACCGTCAGAGATGTCGAAGTTCCGGTCCATCAGCCTTTGCAATGTGAGCTACAAAATTGTCGCAAAGGTCCTATGCTAGAGACTCAAAAAGATCTTACATGGGCGTATCTCTGAGACACAATCCGCCTTTGTAGTTGGTCGGCAAATCAATGAAAATATAATGATTGCCTAGAAAATGTTCCATGCCTTAGACAAAAGCGCATGGCGATAAAAACAAACATGAGTAAGGCCTATGATAGGATGGAATTGATCTTTATAGAAAGGACCCTGCAGAAAATAGGATTCTCAGACCTCTTGATAAGCTGGATTATGAGATGTGTATCTACGGTGAAATACGAAGTCCTGATGAATGGACAATTTAAAGGAAACATTGTCCCACATAGGGGTTTATGACAAGGAGATTCTTTGTCTCCTTTCATTTTTATCTTATGCACGGAAGCGCTCGTTAGCCTTCTCGATCATGCAGAAAGTCAGGGAAAGATAATGGGGATGCGAGTTAATCGAGCATGCCCTTCTATATCCCACCTGCTTTTTGCTGATGATAGCCTGTTCTTTTGTAAGGCGAAACCCCGTGAATGTGATGAAGTGATGAAAGTGATAAAGGTCTACGAGAAGGCGTCGGGACAACATATAAATTTTGATAAGTCTTCCATCATTTTTGGAAAGCGGGTCCCTCTTAGGGTCAAGAAAGAGATTAAAGCAACTCTGGACATTGAGAATGAGGGTGGTATGAGGAAATATATGGGCATCCCAGAGGATATAAGTGGATCAAAATGCAAGTTTTTTGCTTTCTTAAAGGATCGACTCGATCACAAAATCAATGGATGGTCTGGACGATGGCTATCAAGAGGGCAAAAAGAGGTGCTCATCAAGGCCATTGCTCAGGCCCTCCCGACATATGTCATGTCTAGTTTTCTTTTGCCGTTGGATATATGTGAAAAATTAGCAAGTGCGATAGCCAGATTCTGGTTGAGTTCGAATTCTCCAAAGAGAGGGATGCATTGGGCTAAATGAGAAAAAGTTATGTTGCCCAAAGGATGAAAGAGGAATGGGTTTCAGATTAATACACGAGTTCAATCTTGTGCTGCTGGCAAAGCAGTTATGGAGACTAACCCAATACCCTGACACCTTATTAGCTAGGGTAATGAGAGGGAGATATTACCGTCAGAGTACGCCTTTGCGAGCAATTGATACTATGTCACCATCATATGTGTGGACGAGCTTGATGGCAGCAAGACCACTTCTGGAACTGGGAATAAATCAAAAAGTACATTCAAGATATCAGATTCGTGTATGGGAGGATCCTTGGATTCCCACTGTTCCAGCCCGACCAGCCCGGCCACTTCATTATGGAATTGACCTAACTATGACCGTAAACGAATTAATTACTGGAGATCCGAAAGTGTGGAATATGACCTACTGGAAAACCTTATCGTTCCTGAAGACGTAATTGTCATTCGTAGTTTGGCCATAAGTCAATCATATCAGGATGATAGATTCAGATGAAGCTATACACGACACAGAATGTATACAATAAAATCTAGATATTGGGTGGCAAGGAACATTTTGAGAAATAACCCTGTGGGAGAGGTTGTGGAACCGAGTGTTACGAAACTTAAAGCACAAGCCTGGAATATAAGTGCCCCTCCTAAGATAAAACATTTGATATGGCAGTTCGAAACTATTTATATTGTTGTCACCTGAAATTTGACAAGACTCCATATGCGCTGCCATAACCATTGTCCTAGGTGTGGGGAATCAGATGAGACAGTTAATCATGCTATTTTTGAACGTCCCCCCACCTTCCAGGCTTGGGCCCTTGCCTCGACGCCATTGTGTCTGGGTGTTTTCCGGTTTCTAGTGTTTATACGAACCTGGATTACTTATTTTGGGGAAAAGTTATATCGAAGATCCAGAGTTGGATATGGATCCATATCCATGGATAATCTGGTATCTATGGAAAGCACAAAATGATAAACTCTTCAAAAGGATAGATCGGAACCCTCTTGAGCTAATAAGACTTGCTGAGAGTGAGTGTAGAGGGTGGTTTGGAGAAAATTGGCCTGAATCATAGCCAGTGATCTAAAAGACAAATATACTGGCCCCAAGCCTATAAAATATTTGTCTGGTCGATGGATCCTGGAATACTGAGGTGAGGTTCAGTGGGTTTGGATGGGTATGGAAGGATGAAAGAGGAGTGGATCAACTCATAGGGTTTAAAAACAAAGAGAATCGTATGTCTTCTTTGCACTCAGAGATTTAAGCATTCACATGGGCGATGGAGGTTATGCTACAACATTCAACATGCCAACACTTTGGGACAGACAGTAAGGAGGTTATTGCGATGATCCAAGCACCACACAAGTGGCCGAGCTTCTCAACAGAGATTGGAGAGTTTGTAGCCCTGTGACAAGGATTTCGGGAGTTCAAGATCAACCATATTCCAAGACAATTTAATCAGAGGGCGGATGGTTTAGCTAGAATAGCTCGTTTTTACCGAAGTTTGTTGTTTATTGGTTATTCTATTTCGGTATGGATTCCCATAATACCTCATGTTTCATGAGTAATAGAAGAGTCTTTTGTTGTCAAAAAAAATATATGTTATTTTATGAAACCACACGTGCAAGACATCATGCTTGGGTCAGAAAGCTGTCAATTGTATTATATATAGAAAATCTCTTATAAAATAGCATATTTAACATATTGGAACTATCTAATAAATATTGTCTTTCCTAATTAATAAACTGCAATATTCTAACCTAATGTTTTTTGATAACTATATATGGGATAAACCAAGCTCTCATAATATCCATCGCAAAACCAAACACCCAAGAGTATTGATCATAAGTAGATGACAACAATATTTGACCAAGTTATCGAATTGAAACTTTTCAAAATGACTACAGAAATTAAGGTCAAGATTATTCATTTTGGAGACATTACTCCGCACAAGGAAGGGGAGAGTATTGAGATGGTTTTAATTGATTCCAGTAAATTTGACTTACTGAAGCTTTATTGTTTGAATTTTTTGTTATTTATTATACGATTGATGCTCAGACAAAGGGGTATTCATACGGTCATGATTATATATTTTTCAGGGTGATAAGATTCATGCGAGTGTTAAAAAAGACTTGGTTCTTCACTTTGAACCATTCCTAAAAGAAGGGGACTCGAAGATTATGATTAATTTTGCACTTACTCATTCATGTGGCTCATATCGAACAACAAAACATCCTTATAAAATTTGGTTCCTAGCCACAACTCGGATTCTATTTTGTGACGATTTGCCATTTAGATTGACTAGGTTCCAGCCTGTCAATTTTCGTGAAATCTTAGATGGTAGTCTAAGCCCTGAATATTTGGTTGGTGAGTGTTCATATAATCGTATTTGTTATATTTTGATCCCTATTTAATCAATTAATTTATTATATTCATTATTTATCGTATTTTGTAGACATTACCGGTCAGATTGTAGAGGTTAGTCATGTTGAAATTGTGTCTCTTAATGGAAAGGATACGGAAAAGATGACATGTGAGTTAAGAAAGAAAGAATAAGTTATACGATTTGCACCAATTTCGTTTTTATATTGAAGCTTTCGTTATATATGTACAACAATCTTACAAACTTTTTCCCTTTTAAATTTTGTTCCTCAGAGATGCTAGGCTTCCATTTGTTGTATGGGGAAATGTTGCAATAGATTTAAGCGAAGAAGGAAGTGATGTGTACCAAAATGGTTTCCATTGGTGGTATGGGGAAAGGTTGCACCAAAATGGTTGTTTCACTAAGGTCATACATTTGTTTAAACTTTATAGGAGGCGGGGACTAGGGCTGTGAGACGTGACTTAGTTAGGGAAGAAGGAAGTGTTGTGCTCAAATTTTACGAAGGTGAATGTGTCATCTGCAATGTTTTTTGTTAAATGGAAAAAAAAAGAGAATACTTGATGAAACAATACTTTGATAAAAGAGATTTTATGAAGAAAAGTTTTACAAATCAACAACCAGAAACAATAGATTTTAAAATACGAATAAATCAGTTAACTTTTATTTGTTTTGAATAACACAAGACTTTTCTTGACTTTGTAAAATGATCAATTCAATAACTCTAGATTTTTATAGACTTTGAATTACTCATTACAAATTTATAAACCAATAACACTATACTTAATAGGCTTTTGAAAAGTTGTAAATGAATAACACTAGAATAAAACAATTAAATATATATAACTTTGTAAATTCAAGATTCAATAACACCCCCTTAGTATTGAGTCATGGTTTTCTTAAACTGATTATATCTTTAACATTCAATAAAATACAATGTAATTTAGTATAAAATATACTATGTTATACATAATCAAAAATATAGAATTTCAACATTTATATAGATATCCCATTCCGCGCAAAACGCGGGTTACTAGCTAGTAAGATAATAGTAATACATATAAAATTTTAACACACATATCATTGACTAATTACAAACATATAACAATCAGTTTAACTTTTTTTATACAAACTTACATTGAAAAAAAAATTAGCTCTTTGAATACATATATTAGTTGAAGAT
Source organism: Moricandia arvensis (assembly GCA_905132765.1). Lineage (NCBI taxonomy): Eukaryota > Viridiplantae > Streptophyta > Magnoliopsida > Brassicales > Brassicaceae > Moricandia > Moricandia arvensis. The sequence goes on from CAJHQP010000052.1 coordinate 203,097, forward strand.
TTCCTGTTTTACTTCGTTCTGCTTTGCCTTCTCTATTTAACATGTAGTTTTATGGCTTCTTTGGTTTATTATATCCTTCATGTAGTTTATGGCTTCTTTGGTTTTATTCCTTGCTCTGCAAACTGTTTAACTGATTTGAACTCTATCCATGTTTCTTCTTAAAACTCTAGTTCATGAATGAATGCATGTTCTTGATCTAAAAATGTTCAAAAATTAATTTACTCATTAGCTTGAGAATAGATGATCTTTGCTACTTAATGTATACTATACCTTTAAATTTAAGCTAGATTTTAACCCGCGCTTCCGAAGCACGTTTTTTTTTATTATAAACAAAGTTTAATATAAATTAGTATTTTGGAATTGTGTTGTTACAAAGTTTGTATTAAATCAAAGCAGAGAATCCTTTTTAAATTAAGTAATTTATAAATTAGTTTATTTGAGATTTTGTATGAACGTTCTTATGTAACTACTTTTTAACCGTTACCGTTTTATACGAGTGATTTGAAATTTTATGAGAAAAAAGTATTTGATGTTTATATCGTAAAACTTCAACGAAAACTCCAATCGAGACAAAAATAGAGAAAGTTTGGTCGAGACTACGAGAGAGAGATCTATGATGGCGAGACCGGATCTTCGCCCTTTGGCGACGAGGAGCGGAGACGACGTGGTCGCCTCATGGCAATGAGGGGCGGAGACGGCGTGGTTGCCTCATGGCGACGAGGCAACGAGGAGCGGAGACGACGTGGTCGCCTCATGGCGATGAGGCGCGGAGACGGCGTGGTTGCCTCATGGCGACGAGGCGACGAGGAGCACAGACGACGTGGTCGCCTCATGGCGATGAGGCGACGAGGAGCGGAGACGACGTGGTCGCCTCATGGCGATGATTGGCAGAGACGGCGTGGTCGCCTCATTGCGACGAGGGGGAGATACGGCGTGTCACCTCATGGCGTAGAGGGGGAGAGACGGCGTGGTTGCCTCATGGCGATGAGGGGGATAGATGCGTGGTTGCCTCATGGCGATGAGGAAGATAGACAGCGTGGTAGCCTCATGGCGACGACGTGATCGCCTCGTGACGACAAAGGGGAAAGACGGTGTGCTCGCCTGCCTCATGGCGACGAGGGGCGGGGACGGCGTGGTCGCTTGTTGGCGCCAAGGAGTAGAGAGGATGGTTTCGTATACTTTCGTAGCTCCGAAGCTTTTTCCTTCAATGTTTCTTGTCGATACTTCTTAAAGTTATCTCGAGCGAATTCTCAAAAGATAGCGAGATTACCGGTTTTGACCCCAACAACTACTAATGTAGAGACATAGAAAGATGGGAGGTAAAATGTTCATGCTTGATGCCTTTAAATTGACATACTTGTTCATTTCGAGAATGTTTCTTCTCTATTATTTAAGTCTATGTTTTCCTGTGAGTTTTCTTCATACATGTTTGATTACCGTCATGTTCACTCATTCATTTGCTTAAACATAAAGTTTTTGAATTTATGTCATGTGATTGTGTAAACTTTCTTGGATCAAGATCTAATCTTTGGACTGATGTGTTCCAAAAAAAATGATTAAAATTTATAATCTTTGTGGAATCTATCCTACGACGTTGAGATCATTTTAAACATATCTGCTTGACATCTAAATACATGATCTTTTGGCAGATATATTCTGTTGCTCGATCAAATAACATGGCTTGTAAGATATAGAAATTTGTATAAACATTCTTTCTCAAGGCTCATGTCTTCTTAGCGATAACTTGTTCTTGTTATCTGCATTTAGAGAAAGCTTTGGCTTGTCTACGTTTCATGATTGCCTTAGCGGTTATCGGCTTTTGCTTTGTCGATTTTGTATTGGTTTCAGACAAAGGCACTGGCTTGAAGCTCTCGCTTTTCTTGTTATTTCCTTTGATTCATGTCTTGAAACCTAGACAGTCCTGTGCAGACACAAATGGCAGTGGCCGCCTTTAAGACTCCCCTTATTGGGCTAATAGGATGGAAGGGAAAATATTAGCGGATAATGACATATATTTGTTAAGATATAGTTGTTAAGATAATGATGTAATTAGTAGGATATATCCTAAGGCTCTAAGGTCGGTGAACAATGTAATATATATATATATACGTTTGTAAACTCGTGAATAAGATCAAGCTTTTCAAGATTTACATGGTATCAGAGCAGAGATCTGCATAAATTGTTTCAAAGTTCTGAAAGTGTTGAGCAATAATTGTGATCAACTATGGGTGACGGGGATGACTCGAAGCAACTTGTTATGAAACATGAGACTATGGTGATATCATCGTCTGCTTTGTATTCATCAGAAAATCCAGGCGGTATGATCACGTCTGTACAACTGAAGGTTGATAACTACAATGAATGGGCCATGGAGATGTTGAATGCTCTTCGGGCAAAGAAGAAAACAGGTTTCATCTATGGAACCTTACCTAAACCGGGTGATGACAGTCCAGATTTAGAGTCGTGGTTGAGTGCAAATTCAATGATAGGAGGTTGGATCATGTCATCAATAGAACCAAGAGTTCGATCAATTGTGACATTCATCACCGAAGCAAACAAGATTTGGGAGAACTTGAGGAAGAGGTTTGAAGTTGGAAGTAAAGTTCGTATTCACCAACTAATGGAGCAATCGGCAGTGTGTCGTCAAAATGGACAAGCTGTGATAGACTACAATGGTCGTCTGGCGATGATATGGGAGGAGTTGCAGACTTATAAACCTCCTCCAGCGTGCAGCTTCTCGGATGCTGCAACATACGAGAAAGAAAGATAGGATGAAAGAGTGCACCAGTTCATTATGGGGCTGGACAATTCACGGTTTGGTAATGTAGTGACAATTATAATCGAGGCTGACGATTTACCGGACTTGGGAAAGGTTTACGCTAATGTGATAAGAGAGGATGCTTGGTCGAATGCAGCCAAAGCTAGAGAATCTATCTCGCAAGATGCTGTTGGGTTTGTGTGTAGATGAGAGGGACATTCTGAGGAGAATGGTGATCGTAGAGATGCACGTGATGTAAGAGATGCTGCAGGTTATGCTGCAGGAACAAAGAACAATAGCTCTGGTTTTGGAAACAAAGAAAGGGACCGTGTGTGTTCAAATTGTGGGAAGACGGGACACGAGAAAAATAACTGCTGGCAACTCATTGGCTATCCAGAGTGGATGAATGAGAAGCGTGGAAGAGGATCAGGTAGGGGTCGTGGAGGTTCAGGAAGAGGAGGAGGATGAACTACTACAAATACTGCACATGCACCCAGTTCGTATGGTTCGGAAAATCCCAAACTTACTGCTGAACAGTGGAAGGCCATAACTCAGATCATCAACGACGGAAAATCTGGTGGTCAGTCCGAGAGATTTTCTGGTAAGAGTCTTGGAGATATGATCATAGAATCAGGGGCGATATGAGACAGCTAGCGAATGTGAAGGAGACCCCACCTTGTGTTGTAGGTTTTTCAGATGGAGGAACCTCGACTTCTACCAAGATGGGAGACTTGATACTCAGTGATATTATCAGGCTGAGAGATGTGCTTTATGTTCCCAAACTCAACTGCACATTGATTTATGTTTCGAAGTTATTGAAGCATACGAATTGCTTTGCAGTTTTCACAGATGCTATTTGTGTTTTGCAGGACCGTTCTTTGAAGAATATGATTGGAGCCGGTGAGGAACGTGATGGGGTATATTACTTCAAGGATGTGAGAGTTTGTCGATCTAACATAGCAGATGTAGGAGGTGATCAATTGCTGTGGCATAGGCGACACGGGCATCCAGATTTTGCGATTTCTTCTTCTTCTTTATCTGAGCTTTCTGGTGTTTGAAATAAAGCTTGCTCTAGTCCGTGTGACGTTTTTTAGAGATAAGCAGACAAGAGATGTTTTCAGTGAGAGTATTAATAAACGAACCAATGTTTTGAATTGATCCATGTAGACGTATGGAGTCCTTATCGAGTGCCTGCATCGTGTGGGGCTGTATATTTTTTAACGATTGTCGATGACTTTTCAAGAGCGGTGTGGAGTTATTTACTACTTATGAAGTCGGAGGTTCAGAAAGTTCTTATGTGGTTTTGTGCTTATGCTGAGACACAGTTCAAACTATCAGTGAAAACAGTGAGAAGCGACAATGGTTTGGAGTTCATGAGCTTGAGGGACTTCTTTCAGGACAAGGGAATTATACATCAAACCAGTTGTGTCAACAAACCACAACAAAATGGTCGTGTGGAATGGAAGCACATACACATATTGAACGTAGCGAGAGCGTTGTTGTTTCAAGCTAAAATGCCAATCAAGTTTTGGGGTGAAGATATCTCTACTGCAACCCATGTCATCAATATGACACCGTCAAAGGTGTTAAACGGAACTCACCGTATGAGAATTTTTTTGGGACGAGACCTGCGTATGAGACATTGAGAGTATTTGGGTCACTATGTTATGTGCATAGAAGAGATTGAGACAAAGATAAGCTTGGTGAGAGGAGTAGAAAGTGTGTCTTTCTCGGGTATCCTTTCGGGAAAAGGCCTGGAGGGTCTATGATCTTGAAAGTAATGAGTTTCTAGTGTCAAGGGATGTGAGCTTCACAGAAGATGTGTTTCCGTTTAGCCAATCTTAGGATGTTGTTACGGACCCAACATATCTGACAAGAGGACCAGACAATGACTGGATAATAAATATGGCGATAGAAGACAGTGGAAGTATGTCTCAGACAAGTAATGAAGGGATAAAAATAAGACATGCTGCTGTTGCAGAAATGGAGGTAGAAGATGCTACAAAATAGAGGAATGAACAGGGTTCTGAAGTGGTTGATGCTGCGACACCAGAGGTACTTGCAGAGGCCGAGATGAGAAGAGGGTGTCGACAAAAGATTCCCTCCATGAAACTGCAAGATTACGTGAGCTACAATGCTCAGTTTTTGAAAGATAAATCCCATCACGACCTCACTACTTTCCGCCGAAATCAGAGTACTCGTCGTTGGGTCCAGGTAAAACACCATATCCTCTTGCAAACTATATATCTGATGAACGGTTTTCTCCAGCTCATAAGGCGTTCTTGGCGGCAATAAAAAATGGACAAGAACCAAGGAGCTACAAAGAAGCAGTACAACATAAAATTTGGCATGATTCGATGCAAAAGGAGATTGTGGGGTTTGAAGAAACAAAACGTTCAGTATAATTGATTTTCCACCAGGAAAGAAAGCTATTGGCAATATGTGGGTGTTCAAGTATAAGTACGATGCCGATGGTACTATGGAGAGACCTAAGTCAAGGCTAGTTGCACTGGGTAATAGACAAGTGAAGAACATAGATTTTAAGGAGACATTTGCTCCAGTGGCTAAGATGACGACAATACGAAGTCTGTTGAGAGTTGTTGCAGGTAAAGGATGGATCTTGCATCAGATGGACATCCACAACGCCTTCTTGCACGAAGATCTTAAGGAGGAGGTGTATATGAAACTACCTCAAGGCTTTAAGACGTCCGATCCGAACAAGGTGTGTACATTGCACAAGGCAGTTTATGGGTTGCGTCAAGCTCCGAGATGCTGGTTCTTTAAGCTCACAGATGCGCTAAAGAAGTATGGGTTTAAACATTCCTATGCAGATTATTCATTGTTTGTGGATTCAAGGAAGGCGATCGAGATAAGAGTACTTATATATGTTGATGATTTGCTCGTGTGTGGTAATGACATGAAGGTGATCAAGTTCAAAGAGTAATTGAGTGATTGTTTCCATATGAAAGATTTAGGGAAACTAAAATACTTCCTTGGAATAGAAGTGGGGCGTGGTGAAGTAGGATTCATGTTGACGCAGAGAAAGTATGCCTTGGATTTGATATCAAACATTGGCTTGCTTGGAGCTAAACCAGCTGCTACGCCAATGGAGCAACAACATAAGTTGGGGCTTGATAAGAGTTTGTTTCTTGGAGATGCAGAAAAATACAAGAGATTAGTAGGGCAATTGATTTACTTGTCGATCTCTCGACCGGATATATCGTGTCATGTGCACATTTTCTCGCACTTCATGAAAACTTTGCGGGAGGGACATTAGGAAGCAGCTATGAGGGTAGTTCGATATCTCAAGGGGACTGCTGGAAAGGGATTTTGCTGAGTTCAGCGAGTGATATGAGTGTGTTTGTGTACTGCGATGCAGATTGCTCTGCATGTCCTTTGACTAGAAAATCGTTGAGTGCGTATGTCACACTAGTAGGGGGCAGATTGCTCTGCATGTCCTTTGACTAGAAAATCGTTGAGTGCGTATGTCACACTAGTAGGGGATTCTCTAGTGTCATGGACAACCAAGAAGCAAGGTGTGGTTTTTCACTCGTCTACGGAGGCAAAGTACATGTCTATGGCGCAGGCTACAAGAGAAGTTAAGTGGGTTCTAAGGTTACTTGGTGACTTGGGAGCAAAACAATATAAGCCTTCGAAAATGTTTTGTGATAGTAAGTCAGCTACCTATATAGCTGCGAATCATGTCTTCCATGAGCGAACAAAACATATTGAATCTGACAGTCATCAAGTTCGAGATGAAATTCAAGATGGCACATTGGAGACAGTTTATGTACGGACGCCGGATCAAGTGGCGGATGTGCTCACGAAAGCACTTGTAAGGGCTCAGTTTGAGTCATTATTGTTCAAGTTGGGAGTAAGAAATTTTCATATTCCCAACTTCAGGGGGAGTATTAGCGGATAATGACATATATTTGTGATGTAGCCTATTTATTAGCAGTTTTAAGCCATGTTATAAGCTCTATTATGTGTGTCTAGGATTTGTTTTAGAGTATTTACAGGTCCAAGAACGTTTTGGAGATATATGGAGATACTTGGAGCTTTTGGAGCATTTAGAGAAGAAGAATCCGTAGCTGACTATTTGAGGAGTCGAAGTACAAGACCGTCGTCGATCGACGACACAACCTTGGAGTCGACCGATGATAGAAGAACATGGTCGACCGATGCTACACACCTACCATCGATCGACATCCAATTTGTAGACACCCGATTAGAAAGCCCAAGTTTAGAAGACAAATGACGAGAATGCCCTGGACGAGTTTTGACATAAATTATAGGGTTTTTATATTTATGCTTATTTATTGAGAGCAAAAAGAGTGTGCAAGTGCAGACAAGGCTTGACACAACTTACATAGCTTTATAGTTCTAGATTTTTGGGGGAAAAGATTCATAACTTTTTAGGAAGATTTGTATTGGAACCCCAATATTTTGTCTATTCATTAGATTCAGACTATTGTTCTTTCTTTGATTATGTTTGAGTAGTTATCAACTAGATTTAGTGTTGAATGATAGCAATCATGGATTAGCCCAAAAGTAGGATTGCTAGTTAAGTTAATATCACATCAGTTGAGTTGTGCTTAATGCTTGCATTCTAGAGTAGCTAACTAGGATCTCGAAAGTAGGACATGGACGACTACGAGAGTAGGTTTTGTGCCAGAATAAACTCCATTGGACTAGGCTGTTAGGCGCATGCGAGAGTTGGTCTAATAAGTCTGGTGGACTTATCAAATCTTGTTCACACTTCCTTCTGATTTCACAGTCGATCGACAGCAGGCCATAACCGTCGATTGATGGTCTTTCCTTTTGCTCACATACGAGACTTGGAGTTAAAAGGGTCAAAATAGTTAATATTTGAGTTCTTGTATATTTACATATTTGTGCTTCCTATCCACTATAATCCATTAGGATTGAAACCCTAGATCTACCATATTTACATTTGCATCTGGTTAGTTTATTAGAATATTTTCATATTTGCATTATTAGCATATTTTCATATTGCATCTCTACTTCTTGATAAGAAATATTTCCTTAACTGATTGTTTGCCACCAATATATATATTCACCTAGCTTGATCTTTAGAAACAAGGAATTTATTGTGTGTCATTGATGTCTGTGGATTTGATCCCTAAGTATTACACCTGATCTCTTTTGGCAAGAGTAATATTTGTGTGTTAATACTAGGGTTAATTTGATAGTTATTTTTTAGGATATTTATATCCTGCTAGAACAATAAAAACTCGCATGTCAATTTGTTAAGCTATAGTTGTTAAGATAATGATGTAATTAGTAGGATATATCCTAAGGCTTTAAGGTCAGTGAACAATGTAATATATATATATATTTGTAAACTCGTGAATAAGATCAAGCTTTTCAGTCAGATTTACAGAAAAACATAGGCATTATCAGCAGCAGCAGCTACAGAGACAATCCTCGGGAGAAGGGTTTTCGTGCAAACCGAAACTGGTTTCTTGGGATGGAGTTGGACCGTAGTGAAAATGTTCATATTATTGTAGAACCGTTATCAGCATGGTAGAGACAAGGTGGAAGTAGACAAGGCGAATTAGTGCTTGTCGTTATCTTTGATTGTGATGTCATCATGGAGCCACGATCAGAGAACTTGATGTCGTCAACATTGGAGCTCAAAATCAAGCAAGGGGAGCCGAGAATTGAATATAATGACGATTTCACACCATGACAGAGGAGAGATGAGGAAATAGGCGATGACAAGCTTGATTTTTATGATGGGTAAAATTTTGGAACAAGAGGTACAACGGTGCGAAACGAAGCGGAGGAGCCGATCTATGACGGGTTTCAATGAAAAATCCTAAACTTGATAACATCTTTTAAAAGAGGAGAGTACTTCGTTATAACAATGTTGACGTCTCAGCTTTTGGTGAAGCTATTTACTGAGAGGAATGAAGAAAACTCTTCTTTATACTCTTGTCGGTTATAATAGATAGCGTTTTAGAGTTGTACACATAAGTAAAGAAATATCTTTTTATTTATCTTACCACAATCAAACCAATAAAACTAGAAGGTATAATATTAATGGTTATATGAAATTATTTGTTAATAAATTCTATATAAAAAATTGAAAACGTTTTTTTTGACATCAAACGGCAATTCTATTACTCAGACTTGAGGTGGTCTGGGAAGCCAGACCGGAATAGAACTACCAACAAAACATAAATCTCTATGAAAAGTACGAGAAGTTTTGGCCAAAGCATCAGCAACTCCATTGTGAGCCCTCGGAACATGGCAAATCTCAAACTCCGGAAAACAGATCATAAGGGTTTTAATAGCCTCCAGTTCCGTTGCAAATCGCAGCCAAGCCTGCGGATACGGTATCATTGCGATAAGGTCCTTGCAATCCGTACCAAATCATTGATAGGACGAGTATTGAAGCATACATTCTAGCGCCCATCTAAAAGCTTCGAGCTCGGAATGAAGAGCAGTCTCTCGCTTCCTCAAATTTCTCGTCCCCAATAGCTCAATCTTCCCATCAATATTTTCCACACCCAACCACAACCGCTATACTGATCAGTGTCGGTCCAAGAACCATCCACTAAGCAAATATTCTCTAGACATATGGTCTGAGTCTCAGCAATACAAGGTACTTGCGGGTTCTGGCCAATATTATCATTAGCACTAAACCAAGCAAGGCATTCACTTTCTGCAAATCTTGCCAACTCCATAGGATCTCTGTCAATCTCCCTAAAAAGTTTATCATTCCTGGCCTTCCATATATACCAAATTATCCATGGATATGGATCTCTATGTGATGCAGATGCAATAAACTCCTCCTTCCGCCAAAAAAGGTAACCCATATTTGCAAAGATACTAGGCAATGGAAAAATATTTTGTCCCGAAGGCGTCGAGGATAATGCCCAGACTTGCAAGGCAGGAGGACACTCAAATATAGCATGAGTGACAGTTTCTTCCGGCTCTCCACACCTTGGACATATATCATCACATCGCATATTCCTGTAATTCAGATTCCGAGTAACCGCGACGTGTCCTGTTATCAACTGCCACATAAGATGGCACATCTTGGGAGGAGCTTTGACTTTCCAAACAAAGGCTTGGAGATCAGTTATGCCAGGTTCACATACCAAGATTTCGTTATCCTTCCTCAGAAGATGACGGGCCACCTTATAACCTGATTTGACAGTATACTGGCCAGTTTTAGTATAACTCTAGCAGAAAGAATCCCTATGGTACGTTGTGCTTGTGACTAAACTCCTTATAGGGGGTATGTCGGCCGGATGGACATAGTTTGTCAGAAGATCAATGTCCCAATCCGTTGAATCTGGATTTATCAAATCACTTACTCTCAGGTTTGGGAAAACAGAGCCAGATGGGTTAGCCGGACGAGCTGGTACAATCGGGATCCAGGGATCCTCCTACACATTAATTTCATGTCCAGAATGAACCTTATGCCTAATGCCCAGTAACAACAGTTCTCGCGCCGCCGAAATGCTAGTCCACACATAGGATGGGCTGCTGGTCGAATTTGAGCGCAAAGGCGAACTCATTTGGTAATACCTCCCCTTAAGCACCCTAGCCACCAATGAATCCGGGAATTGAACTAGTCTCCATAACTGCTTCACTAGTAAGGCCAAGTTGAATTCATGGATCATACGAAATCTCAAACCTCCCTCGCACCTAGGTTTACATAGTTTTTCCCACTTAGCCCAGTGAATACCTCTCTTTGGGGGGTTTGAACTCCACCAAAACTGTGCAATGGCTCTTGCGAGCTTTTCACAGACCTCTAAAGGTAGGAGAAATGTAGACATCACATATGTGGGTAAAGCTAATAGAATAGATTTAATTAGAACCTTCTTCCCACCTTTCGATAGCCATCTCCCAGTCCACCCGTTCACTCTATGCATTAATTTGTCTTTGAGGAAAGCAAAAGGTTTGCATTTTGAGCCACTAATATCCTCTGAAATTCCCAAATATGATCTCATCCCTCCTTCATTTTGGATTCTTAGCTTATCTTTAATCAGTTGTCTCGTTGAAGCATTTATCTTCTTGCCAAAGAGCATAGAAGATTTCTCAAAGTTAATGCACTGGCCCGATGCTTTCCCATATTTCCTAATCTCTTTCATTATTTCTTCACATTCACGGGGCTCCGCCTTACAGAAGAAAAGGCTATCATCAACAAAGAGAAGGTGAGATACCGAGGGACATGCGCGTGTTACCCGCATCGCCGTTATCTTCCCTTGGTTCTCTGCATGATTAAGAAGGCTAACGAGCGCTTCCGTGCATATAATGAAAATGAAAGGAGACAAAGGATCTCCTTGACGTAGGCCCCTTTCCAGAACAACATTTCCCCTTGGCTGACCATTTATAAGAACTTTGTACCTCACCGATGATATACATCGCATGATCCAATCAATCCAAAGTTCCGAAAATCCCATTTTTTGCATAACAGCCTGGATGAAAGGCCAATCCATTCGATCATACGCTTTGCTCATATCAGTCTTAATGGCCATCCTCTTGTTGCGACCGTTTGGTTTAGTCCTTAAAGCATGGAACATTTCTTGTGCAATCATGACATTGTCAGAAATTTCTCTTCCGGCAACGAAAGTCGATTGAGTTTCTGAAATTAACCCTGGTAAGACCTTCCTCAATCTCAGACATAAGATCTTAGAGATTATCTTATAGATAACATTGCAGAGACTAATAGGCCTGAACTTAGACATCTCATTTGGTTTGTCAACCTTCAGAATGAGACATATGTTTGTGTCATTTAAGCCATTCACCATTGTTCCTTCAAATAGGAATTGATTAACCATACGAGTTAAATCTTCTTTTACAATGTCCCAAAACCTTTGGTAAAACAGAGCAGTCATCCCATCTGGTCCTGGAGCTTTCTCTGGATGCATTGCGAAAAGAGCTAGCTTGACTTCCCATTCTGTGACCGGAGCTGTAAGTTCCTCATTCACAGCACCTGAAATCTTAGTAGATACTTCCGAGAGAGCCTCCTCAATACTTTCAGGATTAGAAATTCCAAATAACTCACGGAAATAACTAGTAGCTATGACCACTAGACCATCTTCATCCTCCACGGCATTCCCATCGGAATCGAGAAGCTGTGAGATTTTATTCCTTGCTCTCCTCTGCTTTGTTACTGAATGCAAGTATTTTGAATTTTGATCGCCTTCTTGAAGCCAGAACACTCTAATTTTTTGTGTCCAGAATATCTCTTCCGCCTTAAGAGCGTCAGATAATTCCTTTAGCGCCTTCGCTATATCCTACGTTGTGGCATCGTCATCCAGATACAACGCCTCCACCTTTTCATTCAATTCCTCCACCTGTTTTCCAGAGTTTAAATTATGTTGCCTCCTCCATGATCCTAAGGCTTTGCGACAACTCGATATGTGTTCCATAATATTCGCATTAGCTGGAAGCTCAGATGAATTCCAGCCCTCCAAAATAACTTTCCTTACTTCCTCGTCGTCAATCCATCGCTTATCGAATTTGAAAGATTTCGATTTTCGCACTGGTTTGGTAAGAATATTTGCTAGGACCGGACGATGGTCCGAACCCCACAAGCGCAGATAAGTTACCCCCCGAGTGAGGAAAATTATCATGCCAGCCTTCATTACCAACAGCTCTGTCTAAACGACACCTGACTGTGATTCGTCATGCCTTTTTTCCAACCCATGATAATGTATTTCCAGAACATGGAAATTTCAACATTCCACAATTATTGAGCATTTGTTTAAAAGGTAGGAAAGAGCTATCTGACCGAGGTCTTCCGCCCACCTTTTCATTATGGCATGTTATTTCACTGAAATACCCAATCATAAACAATGGTTCAACTCTTGTCGTTGAGAACCGCGTAAGACGTTCCCACACTTGATCCCTATGTTCTAAAACAGGATCTCCATACACAAATGTCATATAGACTTTTATTCCATCAATGATTGCCTCAACGTCAATCATTCTATTATTTGAAAACAAAACATTAATTTGAAATTCTGCAAAAGAAAACAAAGCTAGACCACCGCTAAGGCCAAATGGCTCAACGGTAAACAAACGATCAAATCCTAAATCGGTCTGGATGTTCTGCAACATCGACCAATTATTCTTCGTCTCTGAAAGGAACACAAGTCCTGGGCGATGCTTCAGACATATCTCCTTAAGGCGTCGAACTGTGAGGTTGTTCCCAATCCCTCTACAGTTCCAACTGATCGTCTTCATGGTTCCCCCTTTGATGAGTTTTGAGGCCCCATCACACCCCCTTCTTGCGTCTGTCTCCCTCCCATTTTCTTTGTACTGTGTCGCCCATACTTAGCAGATCCACCAGTCTCATTAGAACCCATAAACTTAGATCGTTTGCTGGGAGATCCCCGACGAAGGATCCCAAGCTTCTTACTTGAGAGGCCTAATGAGCCACTCATCTTGGCACATATCCTCAGCGTTTTTGTTGCCTTCTTCTTTGGTTTTGCTCTCCTTTCCACAACATGCAATGGCTCTGGCCACTTGGTTTCAGATTTCAAGAGCTCCTCACCCAGAAGGTCATCCTCATTAGGATCAAACCCCAACATCCCAACCTCTTGTTCTGCCATCTCCACATCCTCCAAAGCCTCAATCATCTGATCATCCTTAACCCCAACCGCCAGAGAGGGAGAAAATGATAGTGCACGGGCTGCACCTCGTGAGCGAGTAGTAACATTACCCTCCATAGGGTTATCTACAGCAATTGGGGTGACAATCTTGCTAGATAGCATCCTTCTTTGTCGACCATCCCCACTCTTTGGTATCACCTTCTCCGGTGATAGAGAAAGAATTGATAATTGTTCATAGGGAACAATATCAAGTGCAACACCAGTGTCTACACGGGATTCTCTATCCCCCCCATCTGGTCCACTAAAGGTTTCGCTGGCCGCCTTAAGTCCTCCTCATTTACCGAATCAAATGCTGGTTTAGCCCTCCACCTTTGATCTGGTTTACGCTCATATGGAGCAAACCGAGTTCCTCCATGTCTACTGCCTCTTGAAGAATCATTCGAGCCCTTAAGACTATGTCCTTGTGAACATCCCTACAAGTATCGTATCTCTCCCTGACACTAGGTCTACTTTGAATAGCCCCGTAACTTAGATTCCCTGAGTCATGCCGTCGATGGTCCAGAACTTCCCGATGTCGCAGAGGTAGACGTGATGCCTGTATGAAGTCTTGTTTCTCGTGCATCAGAGAGTGATGAGCATGTCTTCAAGATGGCTCTTGAACTCGAGAGAAGACATCAGAGCGCTCTTTGGGCTGCTGGAGTCTAGCTTGGATAGTCATCGTTGGACGGTATCCTTTTTCGTGGGAGAGTAAACCACATATGGTACAATGATTAAAAATCATATCATATTTGATTTCAATAGTAACTTCATCCCCCTCTGGTGATTGGACTTTCCTTGAAAATTTTAATGGCCGGCGTAAATCTATCTCAATGAGCATACGAACCTCTGAGAGTTCCAAGGTATCCACATGTCCAATTCTTCCACCAATATTCCTCAAGTTCCTATATGTCCATAAGTGAAGAGGGAAGCCAACTAACTGCACCCAAAATGGGATTACCCAAGGGTAGTCATCGTGCACTATTGGTTCCCACCTGACAAGCACGAACATACAGAAGTTGTAATGGAAAGGACTCTGTCGAAGAAAAAAGTTTAGATCATCCTCGGAGCTAAAGTCGAACAGAAAATTTCCATTCCCCAGATCATTTGATGTGATCCTGTCTTGTAAACCCCATTGGGAGGGCATTGTTTGGAGAAGTTTCTCCACTTTTTGTTTCTTCGGATTTAAGATTTTCCCAATGAGGCTCATCCTGAATTCTTTGACGAATGCATCGTCATGATCCGTAAGTCTTATCGGCTCATCATCATCATACATCACCCCTTTCCTTTGATATCTGCCAAATGGGTAGACATCACTCTAGACGAAGACCCCATATGAGAGTCCTTAGGTAATCACCAACTCGCCACGTAAAACTCGAACAATATCACTTTCAAAAACCAATGAGTGTTGAAATGATCAAAACTCTCCCAAACCGGTGTGAACGTGAGGATAATATCGGAGGAATGGTGATCTGAAAAAGTCTTAACAGCAGTCCCGGCACATTATGGTCTATGAGTCGGCCACCGCTATGGCATACGTCGAACAAGCACGACAACAAAACCGGTGCACCCGTAATCACACGGTAATAGATCCAGAAATGTCAACACGCAGAGACGCCGGAGATAGAGATGAGATCGTGCGAGATGGTAACCGCCGCTCCGTCCTTTGTCCCTCTGTCGTTTCACCGAGCAGCGCCGAGAGAACCTTGAGACGAACCAATCCGGATAACACCACGTGAAGATTGGACACAGCCAACGACAATGATCGTTTGGTTGTGATCGCTGATCTCCCACCAATGAGCGGGACAATCTGATGTCGGATCTACGATCAAAGAGATCGATAAACCATGAAAAGCCTTCTCCTCTCCAGTCTCCTCTCCAAGCTCCAGTCGCCGTCTATCAGACTAGTTTTAACCCCATTTTAAAAGATTGAAAACGTCAAAAATAGAGGAAGTGTATATAAATATATATTGGGATTTCATGCATTTAAATAATCAGATCTCCGAGGAAGTTTTATTTATTACACTTCCTATGTTTGATTATTAAACCATAAAATATCACAAACAACCCAGTTTGCAACCGTGTATGACAAGTTCTGTTTCATCAAAGTTGTTATTTTTTACCAAAGATCTTAAATCATAAACTTGAATGATTTATTTTTGTCAAGAAAGAGTAAACCAACCTTTATTTTCCGAGTATCTTTGATTACTTACTTTACTCTAATAATATTATATTCTAATCCCAAGCTTTTGGGTAAGAATACGAACGATTCCATATATTTTTGAAACATTTGTGTTATATAAAGTGAGAGGAGACTTTTGTCTCGGGCCACCTCTTCCCCATCCAATTTCGCAGTTAGTCACAGCGTTCTTGCCTACACCTGCAAGTCTGTATGCTTCTGTAAATGATTTTTTCAGTGCATTTTCCCAAGCAGTCTTGAACCTAGCCAAAGCGATATGATAATTCTTATTGCAAACATTGATCCGTCTCCTCCCGTTCGGATCACTGTAATCTCGACTAATGCTTTTAATATGGGTCGTTGCGTCGTTCACTTGCATAGTTAACAGCGTTATCTGATAAAATTTCCAATCATAAAGCAAAACTTTCACTACATTCTATTTATATATCGTTTATATATTATACCACTCATTAACTAGATTAAATAAATAATATATACAATCCTTAATTGAAATGATGACATATGAAAATATAAAACATTACCGCAATTACAAGCACGTCTCCAAGATCTCCTGCGGCTTCTATTCGTGGATCTGTATTGAGCTGGTTCGCGCAGAATGCTGCATCAGTCGTCTCTCTGCACAAGTTTTCAATGTCCCTTTTTGGAATCGCGTTTGTTACCAAACATCCGGACGAAAGAAACCATGTAAGAAAACAAATGTGTTTTATTTTCATTGTGGCCACGTTAAGATAAAATGGTGTTGGGTATGTTTTATTGGGTTTTAGTTTCTTTTTACTTTTATTAAGGAAATTTGAAAGCGAAAAATGGTAATGATATGGTATGGTATAGATTCATTGATAAATTAGAAGAATCTGCATCATCCATCTGCTAAAAGACATATATATACCATTCGTTTTTTTTTATCGTAACTGATAATATTCATGGAGTGAAACACCGCAAGTTTTACGGCTTTTTATGAGTTTGAATGTTTTTGTTCCATACGGTTAATCATCTTTATATTTGATTTTTTAATTTTTAATTCAGTCTAAAAATTTAATTGTTTTCCCACTTTTCCGTTCTTCTCCATAATAGTTTTCCGGTTTTGGCAAGGTATTAACTATTTACAATGACACTGTTGGAAATTAAATCAATAATTAAATCGCTTTAATGGAAGTAGTGTTCAATATGGCCTTGAACCTTATGTGAGTTAAATTGTATTGAACGTATTTAAAAGGGAAATTTTCATAAAAATACTACAACTTAATTTCATTAAACTTTTTAATACCTAAATTTTTTTTTTGTTATCCGGTTTAATATTCCAACTAATTATTTTGCTCATTATAATATACAAACTTTTAAAAGTCTGCCTATTTTAATAGTCAAACTTTGTTTATTTTAGTTAAAATACTAATAAATTTCAATTAAAACTTAAAAAAACTCTAAAATTTACAAAAAAATCTCAAAGAATTCTAGTTTTATTGTATATTTGAAAAACTAAAAGTAACTAATTTTTTTCTAATCTTAACCTTGGTGATATTTTTTCAGTTTTTAAATATTGAATTTAGTTTGTTTTTTGAAATAGAAAATAAATTTATTTTTTTACATTCAAAATTATTTTTAAATTTTTTTAATTTTTTCTCGCTAATTTATTTACCTTCTTTCCTAAATATTAAAATAAAATTAGAACTTTTAAAATTTTGTATATTATAATAACTAAAATAATTAGTTGATGTATTAAACGGGGTAGCGAAAAAGTTTGGAATTTAAAAAGGTTAATGAAATTTAGTTAGGATATTTTTCTAGAATTTTCCCTATTCAAAATGTTGAATATATATGTTTAATGTATTTAAAATGACGAATATGTTTTTAAAATGATGAATATGTTGTATATGTTTTCAAAATGTTCATCATGTTGAATGTATTCAACATGCACGTAGGAGAGCGTGATGAAACGAATCCCTTATATATTGTTGGGATCAAAATCGATCACGACAGAATCAGTGCAAGAAAACTTCCAAAAAATATTTAGTATCTAAAAAGAAGTATAAATCCAGGACAAAAGCTTTGTGTAATTTAAAAGAAAGAAATTATACGACAAGTTCTTAGATAAGATAGTTTGATCCAAACAAACAACTTTCGGGAAAACAAATGATTGTTGTGGTCAACAATGATTATCTCGAAAACAATGTTAAAATTGTGTTTCCATACGAAAGCTCTCTCGACACAATCACGACAAAAACTCCCGAGCTAAAGACTCAAGAAAAATAGAGCACATAGCCAAAAGAGCAGTCCAACTCGCTGAACGGGCAAGCTGGATCGAGCACACCGCCCAACTCGCCCGTTCGGCGAGTTGGATCGAGCACACCGCCCAACTCGACCATTTCGCAAGTTGGATCGAGCACACCGTCCAACTTGCCCGTTCGACGAGTTGGATCAAACCCTCCTGACTCGCCGTAAGGCGACATGGGCCGGACTTTATGCCTTATGTTAACCTTGACTGACCCATTCCTCATTTCTTCGAGTTATCGTCGGAACTTTACGATAGAAATCACGAAGAATCGTTTTCCCGAATGAAGTTCATCGTTATCGTATAAACGACAACGATTAACTTAACACCACAGTTGTCTAAACTATATGAGAAGTGTGAACTTCCTTGTTAAATCGATGTCATATCATTAAATGTTCTTTCGAAGAAATCGTGAAAACGTTTAAGTCGAAATACGGCCCAAAGAGGCCTAGAACGCGGCTAAAGACCCACTTGCGATTTCATACGAAATTGAGCCTAGGAATGTCATGACTGTGTATCTTTACTTGCTGAAGAAGATAAAATCTCAAGAAATCGGAAGATAAATGTCAAGTTTCCAAGATAATGATGAAGATCGAGATAAAAGATGTGCAGAACGATAAACTCGACATAGGGGCAAAAAAGGAAAGGGGAACCGACCCAGAAGGCGTATATAAGGGGAGTTAAAGCAAAAGGTTCAAGGATCCAAAGATTTAGACCTAGAGAAATTCTATATTAGAAGAACTTAGAACTTAGGTGGCTAAAACAGCAGAGTTATACTCAGACGTTCTCCATCTTTGTTCGACGATTCTGATTTCTTTAGACTCTGCAATTCATTGCACTTAGAAACCCTAATCTTTATTTCCGACAAGCCAGGTTTCTATCACTGGAACTCGATTACAAGATGAACTTGCTCTGGCAGTTTGATCTCTTGGTCCACTCTTTTATTTGAACTACGTTCGACTTGATCCTCGAAAGGGTGTTCAGTCCGAAATCAATCAAAACCTTTTCTCATATCTTTTGCGTCTTTGTTATCGTTCTGCGACTCAGCTAGGTTTAAGATTTTTGGTTTCTAGAACTAGGTAACTCACTAGCAGCTCTTGCGACCGAAGCTTTGATAATCCTTTGTAATGATTGCAACGCTCTTAAGCAATTCGAGATAAGATCCACTTTTTCTATAAGGAGGGGGGGGGTCGGATTACTCTAACTCATGGCCACAAAACGCTTGATCGAAAAAACGTCTGGAAATATGAAAGACAATACCTCAGCTCGCAACAACGCTGGTAAAACAACTCCAGCAGTGACTGCTCCCATTGCTAACGCTTATGCAAACGCCGCAATGCTTGAGAAATTCGAAAACGTTGCCGTGATTTTTCACCACAAGCGGAGCACCAAAACAAGCTTGCGAATTCTGTCACTAAACAGAAAAGACAATGATAAAATCTATCAAACCCCGTAAAGTTTGTCTCATTACCGAGTGGAAAAATCTCAATGCATAAGGGTTTGCCAAAAAAAACTTTTCGAAAATTTTCGGAAAAATAAAACTTGTTCTCCCAGAAATTGCGGAGAAACCCTAGATTACTCACGGAAAAAGGAAACATCAAATCAGGCACACAACCCCCTCTGCTGTAGTTCTTCCGAACAATTTTCGAAGAAACGAAGCTGATCTTTATTAAATCACTCGAAATGTGAAAAGGCTGACGAAAACTAAACTAAGCAAAACGAGAGATTATATTCCTCACTGCTAAAACGTTTTATGAAACCTAAGATTTTGTAAGAAAGTCAAGCTTTGATTCTACGTGACATATTCAGTGAATTCTCGATGATTGTCACTTAAACTTACTTCGGAAAAACTACTCAAAATCCCCTCAGATCAATCATGTGGAAACGAGAAAACCTTCGATTAAGTCGACTCCCGATAATTAAGGTCATCACAACCAAAGTTTCAGGGCTAAAACGTGAGTTTTCCGAAAAACGGCTCTTGTACAGCCAAACGCGAAAACACGCTTACATAACAAATTTCGTAAAATTAAACTCAACAACATTTCACGAAACAGCTTTCGTAAAACTAAACTCATGATATTTCGCGGAATAACTTTCATAAAATTAAAGCTCAATAACATTTTCCGAAACAGCTTTATAAAGTAAAACTTGAAAACATTTTATGGAACATTGTTCGCAAAGTGAAACGAGTTAGCATTTTATGATACAACTTTTGTAGAAAAAATTGAAAACATTTACGAAACGACTGCACCAGCATACCAACAAAACTCAAGTCGGACCAGTCCAACTCGAATGGGCGAGTTGGACCGAACGAGCCGTCCAAATCGCCAATTTGGCGAGTTTGACCGAACGAGCCGTCCAAATCGTTCATTCGGCGAGTTGGACCGAACAAGCCGTCCAAATCTCAAATTCGGCGAGTTGGACCGAACGAGCCGTCCAACTCGCCCGTTTGGCGAGTTGGATTGAACGAGAAGTCCTTTGGTTCAACTTTGTGTTCTCCTTTGAATCCCGATCGAAACGCTTTTGTTTCGTCTCAATCAGAGTTTTCGTTTAGATTTTACGATTGAAACAAGTTGGATGCACACCGTCCAACTCGCCGAACGGGTGAGTTGGACCGAACGAGCCGTCCAACTCGCCCATTTGACTGGTTGGACCAAACGGGCGAGTTGGAAAAGCCGTCCAACTCGCCCGTTTGGCGAGTTGGACCAAACAAACTGTCCTTTAGATCACCTTTCGCGTTCTCTTTTGAATCCTGATCGAAACACTTTTTGTTTCGTCTCAACTGGAGTTTTCGTTGAGATTTTACGATTAAAAAAATTTGGACACACATCGTCCAACTCGCCCCTGATGAGCTTCACCTTTGTGTTATCTTTCGAATCTCGATTGAAACGCTGTTTGTTTCATCTCAATCAGAGTTTCCATTGAGATTTTACGACAAAAACAAGTAAGACTCGCCTAAACTCCTTGGCTTGATCATAGTCGACTTCTTGGGCATCCTACTCGTCCTCTTGGGAATGTTACTCTCCCTCTTAAGCACCCTACTCACCCTTACATCAATCTTTGTGTTCTCTTTTGAATCTCGATCGAAACGTTTCTTGTTTCGTCTTGATTGGAGTTATCGTTGGATTTTGACGATAAAAACCCCCAAAGACTTGTTTTCTCGTATGAATTAAGATTGAACTTATATAACTGCAATGGTTAACTTAACACCCTGTTCGCCTCAAATATACGATTAATTTGAACTTTCCTATAAAAATTGACGTTGTATCAAAGGTATTCTTTCGAAGAAATCATAAAAATGTTTAAGCCGAAAAACAGCCCGAAAAGGTCTGAAACACGACTAAAAGCACACTTACGATTTTAGACGAAATCGAGCCCAATGATATAATGACGGTCTATCTTTATTAACAGAAGAAGATAAAAGTCAAGTTCGGAAAAATGCCAAGTTTCAAAGGATAAACACCAACATAAAAAAATATGGATCGGCGAACCAAAACGACAAGACAGAGTTGAGCCTAAACCCGACCAGGATGAACTAATATTTTTACCATTCTCAAGGGACATATAGACACGAGAAGAGGAAGGGAAGATGAGCAAGGAAAACAGAGAAGAGGTTAACCAAAACATTCGAGAAAACTAAGGTGGTCGGCTTGGAAGTTTTTGAAATCAGACTTGGAATTTTTGTAGGAAACTAAGAAATAAAAAAACTTCAGAGATCGCCATATAACTTTAAGGAACTTAAGATCTAGGAGAATAATCTAGCGAGTTAAGTCTTTGTCATTTTCCTGTCTTGATCTATTATTCTGTGAATATTCAGGAATATCTTGCAAACCAATCTAAACTCTCGAAAGACCGAGAAACGATCGCCACACATACTGAGCTCGCTTCCTAAAGAAAGAAAGAACTAGAAACGCGAACGTCGTCCTAAAACCGACACGTTCCTAACAATTATTTTTTAAACCGACATATTCCTAGTCGTCAACCCAAAACTCACAAAGTCACAATCCTAGCGTCGTCTTTAAACTGACCTGGATTGTCGATAATCCCAATTTTCGAAAGAAAAAACGTACACAACCCTTCAAAATATCGGTTCAGCCGTTTTCTTTTGTAAAAAGGAGGGAGTAGGTACATATACTATACTTGTATACTCCCATACTTACAATTTTTTGTTTGTTTCAGCCTCAAGATAACGCTTTCGACAAAGGAAACTCCCGCAGCAGTAGACAGAAAATCGTTTAGGAAATGCAATGCCTCATAAAACCGATCATCCATTACTTTCGTATAACTACAACATTTTATATGGAAGAGCCTACGGGAAAACAAGATCGGTGTCATGAAAAACGACTTCGCAATGCGAAAAGGAGAAGGAGGAAAACACATTTCTCATCCGCAAATATCACGAGTAATCTGCGAGAGACATTCTCAATTTACTTCTATGTCATTCACTTTTTGTAAAACTTACGCGAAACATCCTTCGTATAGCCACACCAAGTTATGCGAAGAAACTTTCGGAAATGAACATATCAAGTTTTACGGAGAAGTGTTTTGGACAATTTGCGTATAGCTAAAAACAAAGTCACATGACTCATCTCTCAACGAAAAGACTAAAGTTTCTCTTCGCACTACAATCTTGCAGATCTCATTCTTTAGCCATGCGGCTCGTTGGCTTCTGGCTCCCATCTCCCTCGGTTCCATCCGAGCAGGCAATCATCTTTGCACGGGTTGTTTATCGAGCCTCTTAGGTTTTGACTTCATCATACAAATACGAAACAATTATTGTACGACTATAGGTAAACATTATACGAAACATGCATCTTGTAACTGATACCTAAATTGGAAAATCATTTCTAACACCATTGGCCATCTTAGCAAGGAAAAATCTGACTTGGCCCATCAATCTCGACAAACGCTCTTTGCCCCTCGGCCAATTACGCCTTCCGATAAAAATCGGAACCGTAATTCGGCATCCTCTTTAGAACAGTTCTAAATTAACATGACCTTAATGTTAACAGGAACGTGCCATAGTCTAATCCGTGACCAGAAACATCCTCGGCTATGCGGCTAACACATCCTTCATACCGAGCCAAAATGTTTAAGCGAACACTGCTCCATCTAGTTACTTATCGGCAAAACGACAATCCACGATTAGTCTAAATACGCCAAGTGCAAATAACCATCATATAACCCATAATTAGAAATCATACGATAATTCTTAATATCGAAACTCAATCGTAACCACCGAACGGTTAACGAAAAACTTAAACTTGTCGACAACCGACCAAGTTCAATATGTTCCGCAGTTTACTCTAAACCCACAATGTTTTACAAGTAAAAAGTGGCACATAAGGAAAAATTCGTAACAAAGCTCCTAGAGCTATACGAAGCATCCTTAACTATACATGAAATAAATCTCGGGGGTCCGACTCTTCACAAAGCAAAATGAAGAGTCGCATATTCTCAGGGACAAATTTACTCGATCCATTGGTTCTAATTCCTCGGAAACAAGCCAAAACGTTTCTCTTCCGTATGGTTAAAAACAAAACTTTGCGATACCACACATCTTCAAGCCTGCAAACATTTCAAGCACGAAATGCGGCATACAGAAGAAAAACTCAACCTTCGAAACAGCGAGACGTCGCTGACGCTCGAAGAACTATTTTTTGTCAAAACTTTCTGAAACAGAATGCTGACCTTAAAAACAGTCCATCCGCGGCTATAAAACACACACACCAAACACGTATCGTTCGCGAAGATTCAAAAATGGTAATATCTACCAATAAGTTTGTTTGTGATCACAACAAACTCTCAACGCCCTAAACAGACTAAGCCATCTCGTAGAGTTAGCTATCGAACACCCGACACAAGGGTAATAGCGCTGTAAAAGAAATATGAAATTCTGGTCAGCACTTTCGGGAGACATAAAAGCGGGACAGAATCAGGTAAAGCGATACGGGAAACATAAGCCAAAGTAGTCATCGCACCCCCTAAAACCGTGATTAGACTTAGGTCTTACCCTAAACCCAACACACTTGATACACCCTAAATTGAAGGATCACTCTAAGGTTGGTAAATTGGATAAGCCTTGCACCGAATGAGCTAGAAAGCACAAACAATCAAGGGATGTGGATAGAAAGGTGACACAAGAGGTGCGGAAAGTCTCTTGGTACCACCAACTTCTAATCCCGAAGATATGACACACTCCGACGACTCAAAAGATAAGATGTTCAATGAAGAACAAATGATTCAACAAGTTAAAATAAAAGGTTTTTAATAAAAAATTGAATGATTTGATATAATACAAAGCAAACTTTTATATAATAGGCATAGAATACAAGAGGTTGGAATACAAAAGGACTAATCAAACATAGAAACTAACAAACTCTTAAACATAGAAGACTTGACCAGAAATGATGACTTGACCGAAGTTGGAAGGTTTGGAACGAATGATTCTTCGGTTGGTCGAGTCCTTTCACATGGTCGACTGTCAAAGAATTTCCGTCAGATTGATATATTATTCGACTATGAATTGTAGATTCTTGTTGGGCCTTTCTTCAATAATCTCAACCACTGATTTCTTAATTAGAATAAGGCCTCCATGTTTTGTATCAACCCATTAGCTTCTCTCAGTCTAGAACTTCATGGATCAAACCGATAAGGCCCATAAAC
Source organism: Moricandia arvensis (assembly GCA_905132765.1). Taxonomy (NCBI): domain Eukaryota; kingdom Viridiplantae; phylum Streptophyta; class Magnoliopsida; order Brassicales; family Brassicaceae; genus Moricandia; species Moricandia arvensis. The sequence continues at coordinate 227,621 of CAJHQP010000052.1, forward strand.
AGCCCATTAAGCCAAACAATGATCAGCTGCCTAGTTGGTTCGTACATGATTTTCATACCTTGGTCCATGATTCTGGTCAGGTTCACATCATCTTGATACGTCCTAGATTCAAACATGATCACTCAATCGGACAAAGGGGGATATGAACTCACCAAAGGGAGAACTGGTGGATCAAATGGTGACACAAGAGGGGCGGAAAGTCTCTTGATACTACCAGACTTTAGTTGTTGCTTGATATGACGCACAAGTTCAACAAAAGAAGGGTTTCTAAACGTTGCTTGATATGACGCATAAGTCCAACGAAATAGAGAATGTTTACTTGGAGAAAACTCAACAAGAAACAAGAAATGTTCTAAACAAAGAACAAAGAGATAAACTTAAATAAAAGGGGAAAATCAATGATTTATTTTGTGGCTCTTACGCCTTATTTATAGGATTACAAGTTGTAGAAATCCAAAAAAAGAATGTGCTAAAAACAAGGCATAGAAAATAGAAACAAAGACTTGACTAAATAAAATCTTTGACTAAAATTGATTGCCTTTTGATATAGCCACGACCAGGACTTTGAAAAATGAAGAATATGCTCCTGATATGGGCCAAGACATGTCTCTTTGAAGCCTGGTCGAAATCCATCTTTTCCCTTAACCAATATTTTATTGGCTTCTCTATTTTGCTAAAACAAGTATGTTTTTGAATATTTTCGAAAACCATCAAGCCCAATGCTTTTTGGATATTTAAATCATTAATAATCTCCTTTGGCATGATTGAATTGGTCGTTGGTCTATCAGAAATAAGGTTATCCATTTTCAGTTTCTCGGGTGGTCGAACAAGCTTGGAAGATCGAACTCGCTCAGCTCGTCCAAATGAGTGTCAGTCCATATCAATTGAATATTCTGCTCATACAAGATAGTGTCAATTAGCTCATCCTTCTCCAAGGCAGTGTTAGTCCAGCTCACCTGAATGCGCAAATGTCTGAATTCACGAGAACTAAAGATCACCTGGTTTGAAAATGGCATAACTCCCACATCTGAATTCCATTTGATCTGAATCTTCTTCAAGGAGCTCCATAATTTAGTTTAGAACATTCTACAAGTAATTTCATGCGTAGAAGCCTCGTGGTTTGGAAGATATGAGTCAAACAATGAACATATATATTTACTGCTTCCCATGATCAAGCCATGCATGTCTGTTTTGCCCGGTGTGCTATCCAAGGGCGCATGAACACTGGTCTCTAACGTCTCAAGGCATGATATCGAAAATATAAGAGATATTTAAAGCTTGTCTCTTTGTCTATCTCTAAGCGCTCTCAAAACTTTGGAAAACTTCTCAAACATCTCGAAGGAGCAACGAAAAGGACGATCCGCAAAAGAGTTGGGAGCGAGATGACAACTCGTATCCTTCCCTCTCTACTTAACAAAAATCTGAATCTACTTAAACTCCTTTTCAAGTGAAAAGCCTAGTCTATTCATTAGAAAAAGTCGCAAAGCGGCCGGGATCCAAAGCCACACCCTGTCAGTCCCGAAAACATAAATACGGCCACACTCAGCCAATATAAACAGCCTATGATGCTAGTCTTGAGGCCGACAAAAGGTCCAATATACAATGCCATTGGCAGCATCATGCCCGATAATCTCTACAAGACACACAGCTAAACCATAAAGGTCTCACTGGAAAACATGAAGTAAGAACCTTAACTCCGGGACGAACTACGAAAGGCTTGATCCCTTTACAAGGATACGTAGGCAGCCTTCACAAGGCGCAGCCCCAATCCTACTGCATTCCTATCTTAGAGGAATGAGTAGACCACTTTCAACGGACCTTTTCAACCACTGATTCTGCCTAGCTTACCAAACCTGCCAAACAGCTCGCTAGAACCTCACGATTCTAACGAGCTCGGGGGATAATTGTTGGGGTAAAAATCGGCCACGACAGAATCAATGCTAGAAAAATCCGGAGGAATAATTCTTATCTAAAAAAGAAGTTTAAATCCAGGACAAAAGCTTCTTGTAATTTAAAAGAAATAAGTTATACGACAATTTCTCGGCTAGGATGGTCTGATTCAAATAAACAACTTTCGGGAAAACAAAGGACTGTTGTGGTCAACAACGGTTATCTCGAAATCAATGTTAAAATTGCGTTTCCATACGAAATCTCTCTTGACACAATTCTAACAAAAGTTCCCGAGCTAAAGACTCAAGAGAAATAGAGCACGAAGCCAAACGAGCAGTCCAACTCGCGGAACGTGCGAGTTGGATCGAGCACACCGCCCAACTCGGCCGTTCTGCGAGATGGACCAGTCAAACTCGCCAAATGGGCGAGTTGGATCGAGCACACCATCCAACTCGCTGAACGGGTGATAGGGACTGATATTTACCACTAGTGTGCCATGATACCAGCCCTATTTAGAGTCTATTATATGTCTTAGAGTATTTTCAGGTTCATGCACGTTCTGGAGAACTTTGGTGATTCTGGAGCTTTTAGAGATGCCGAACTACGCATACGCGTCAGATGTTTAGCTATGGATGGAAACCTTCCCACGGTAAGATTGAGCTAATATTTTGACAAAAGATATAGATTTGAGTTAGTTTTACAATTCCACCGGTTTGAGGTCAGTCAGGATCCTACAGCCAAAATTATGCATGTTTTACTGGAGATTGGTCTGTCTACCTCGCAAGAGAAAGCTGTCGAAAAGATGAATGAGCGTCGATTGATGGCACAGACTTGGTATCGATCGAAGGTGATCCCAGAAGACAGGGCCAACTTGTTTTATGGCCGATTTAAGCCCAGAGGTCATCACAAATTACCAAAATACCAATGGACGACCTAAAACCCTATATATATATGTTTTTATGCCCTTGTTTAGACACCAAGCTTTATTATCTCTATTGTTCTAGGGTTTGGAGAGAAGGGAGGAAATCCTTCAGAGTTATCCTGGAACTCCTTTGGTTCTTTATATTAATTTCTATATCTAGTATTATCCAAACTATGATTTGTGTTATCGCTTCCATGTCTGAGAAATCATCTTGTTAGGTTTAGGGATTTCATGTTCTTAATGTAAACTGATAGTCATAAGATTGCTAGGTTATCTATAGATATATACATTAGGGTGGCTTGTAATACTAGGATCTAGAGTAGGGGAATAACAAGAGAGTGTGACTGATTACTTGAACCTAGAATCATAGGACAATTGAGAGGCACGAGAGTGCAATTAATTAACGGAACCCGAACCCTGTGTGGATTAGATATCTGGGTGCATACGAGAGTTGGTTTAGGTTCTAGCTGAACATTATTGATATGTGTGTTAATGCTTGTATGAGGTAGCATCGATCGATACCCAAGTATTGGTATCGATCGACGCTTGATCCTTGTTTGCATGCGAGACCTGGAACATAGAACTTAGGCATCTGATTAGTAATTTCATGCGAGAGCTGAATTACTTTCATATTGAATTCGAGTTCTAAAATTTGATCTATAAAACCCTTAGCATCCTTGATTTGTGTTTTGAATCCATTGATTGATAAATCCCTAGACCTAGCTATTTCCTGTTATTGTTATCAAACCAATCACCTGCGTACTTGTTTACTATTACTTCTTTAATAAACTGTTTGCCTAGCTTAATCTAAACGCCTATAGTCTATTGTGTTCCCACTCTCTTTTTGGATTCGATCCCTAAATACTATAATTTGACCGCTCTTGGGAAGAGTAGTCTGTAGGGTTAATTTGATAGAGTTTGCATTGAAATACATAAAAACACTCCTGTCAAATTTGGGACCGTTGCCGGGGAGCAAGGATTTGCCATTAAATTCAATTTGTTTGATTTAGTCGAGGTATTCTCTTTATTAGTTTACTTACATTAAATTTTTCTTGTGTTTCAGGTACATACATTTTAGTACCAAGAAGGGGAAGTGCCTTTTTCGACCCCAACATTTTTTGTAAAGAAAGAAATTTTAAATAATTATATTTGCTAGGAATCGAACCTTGGTCTCATGGATATGATACATTCTTAGTTACCACTGTGCTACGGCACTTCTATTGTCGTCTTATTAGATTTAAAACATGTATATTTTGTTTTTTCTATTTTAAGGGAAATTTTTTATTTGTTTACAAACTTTATTTAGTACAAGTTATAATTGCATCAATACTTTATATATTTTAAACTTTTTACACTTTTACACATGTAATAGACCTAAAAATATTTCATAAATTACTCAGTCTAATTCAAAAATGACATTTCTCAAATACTTATCTAATTTTAAATATTTAAAACTAAAAATATACATATAATAGTGATTATATTTTTTTCTCAAAAGTCAAAATCAAAACTTAACTTTTTAAATAAACAATATAGTGAATAAAAACTTATGTTCTGATATTTTAAGAAAAAATATAATCATTAGAAATAGATTTTTTAACTTCTAGATATTTAAAATTAGATAACTATTTGAGAAATGTCATTTTTAAATTATATTGAATAATTTATGAAATGTCATTTTTAATTTTATTACAGAGTGTAAAAAAATAAAATATATAAATTATTGATGCAATTATAATTTGTACTAAATAAAATTTGTAAATTAATTTTTTTCCCCTTAGAATAGAAACAACAAAATATACATGTTTTAAATATAATTAGATGAGAATAGAAGTGTCGTAGCATAGTGGTAAATAAAATTGTATCATATCCGCGAGACCAAGGTTCGATTCCCAGCAAACGTAATTTTTAAAAATTTCTTCCTTTACAAAACGACATCGTTTTGTCTAACTTAACGGTTGACTAACGCGATGTTAGTCAAGGTAGGTTTTTGTGCTACGGAATGAAGTTTGGGTCAAAAATTTAAATAAAATCTTAGTTCTGCTATGATTTTGCACTTAAGATTTGTTTGGGCATAAAAAGGCATGACACGAAATGTTGGGGTCGAAAAAGACACTTTCCCCCAAAGAGAAGCGAGCATCGATCGACACCAATACTTCACCGTCGACCGATACTAACATCATGATATCGATCAACACTCACACGCCGCTGTCGATCGATACTACTTGCAGGAAGACAGAGAATATTGAAGTTCTCATAACTGAAGCTGATAAGAATGGTATCTTACGAGACGAAGGTCTCCCTCGCAGCAGTACAAGACAATTGATTAATGCACATGGTGCTGTGATCCATGATGCCATTGTTGTTGCTGAGATAAATGACTTCACGCTGAGCCGTGAATGGTACGGTTGGGAAGCTCATAACTCTTTTCAGGGTTTGCCTCATGAAGATCCGAAGGAACACATGGAAGAACTTGTGGATCTAGTCTGAAGGAGCGAGCAAAATGAAATATCTGAATACGACATACTATGCAAGATCTTCCCCTATTCTATCTCTCCGAATGCATTTAGCTGGTTTAGTTGACTAGAACCACTATCTCTAAAAGGGGGGAATGGGTACATATACTCGTATACTCCCAAAATTTTTAATTTTTTGCTCTAGTACTTAAGAATTTAAAAAAATTCCGATAATAAGAAAAACAAAATAAGGATTTTCAAAAAGTCTCGCAAATCTCTTTTGTTTCATAAAAATCACAAGACGCGTATGAAAATACCTAAGTACGAACGAAACATCTATCGTACAATCAAAAAACGGAAAAATTACGATAAAATCAGTCTATTGAAAACTATTCAAACTTCCAAACGGAAAAAACGTTTTCGCCAATACTTCACAAACATTTCTTAGTCACACGGTCAAACCCGATTTTCGACCAAAACATAAGACGACCCCGCTCTCGAACATTCGAAACCATCTTTCAAGCAAGGTATATTTCCGAGAAACAAAGCGAGAGGTCACGTAAAATATTTGAAAATATATCTCCAGTCTTGAAATTCAAAAACAGTCCAACAGCGACTATAAACAAGCACTCACTCCTACATCATGTTCGTCGACATGCCCCGCCAAAAACACCAACCGTTCTCTAAAAGGACGATAAAATACACCCTCCCTTAGTCCTCATACATCCGACTACGATACTAGCCACCTATAAAAGAAATCCAAATTTTTAGTCAGCACTTCCAAATGACTTAAAAGTTGTCTTTGGAGAGATGCTCAATTCTTACCACCCAAGTCGTATAAGCCGAGAACCTATCGCAAAATTTAAATCGGTACAAATCAGGTTAAAATCTCAACAGGTAACCCAACAGCCAATTAGTCATCGTCAAACCTTAAACCAAGAGTAAACATATGTTTTGCCCTAAACCCAGCACACTGGTCTATAACATCTCAAGGCATGAAATCAAACCAATACGAGATCTTAAAACATGTTTCTTCGTTCATATCTAAACGCTCACAAAAGTTCGCAAAAAAAAATTAGAATTTTTTTTGAACATTCCCGTCTTAAACGAGCAACGGATAAAACGACTCACCCAGAGTTAGATATGAGACGAAAACTCGTAGTCTTCTCTCCATACTCAATCAAAACACTCTAAGGTTCTTTTAAAATAAGCATAGTTCATTCAATAAATAATCAAGGTGGCAAGGGATTCAAGGCCACAAATGGCCAGTCCCAACAGTCTAACATGGCCAAACTCGGCCTAAGCAAACGTAAAACGGCCACACTCGGCCAAACATAAACTAGAAACATAATTAGGAAAGGGATTACCTTCCCATAAAGTCCAACGACATCTTATGTATCAGGATCATAGTTTCCGGACATTGACCTTCAGAATGAGAAGTCGTTAACAGGGGCCGTTGGCTGGCTCACCTCACCAGTCTCGCCGGGGACTCTCATTTTGATTTCCTCTGAATCAGGAGACACGGGAATCAGAGACCACTGATCCAAAATCCTCTATCCGATCCGGGGAATCATGGAGTCTCTGTTCGCATTCTTACGCATGCGACTCACTGCTTGGCCATCTCCTCTTCGTAAGAATACTCAGGGGCCTGCGTGATATATAATCCACAACCGGCACTGCGACACTTGCAGTGGTCGCCAGCAGACTTGTACATCTTCTTCAGCTCAAAAAAATCATTTGTGAACTGGATGTGATGGTTCTCCACGATCCCGGTGACCTCCCTCTTCCCTCTTCGGTACGCCAAAAAAACCTACTTTGCAGCCAGCTCACTCTCGCGAACAGAATTCACTGTCATCTCACCCTTCAAGCGAACGATCTCTTTCTCGGCCATCTCGGCCTTGAAACAAGCTGTGTGTGCCTTCAAGCGACTCGCATTGAGAGCCTCGTTGACGATAAGGAGACCTTGCAAAATTTCAGGGTTAGCAAAAGTTTTGGCAAAATATGGAAACGTCCAAAAGCAAGGACTAACCCCGTTGAACATCCTCGATGCTTTCAAAAACTGTGGTGACAAGTTGGGCTCACTCTGGGTTGGGGGCTTCCCGAAGTCAAAGAAGTTGTTGAATTCAGGGCCAAGAGTGTCGATCTTTGGTGCATCAACCAATGAGCACCTCTTCCACTGGCTTGGCCATAAAAAAGTGCAAAACATGTCACCCGAGGGAAACTCCAGCTCGTCGACGGCGTCTCCAACCCCGGTCCTGAAAAATGTTTGTCCTTAGGGTATCTTGACCTCTCCATCTGATTTCTGAAAGGAACATTCTCGTTCATACTCGGCTCTGATTCTTCTCAATCGATAAGTCAGGCTAGAGACGAGAATGATGATACGCCAACGCAAGATGAACTCGTCTCAGAGAAAAGTGGACCCAAAATACAGACCGCCCCGAAGAAGATCCCTAATGACAGGCAAGTCCGCAGGAAACGGGGGCAGAGGATTAGTAACTGCAAAACAAAGAAAGTAAATGCGAGGTTAGATATTGATATGTCATGATTTTTAACTGATTTCACCCGTTTTCACCCATGATATATATATATATATATATGTATGATATTAGAGTACTTTATATCCAATTGGTATTATTGTAGAGTATTTTCAGGTTCATGTACGTTTTGGAGAACTTTGGTGATTCTGAAGCTTTTTGAGGTGCAGAACTGCGCAGACACATCAGATGTTTTGCTATGGATGAAGACTTTCCCATGGTGCGATTGAGCTGAACCTTTTAAACAAGATAGATATATCAGAATTATGTCCAATGCCACTTGTTTGAGGTCCATCAGACGGTTAGATCTAAAGTTATGCCCATTTTACTGAAGAGTGGTCTGTCTGCCTCGCGAGAGGAAGCTGTAGAGAAGATGAAGGACTATAGATCAACGGCACATCCTTAGTGTCGATTGAAGGTGATCCCAGAAGACAGGCCGACTTTTTTCGAGACCAACTGAAGCCAAGATTCCTCTACAAAGTACCAAAATACCCTTAGACGTGTTTTTGACCTATTTTATGTTATGTTAAGCCATTGTTGATGGCTATGCTTACTTGTTAGAAGAGAAGAACTTAGGATTCGAGAGAGAGAGATCTGAACATCTTTTCAGAGAGTATCTTGAACTCCCTTTATTTCTTATCTTAATATTCTATGCAATTTATTCAGTTTATCATTGTGTTCTTCATGATTATGTCTGAGTAATTTCATTATTAGATTTAGGGTTCTTATAAGGTAATAATGGCTTGCTGATGTTATGAAATTGTTAGGGTTATTTTAATTAGTTCCTTTTTAGGTATATCTTAATGCTAAATTGAATATTATCACCTTAACCTTAGATTATAGGATGTTATAGCGCAAGCGAGAGATTGGCTATACCCTGAAACATATCTAAAACAGTCTAAAACTCTAATAACAAATGATAGTTGAGTTAGTAGTTTAGAGAACTTATCAAATATAAGAATCGTATCTGTTTAGAAGTAGCGTCGATCGACGCCACTTTGATGCCATCGATCGACATTCCATTAAGAATCACGAGAGTGACTTACCTAAACCTTATAGTTTGAGTTCAAAATAGCGCTTCACTAAAACCCTTAACATTCTGTTAGTCCTCATTGCTTAGTCTACCTGAGATTTACTCTAAGTCTAATATTTCCCATCAATCTTTACAAACCAAAATCAATATTTAAATCACCAATTACTAATCAAACTTTATTGTCAAACTTTAATTCGAAAACAATAAATCTATTGAGTAATCTTAGAGTCTATGTGGATTTGATCCCTAAGTACTACACCAAACCTCTTATTTGAGAGAGTGGGGTTAATTTGAGAGTGCATAATAAAAGCTACATCAAATTTGGCGCCGTTGTCGGGGATTCTTTCTTATTACCATTAAATTTAGTTTAGAATATTGTCTAGATTGTTACTTACTGTTTGCTAACTTATTATTTCCTTGTTCCTAATCACACAGGTAATTTTTGGAGAGAAGATGAATTTCGGACAACAAGAATCAATCAACAGAGCTTATCCAGGATCAATCGACGTTTGTCCATCAAAGTCGGGCGACATTCTTCCACCAGCATCGATCGATACCGATCAGACGGAAGCAGGTAAGTCCGCATATACTAATTTAAATAAGAAATTAGTCCTAAGTGATCCAAATAGTCGAGAGCGCAATGTCGCATGCGGATTTATTGATAGAAAAGGGGCTGGAACTCTTATAGGAATAGCTGTGAACTTGAATGATGAGATTGAGCGCCAGAGAACACTTGAAGAGTACAACATGCCTGATAAGTTCTACACTAACAGGTCCGCGATCCTTGCACCAGCGATTCAGAGAGAAGACTTTCAGCTAAAACCCAAATTGTTTTTCTTAGTGGGCCAGCACCCTTTTCATGGTCTTCCTCATGAAAATACCATAGACCATCTCGAAACACTTGAGGATTTTGTGTCTAGCATCAAGGTGCATGGAGTCTTTGAAGACTATCTTTTCTGCAAGCTATTCCAACATTCTCTTTCTGGAAATGCGATTTATTGGCTGAAAAGCCTATCACCAGGATCCCTCACTTCCTGAAACAACATCAAGACTGCATTTCTAACTGAATTCCTTGATAACACGAGGTCTGAAAAGCTGAGAAATAGAACCTATACATTCTCCCAGGGTCTTGCTGAGGCTTTTAAGGCTTCATGGGCAAGATTTAGAGCTCACCAGCGAGGCTGCCCACACCATGTTTTTCTGAGATCCAGCTACTTAATATTTTCTTCAGAGGCCTCGATTAGACATACCAAGCTATTTTGACACTGCGAGTCAAGGGAATTTCAAAACCAGGAGCCCTGAAGAAGCTAAAAAGCTCACTGAAAATATAGCCTCTAGCACTAGTGCCGAGAAAACCGATCTTGAAAGGAGGAAGAAGGCGGATAACTCGAATAAAGGTCAGATATCAGTGGTAAAAGCAACCTTAGCATTTAATTTATTCGGGGATATTAGAGCGGTCAGTTAAAACCCTTATGGTAGGACATAATCATTCTCGATCGAGTAACATGAATGATGACTACTCGCATGAACAGGGAAGGCAACTAGATTCTATGGACGAAGACAACTTCCCGGTTCAACAATTCCGACTTGATGAAGGTAGTTTAACCAGAGGATACGATGCATATATGAAGGTGCGAGAGCGGGATAGGAAATCAAAGATGAATCAAGTCTTCGCAGGAAACCATAGGGTAGCCGCCGACCTCGACGATAAATTAGATTTAATGTACTCAGAGATGACGGAGAAATTTGGAACTCTAAGTGAGCAAATTAAGAGGATCAACAACAATGTTGCGAATAACACCCTGTCTATTCGGAGAGAAAAAGGATTACTACCTCGTATGATAGACACTAACCCTAGGAGTCAATTCAATGCTGTAACTTTACAAAGCGGAAAACAACTAATTTCCAGCACAAAAGAGAGCATGGTCCCGAAATTCACGAGAATTCCGCCGGATGGGAAAGAAAAATCAAACCCCATTCTTTTGGCATTGATGAGCATGGTCCCAAAATTATTCCCAAAACAGAAGTATTTGATCACGCTCATGACCTAGAGGAATATCCCACTAACTTGAAGAAGAACGAAACGAAATTGGAGGATCGCGAGACTGTCGATCGACACTCTGGACCCTGAATCGATCGAGGCCCAATCCTCGAACCAAAATCAACCGAACTGATTAAGACTAGGGTCTACTGAGCGAGTACCCCTTTTCCTAGCAGTAAGGCATAAGCGAAAAAGATTTAGATCGAGCAATATGCAAGAAAGCTTTTGACAAAGTGATCATCGAGATGCCACTGAGCGATGCCTTAAAGATTTCACATGCAATCAAGAAATATGTGAAAAACACAGTGTCACGAGGATTCAGTGAAACAGAGCATAGCATAATGATGGTATCCGAGGAAGTGAGCGAGATTATTCAAGGAGAAACCCCACATAAACTTCCTGATCATGGTAGCTTTGTTCAAGATTGCACCATTCGTAATGAGAGATTCCAAAAAATCGCTATGTGATTTAGGCTTTAGCGTAAACTTGATGCCTTACTTAGTTGCAATTGCCCTCGGGCTAACTCAGTTTCAGTCTAACAGGATCACTTTTGTTTTAGCCGATAGATCTAGTAGGATTCCAAAAGGTGTACTTGAAGTTGTGTCCATTCGCATTTATGGCTGTCCTATACCTACATACTTCATAGTGCTAAGATATGAGCAAGAACCCAGATATCCCCTAAATTTAGGAAGATCATTTCTGGCTACAGCCGGGGCATTCATTGACGTCAGAAAAGGACACATATGTTTCAACAACGGAAAATACTAATGGTTTTCTACATGGAAAAGATAGTCAAGAAAACCTTGATAGATGGTCAAGTCTACTATTATAGATCACCTTTCTATATTTGCTGAAGAGTCTTTTGTGGATATGTGTTCTAATGATCCCTTAGGGAGAGCAATCACATCTTTGGAAGGAATCTTTTTTGCGTTGGATGATCGATCTGAGGAATATGCGAGACTGATGGATGCCACCAGAGAAGTAATGCATGTCGACATCGAAGAAATCGATTTATCGACTTCTGTCGATCGACAGTCAGATGCAACCATCGATAGACAACTCTCTACAACCGCTGACTGGAGTAAAGAGAAAGCACCTGAAATAGAACTTAAATCGCTCCCTGCTGGACTTAAATATTCCTTTCTCTACGATAACTCATACCCAGTCATTGTCAATGCCAACTTAAGTAGTGGGGAACTTGCCTTATTGAAGTAATGACGGGCCTGCCGCCACCCACGAATGTGAAAGACGTTAGAAGCTTCTTAGGACATGCTGGATTTTATAGAAGATTCATAAAAGATTTTAGCAAGATTGCTAAACCTCTCACAGCACTCCTATGTAAAGAAGTGAAATTCAACTTCACACCTGAGTGTCTCAAAGCTTTCAAAGAAATCAAATCAGGCCTCGTATCTGCCCCGATTGTGCAAGCGCCGGATTAGAGTTTTCCTTTTGAAATAATGTGCGACACCAGCGATTTCGCTATAGGCACTATACTTGGGGACTAGAAAGATAGAAAGCTGCATGCTATATACTACGCTAGCAGGACCCTCGATGATGCACAAAGAAATTATGCAACAACAGAAAAAAAATTACTAGTTGTAGTGTTTGCTTTCAAAAAATTTTGCTTCTATCTAGGCGGTTCAAAAGTGGTTGTCCATACGGACCACGCCGCACTGAAGTACTTGATGAACAAGAAAGACGCGAAACCTAGAATTTTAAGATGGGTTCTCTTATTGCAAGAATTCGACAGAGAAGTCAAGGATAAGAAAAGAGTGGAAAACGGAGTCACAGATCACCTATCTCGAATAAGGATCGAAGACGACATACCTATCGATGATTTCCTACCTATCAAAAGCGTTTACCACACAGAATCTACCATTATTGGTAATGTTTGTTCGACATCAGAATATACATCGACGAACAGTTATGCAGAACCATCGATCGAAACACTAGGTAAAAAGGAAAACGAGGTCATTATTCTTCTCGATATCAATGTTATATGTGACCCTTCGTTTTCAAATCATGATTCTCCCAGAGGTAGAAGTTTAAGTCATGGGGGTGTGTGCATTGGATACCACTAATAGACCCTGGTACGCAGATATAGTAAACCATCTTGCAACTGACGTAGAATCAGAGCTCTTTAAAGGTTTCCACAAAAGGAAATTTCTGCAAGAAATCCGGAGATATCATTGGGACGAACCTTACCTTTATAAACACTATTCTGACGGCATATCCAGAAGGTTTGTGGCTGAAAGCGAAGCCCCAAATATTTTGTATCACTGTCATGGATCTGACTACGCCGGACATTTTGCAAGCTTTAAGACAGTGTCAAAGATTCTACCCGCAGGGTTTTGGTGGCCAACTATGTTTCGAGATGATCAAGCGTACATAGCACAGTGTGATCTATGCCAAAGGAGAGGAAAAATCAGCAAGAGACATGAAATGAAACAAAATTTCTTACTTGAAGTTGAAGTGTTTGATTGCGGGGGTATCGACTTTACAGGCCCTTTTCCTTCTTCACACGGGAACAATAACATATTAGTCGCTGTAGACTATGTATCTAAATGGGTGGAAGCAATAACATCTCAGAAAAATGACCTTGTTGTTGTAGTTAAACTCTTCAAGAGTATCATTTTTTTCAAGATTTGGAGTTCCTAAAGTGGTTATAAGTAACGGGGGTACCCACTTTATAAACAAGGTATTCAAAAAACTACTCTGGAAACATGGAGTTCACCATCGAGTAGCTATACCTTATCATCCTCAGACTTGCAGACAAGTAGAAGTATCCAACCATCAAAACAAAGAGATCTTAGAAAAGACGGTAGGTTCGACCCGTAAAGATTTGTCTGTAAAATTGGATTATGCACTTTGGGCTTACCGAACAGTGTTTAAGACACCGTTAGGAACTATCCCATTTCACTTGCTCTATGGAAAAGCATGCCATCTCCCAATAGAACTAACACACAAAGCAGAATGGGCCATTAAGACAAACTTCGATTTCAAACCTGCTGCAGAAAAGAGATTAATACAACTGAACTAGTTGGATGAAATTAGATATCACGCTTATGAGGATTCAAATTTGTACAAAGAGAGAACAAAAGCTATCACAACAAGAAAATCATTTCTAGGCATTTTGTACCTAACGATCAAGTACTCTTGTACAACTCTAGGTTGTCGTTATTTCCTGGAAAACTGCGCTCTCGCTGGTCAGGAAACTTCACTGTGAAAGAAGTTACACCTCATGGAGCGATTGTCCTGATTAATTCGAAAGGCGAGGACTTCACATTGAATGGGCAGAGAGTAAAACATTACTGGGCTAAAGCTGAAATTCCACACACTCAGACCATGTGTCTAGAGCTGTCAAATCCCGACTGAAAACCATTTATGTCAAGCTAGATACCTTAAGCAAGCACTGAGTGGAAGGTAACCCACTAGTAATATTAGGATAAAAAATAATTAATATTAACAATTAATAATTTTGCATTCAATTTTCAAAGTGAAATAGGAGTCACTTAACAGACCATCGGTGGATACCCCTATAGGACCATTGATCGACGGTCGAGTGTCGAGTCTGTATAAGCTCAATACGACCAACTCTCTGAACGGTTTAGTTGGTCGTCTTGTTCGATCCAACTCGCGGAACGGGTTAGTTGATCGGCCCACGCTGCCCAACTCGCCGAACGGGCGAGTTGGTTGGCTTTGGTCGATTTAACTTGCATGTTTGAAGAGTTGGATTGGTCCAACTCGCCGGACGGGCTAGTTGGACGGTTCGTCCGGTCCAACTCGCATGTTCGTTGAATTGGACTGCTTGTTTGGTTTCGTGCTCAGTTTCTCTTGAGTCTATAGCTCGGTAACTTTTATCGGGATGGTGTTGAGACAGCTTTCGTGTGGAAACAAATTTTTTAGACGTTGATTTAGAGATTACCGTTTTTGACCCCAACTCACATTTCCTGAACAAACACAGACAAAAACATAAAAATCAAATGTCCCAAACAGGACTACAACCTCACTAACCCTCCAAAGACGAAACCTTACCCGTTACCTCATCCTGGATTAGGGCCGCGTCATCTCTGTCTCCCTCAACCGCATCAGGAAGCTCGACATCCACGGGATCGTGCTCTTTGAAAAGTAACAGAAGGATACAGTCAAATTTAAGGTAGACGAAGAGCAAATCAAAGTCTCTCTCAATGGCTACCAGCTCCTATTTACGAGAAGATAGCTTGGCCTCTTCATTCTGTAGAGATGGAGCCTCTACGCGCTGAAACAGCCTAATTTCACTCATACCTCCTTCAATTACTGCGAGAGCAAGGTCCCTGCTGCATGTGGGAACCGAAATTCTCACTTTCGATTTCCGTTGAATTAGGAACGTAGGGTAAACACTAGTTTCCCAGCGGTCTCAGATATCTACTAAACCACACCCCAATCAGTCAGAATACGAAGTAAAGATCGAGAAATAAAATAAGAATCGAAAAGAGAGCAAATAGATGTTTTATTCCGATATTTTGTATAAGCGTTTACAACATGAAAGGAGCCTTGGTATGAGAGCTGTCGGCGAGATCTCTATTTCTAACAACCTAAGAATGTAAAACCCTAGTTGAGTCGCAGCTCGAATAACAAAAACGGAAAGTTGCCTAAATCCTCTAAGTGTTATCCTTTTGGAAATCACATGAGTCAAAGACAATCATTTGCTCCAATCCATTATTTGATTGTTGTTTCTTGTGTGCCTCCTCTTCTATCACATCATGTTTGAAAATAGCCAGGTCATCCATTACTGGTTGATCATCCTTCTGAATGGTGGTTGTTGGAATCTCGGCTTGATCTTCTTGAGTTTGTGCTGCTGATTCTGGTCCTGCTGAGTGGAGTTCTGAGACAGAAGTGAAAGACTCTTCGTTATGTGCTTCTATGGCTGGACGTGTTGTGTTGGACCTTTTGAATTGCTTCTCCATATCCATCATTACTTGTAACAATGCCTCCTTATCCTTTTCACTGAATAAACAGAATTGTTTATCTTCTCTAAATGGAGTAGAGATTGTCTTCTCCTTGCTATAACAGATTGGTTTCTTGATAGATGAACCAAAAGTACTAGATGGACGTGATCTCTTGCTGTCTGGCTGTTTCTGAACCGAGTTTGAAGGATAAAGCTTTGTCTCAACTAGCTGGTTTCGATCTGTACTCCACTTGTCTCGTACAAACCTTCTTCGTTGTGGAGTTTCTTTCTTAACAACAGCATGCTTTTGGTTTCTTTCCGACTGATCATTCCCTCTTTCCTTTAACTCATCTCTGGATGATCTGCTTTTCCTTTGCTGATGTATGTCTTGTCTGAAGTTTCTCAGTTAATCTTTGAAGACTTTATCCATGCTAACCGTGAATGCTTCAAGCAACAATTTATCATTCTTGCTGAGTTCTTCCATGTGCTCCTTTGCCATTACCTGAGACACAAAGAAAACAGAAACCAGTAACTAGTTCTTACAGAAAACAAACAATTAACTTGCCAAACAGAAATAGATTCAAAAGGAAATCAAACCTACTTCACAGATCACTTTCGAACTCAACCAAAGACAAGTACAAATCAAACTTGAGCAATACAGAACAGATATAAACAAATTAGACTTGTGAGAACAGAGAGAGATCACAGAATTAGGTTCAGTTTCAAGCTTGGGTTTGTAAATAAAAATCAGAACAGGGCAGATTCACAACAAAAGAAACAGACTGATTCAGTTTAACACAAACCAGAAACAGATCACAGCAAATTGATAACTTTCTGATCAAGGATGCAAAGAGTCTAAATACATAAATCAGAACAAAGAACCCTAATTTAGCAGATTTTCGATACATAGCATAGATCAACAAGAAATCAAAGAGAATATGAAAAGAAAACAGTAGATAGATGATCAAAGTTCTCAAATTTATCAGATTTCAATAATAGAAACATAGATCGATCAATATTGAACAAGGAGATGAACAGATCAATCAAAAATTTCAAAGAAACAGAACACTTCCCTTCCAGAGTTGCTCTGATACCACATAATACGATCCTAGGATCCTTCTATGGTTCTGGAAAGAGATAACAAAGGATAATCCTCGCAAACAGAGAGACAAGGCTCGATCTGCTTCAAGGCGTGTGGTTTGTTGCGGGACACAAGAGGGATGGCTCGACTCTTGATACTCCAAGGCTTTCTGATCCAGATATTACACACTAAATCAGAGAACCAAAGCCGGATATTACACACCAGCAACAAAGACAAGAGAGAAGAGAGAAAAAAGGGTTTTCGATAAAAGACTGCTTATTTTAGAATGAGGGATGCAAGGGTTTAAATAGAAACCAAGGAACACACTCCTTAGGTTTCGAAAACTTAATAACATAAAAACTATAGATTAAACATAACATAAGGTAAATAGATAGAGTAGTCTTCTTAGGCTTGGACCGACATTAGCACCTAGGAGATGTGTAAAGCAGCTTGTGGCCTCGTTAAAAACCTTCCTCCGTAAAAACTCTTTGGGTCCGTAAAAACTCTTTGGGACAAAACCGAGAGCAAGGAAAAGAGCACACACAAGTACTTTGCCTAAGTACTAATTCAGCTAGATGAAGAGATAGCTTGAAAGGTGATCAAGGTATCTCGGATCATCAAGCTTTGTCCTAGACCTTCTTCTTGTTTCCATACTACTATAAGTAATCCTCCAATGGCTCCATTTAGTTTCTTGGTTCTAGAACGAGTCATGGGACCTCCTGGAATGGCTAAGGCATCTTCATCAGCTGGTTTGTCCATGGGTGCATTCCTGGATACATCATCTTCCTTGTTGAGCTGGCCCATGATCACATTAAATTCCTTGGTGCTTTCCATGATCACATCACGTAGGGATGATTTCTTCATCAAGAGTTTGGTCAACCGGAATAGCTTGCCCATAGATCGGGTCTGAAGTAGTATTCGGCTGGAAGCAGTGAAGGGGTGGAGTTGTAAACGTTGAGGCTGCCTCTGCAATGATACCAGTTGTTGTCTCTACCATTAGACCATGAATTTCTCCATTCGAGAACTTGTTGTTGTCGTGCTACGCATTCCACAGGATTGTACTGACAGGTCACTTCCTGTAACTTTTCCATAACTTGCTTTGTAGATGAAATTGCTCTAGGTGGGGGAGGTGACGGGAAGTCCAATATGTTGAGGTTTCTTTCCGGTGGTTGTCAGGGAGTACGCTCGCCCAGATATCAGTCGATGTGTTATATCTAGAATCCTTAGCATGGGAGCGTTGGCGATGCTCCTCAGACGGTCTTGCATAAAACTGTGAAGATGTCTGAGACCAAAATCTGGTTGAGTTCTAGGTGCGAGGAGCTCTCGAAGTAGTATAAGGAATAGATATAACACGATAGTTTGAGTA
Source organism: Moricandia arvensis (assembly GCA_905132765.1). Taxonomy (NCBI): domain Eukaryota; kingdom Viridiplantae; phylum Streptophyta; class Magnoliopsida; order Brassicales; family Brassicaceae; genus Moricandia; species Moricandia arvensis. Next base: position 245,871 of record CAJHQP010000052.1, read on the forward strand.
GTTTCTTCCTTGCACATCCTGTCTTGGAGCTGAAGCGTTTAAAATTGGAGTGATTTTGTTCCTCAGAGGTTTAACTCAAGAAACCTTACTGGTAACCCAATCCTCGAAAGATCTTCCATGCATATCAAGGCATCTAAAGAAGGGTTGAGAAACCCTTTTTGCCGAGGGATGATGATCATGAGCTGCTCTCCTATGATATGGAAAATGACGTACAACCTGAGGATGTTGAAGGATACTAGTTTGATTGGAGCTTGGAGTAGAGCCATTTAGACCCACAATGGGCCGTTGAGAACAGAGAGGAGAGGCCTCTCGTAGATATGTTAATTTCAAGCAGAGGGAGCAATGTTTTGCTAGACCTTCATAGCCCAATGAGATAAAGCTCTCTCCATAATCAAATTCGATGATAGTTTTTTTTATAATCGGTTTGAGTCCATCCATTAGCACACGGATCCGAGCTGCCATCACAGAGATGTCATAGTCCTCTAGCACACCAAGGTCATGTCTGATATTATGGATCATCTTTTCATGCCAATAGTGGAGAGGTATACCCTTAAGTCGGATCTAAAAAGAAATTTGAGAAGGAAAGAAGCTGGATATAATAGGTTTCAACCTTTGGAGAATGACCATCCAGTGACATAAATGATATGGACAGTTATCCAAAACCTTGAGAAAATCCTTCTCGCACTCATATCGAAACTGGGACATATATTGTCCTAAGTCTAAGCCAACCACATTCTTCTCCAGAGACCACTTCTTAGGTAAGGATGAGATAAGAGACCAGATTTTTTGTCATTGTGGGTTGGTAACCCGACCAAGGATGAGTTAGATGAGATGAGTTCCGATATATCGAGGTCTGGGGCATGAATGCATTTGCAGCCCCCTAATGGAGGACAAAAGAGAGTACCATTACCCTTTTCTTCAGCTGGGAAATGTGGCGCCATTTCTAGTTGAGATTTGTTTGCTAACTAAGAAACATGGGACACGAGCACAGAGTGATAGTCGACTTCGACGTTTTCAAGGACGCAATAAAGCAGAGCGGAGGCTATAGTGACCAGACATGGGAGAAATAGAGTCACAGCTAGCTAGAACAGAGAGAAGCCGAGGGACAGTTGAAACTGTTTTAGATCTAAAACCAGTAGAGCAGATGGCCAAAGTGAGACAAACGAGATGGGTAGCCGGCAGTAGGGAAGGAGGGAGTCAAAGGAGACATCGCACCAAACGTAGACTCCGAATAACTCAAGCCATGGAAGTACCGTCAACTCTAGAGAAGAGTTAGTACGCAAGAGATAAGAGCCTCCAAAACACCATGAAGTTCGAAGGAGAGGTGAAGACCCCGATTCAGGTAACCAAGGTGTTGTTCCGACCACCAGCGGTGGTGGAAAACTAAGAGCTCACAGACCTATGTGGTTTCTTTGTTTGAAAAACTTCTAAAAGGGAGAAAGAGAAGGGCTTTTGGCTGTGTCAGGTTGGCTAAGAAGGTCAACTTTCTAAAAAAGTGAAAAGTTGGCTGGGATTAACGAAACCATGTGCTACAAACCAACGGAAACAAGGCTCTCTTGATTAACATGCCTTGGAGCGTTTTGTTATGATGATGCGTCTTCCCTAGATGGCTTTCTTCCCTTTTCTTACAGAAGCATGTGATTGTTTTGGCTGGGTCCATTGTTTTTGGATGAGATTGTGATTGATGAGTGTATGTTAGTTGTAAGGAACTTATACTTATTTTTCTTCTTGGTGGTAACTACACCAATAAATTAGCTTGCATATTTCATCCATTTTGAAGAATTAAATTGATTGAAAAAAAATAATTGACTTTGCAAATCAAATAGATTTCAAGATCATAAAAATGACTGACATGTTAACATGTACTAAAAGAAATTGTCCAAAGACAATAGACTTTGTTGATACTATTTTACCATAAGAAAAAAAATGACTGAGATATTAACACGTAATACAAGAAATTATCCAAAGGCAATAGACTTTGTTGATGCTATTTTACCATTCTTGACACAAGACTTTGGGTAATCAAACTTACTGCCTATATTTTATTATTTTGTTCTATGTTGTGCAAATAAATTAAAGTGGGGGTATTGGATTTAAAAACTGAATTGATTTCAAAGAAATTTGACTTTTTATTAAATTTTTGTGTTATTCAATCATTGATTTCACCAATTCTTAGAAATTATTGTGTTATTGGATTTAGTGAATTTCGAATTTCATCAAATATTTGTGTTATTCAATTTTGGGAAAATTACCAAAAATGACTCAAAACTTGATTTGAATTGCAAAAGTAAACCCAAACTTGAATCAAATGCAAAATTAATATAAAAGGCTATTGAAATTACAACCAACCCCTTGTGGACAAACAAAAAACCAATTTTTTTTTCCGTTTCTAACCCCCACAAGTCTTCTGTGTAGACGACGACTTACAAGTAAGTCGTCTAATATAGTACTTCTTAAAAATAATTTAAAATTTTTGTAAAAAATATTTTGATAAGTGAAAAATTGAAATCATGTAATTAACGTATGTTTAAAGAGATATAAATTAAGATATAACAAATGTTAATTGTTTTCAACATAGATGAGTGAAAGTAGTGAGTCATGATATTCTTTGATTTAGGTTTTGCCAACATATGTTGTAGTATTGTATGTGTTCTTAGGGTTAGATTTTGGAAAGCATAAATGTTTTTTTGAAAAAATTAAAATTGACATAAGTGTGTTTATTTCCGTGTATAGTTCACAATATTTAAGTATAATTTGATTTTATAACGTGGTTAGTTAGTTAATTTAGTAAATTTAGTTTAGGGGTTAAATTTAGGGTCTGAGCCGACTTACTAGTACGTCGTCTGGTGAATATTTGTGGTAGACGACTTACTAGTAAGTCGTCTGATGCACGTTCAAACCGGACCGAACCTTTAATTTTACCATTTTACCAATGTACTTTTAAACCTAACCGGATTATTTACGGGCATATATAAATTTTTTTTGTTTACTTTTTCGCGAAATTTAGAAACCCTAACGCCATTTCTCTTAAATAGGCGATTTCGAAGGTGATTTCCGACGATTCTCTCTAATCCGTCATTCTCACCACCGTTCTCACCACCGTTCTCACCGCCGTTATCACGGTCGTTCTCACCACCTTTCTCACCGCCGCTTCCTCTATTTCAGATCAGAGAGGAAACCCTCGCGTCGGTTGTCTGTAAACCCTAGCGGCGTTTCTGTCAGAGGCGTGTATGTAAACCCTAGCAAGGTAAGTTAAAACGTTGTCTCTTAAGTCCACCGTTCTCACCATCGTTCTCACCACCGTTCTCACCATGTTTCTTTTTGGTTGTCTATTTTGGCAGATTTATAACCGCTGTGTCGAAGGCGACTATGGCTTCTCCGAATTTTCAGGTATGCTCTACAAATGTCTACTGGAAGTCTTGGAAGACTTATAATTAAGTCGTCTAGAAAGTCTTCTAGACAACTTAATTACAAGTCTTCGAGACTTATAATTAAAATGTTATACTTTATACTGGATGGTTGTGTGTTTGAGATGGTTGTCTTTCATTGTTTTGCAGACAAAAAAATGGATATTCCAAAACTCCCCCGTAGGTTACATACATTAGGAGAAAAGCCTCCCGAATTGAAAGCTATTTCGTATCATACGGATTGTTTGAAGCTGCATACTGCTTTAAAGAAAGCTCTTCATGGTGACGAATATGAAGAGCTAAAGGAGTCAAATTTGGGAGTTTTCATCAAGTTTAAAGAGCTGGGATTTGCTTGGGCTTCAAGGCTGGTTCACTACATGCTCGATTTCCAGTTGGACATAAAGAAGAAGTACGAGCTTTGGAGTCTCGTTGGTCCAGAACCTGTGAGGTTTTCACTGTTAGAGTTTGAAAACCTCACTGGTCTAAACTCTGAGTACATCGAGGACCTTGAGATACCGAAGTGTGTTGTTACAAAGGAGATGGCTTCTTTCTGGGGGATGTTGGGAGTTCATGTCGAAGCTGGGCCATCTACTGAGCAGATAATAGCAGCACTTGAGAGATGCGAAGGGTGGTCTCGGGAGGATCGCAAGCGGCTCGGGTACCTTGCCATCTTCACTGTATACATTGAAGGGAGAAAGAATTCAACCGCCACAAGGATTAGTCTGGCAAGGCTAGTGATGAATTTAGAACGGTTTGAGAATTATCCATGGGGGAGAGTCGTGTTTAAGGTGCTAATGGACTCTTTGAAGGGCAAAGATATTTCGGGCTGTTACACTGTTGATGGGTTTATACAAGCTCTCCAGGTCTGAGTGTACACAGCTCTGCCGGAATTGGGTGCTAATTATGGTAATTCCATACCAAACAGACCGTCTCCACCGATACTGGCTTACATGGGTGGCGAAGGACGCAGATGCTTTAAAGATGCTATCTGCAAACATGTATTTACTTCAATCCTTTCCTACCATAATTAAGTCGTCTGGAAAGTCGTCTGGAAATTCTTCCAGTAGGAAGACTTTCCAGACGACTTTCCAGACGACTTTACAGACGACTTAATTATAAGTTAATCCGTCAAATATCTAAGTTCATATCTTATATTTACTGCAGACTACGGTGATGAACTTTGTTGAGAAGGACTATGGTGAAATGTTTCCAAAATGAGACTCTGATGCTGAGGACCTTGCCGCGGAGAAATAATTAAAGTTATGTTTAATCAGAGACCGTGGAAGTGGACCATGGATTGCTGGGAAGTCACCGGTACTTGGGTCAATACAAAGCCGACGACTGTGAGTCCATCGAATAAAGCAATAGTTTTGGTGAAGGAAGAGAGTCCAAGACCTCTAAAGAAGGAAACTTGCTGCCTCACAGCAATCTCCTTATACTGCAAACAACACGACCAAATTGATCATCCCAAACAAGAAAAAGCCTTCTAGAGGCTATAATCCCTTTGCACCACTTGACAAGAAAAAGTTGAAGGAGCTCGCCGATTGGTTGAAAACTGATCCGTAAGTCGTTTGCTTTTCGCATAATAGCTTTAGTCTATAAAAACTAATTGCTTTTCAACATTTTGTGTTTGCAGTCATTATAAAACACCTCTCGACAAAAAACCACGTATAAGTCCAACTTGGTGGTATCACTTCCTCCTCCGTAGCTTGGCTGGAGGATTGTGTAAGTCGTCTGACAAAACTGATTACTAGATGACTTACGGGTAAGTCGTGGACGCGAACAAATCTGGAAAAAATTCAATTTCATACCTTTAACTAGTGAGATGACTTCCTAAGCACACATAGTCTTCTCAAACCACCCAGAACCTCAAACGAAAGTAACCCACGAAGAATAGTATGCTTGAATGGCTCTACCAAGCATAAAATTTTTAGAATCAAAATCTTGAGTTTTTTGGATGAATATGGAGACAAAGTTAAAGAGATGTTGTTTTAGTTCATAACAATTAAGAAAGAGATAGTGTCAATCAATTTTAGATGCATTAAGAGCTTTAAATTGGTTGTTCATGGTGGTTGGGGTATTGATGGCAATGGAAATCTTGTAAATACTTGAAGATGATGAGGTTGAGAGAGTAAAAAAACCATTTTCAGAAAAAAAAACAAAAAAAAAATTTAATGGCATTTTCGTAAATAATGTGAACATATGGGGTGAATTGGACAAAAGAAAAGACAAAAAAAAAGAGGTTAGTTTTGTGTTTGACTTTGAGTTTTTAGTCAAATTTGCAAATAACCCTTCAATTTTTAATGGATGTTTTGTAATTATATTTCAAAAGAATTTAATGAATTTTTTTTAATATTTGTAAAGAACCAATTCTGAGTCTTTGGTGGGATTTGAGAATGATTTTTTATATTGATTATCCATAAGATATATATGTCAAGATTATTGATCATTATAATATGAGAGATATGAAAACATAATTTTCACTATAAATTTATAAATATTTTATTATATTGATATATGATTATAAAATATATTATGTCGTAATTTATGTTTTTATGAAACTATCTTATCCCTAAATAGCTACATATTCACATAATGATATATGTTTCGTTCGACTATTATTATTTTCATTAGTCAAAAATTTTATTCACTATTTTAAAAAATGATTTACTCTTTCATATAAAATAAAAATCATTAAGTTTATGTTTGTTAAATTTTTATAAACTTTTCTCTTTAGGGTAAAAAGATTAGTTCATAAAATTTAGAGAAATTGTTGTGATCAAATTCATTAGAATTCTTATAAAATCCTTACGAGCATTAGACAAATAAACTAAAATTCTTATCAAATCCGTTAAAACACCTTAGAAGCTTTTCTTTATTTCTTCAATTGATTTTTTTTTAAAATCAGTTTAATTCTTCGATCCAATACTACCCCCTAAGAGTAGGTTACTCTTATATATGATTTGAATAGTTTTGTCCAACAAGTAGATTTTTTTTTATTTCTAGCAATCTCTCAAACTTTTAATGATTTTTTATTCATTTCAATAACATAAGAAAAAATAACTGACATGTTAACACGTAATACAAGTAATTATCCAAAGACAATAGACTTTGTTGGTATTATTTACCTATTCTTGACACGAGACTTGGGGTTATTAAACTTATCACCTATATTTTATCATTTTGTTCTATGTTGTGCAAATAGGTTACTCTTATATATGATTTGAATAACTATGTCCAACAAGTAGTTTTTTTTTTCTTTCTAGCAATCTCTCAAACTTTTATTTTGAACTAACTCTAGAGAGGTAATATACAATATTTTCTCTATTTATCATGATCTCTATATTCTCTATGCTCTATTTTGTAGGTTCTATCTAGGTATGGATAATCATTTCTGAAATTCGATTTGATTTTGGTTTGATTATTTCAGTTTTTGGTTACAAGAATAATGTTAGAAACCTAGTAATATCCAGTTCCAATTATGTTTCGGTTCTGTTCCGGTTTTCTTGAAAAACCTTTCTTCGGAGGAAAAAGTGTGATCAAGAGAAGGCCACGGCAAGTGTAGGGCCCATTATAGATCCATAAGTGGTTGCCCCTTCGATACAAAATTTTGCCTTCCTTACATTCATTCGCCACAACAAGAGAACACAAATAACATGGCCAGCCGAAAAGCTCTAATTAACATCCACCGGATCATCCGCTCCACCGCGGTGGTTATCCAGAGATCCGTGAATCCCGCCGCTGCAACTTGTGCACATCCTATTTTCCGGTATTCTAATTTTTCTCTCATGTTTAACAAATGAAATGATTTTCCGAATATTTATCTTTCTTTGATCTTTTATAGAAATGGAGTTGATTTTACGCCGAGATTCCTCTGCGGGAACACGGCGAGTGCACAGAACTTCGATATAGATCTCTCTAACGAAGAGAAGAAGAGGATAACGATCAACAGGTATCCTTATTTTTTTTTTAGATTCGGAATAATTTAATGTATAGATGATTGAGTATTTGTTATGTGTGTGAATATAGATTGTTGTATAGGAGCAAGCAACGAGGGTTTTTGGAACTTGATCTTGTTTTGGGCAACTGGGTTGAAGAGAATGTCAATTCCATGGACGAAAACACCGTCAAATCCCTAATTCATGTCCTCGATTTGGTATGTTTCATTGTCCCTCTTCTCAGGAAAAATTTACTTTTCGTATGTATGCGCGTATTATATTGAGATTAATGTTATAGTAATGTATCTTCTTGCAAGATCTAGGTGTCAGGTTGAGTAATACGGGTTATGTAGTGATGTATCTGCTCGAGGGATTATAATCTTGAAATGATGTTCTTCTGGGTGTAGATTATTAAATATCAGTTTACAGAACATACACAATAGTATGGGTTGACAAGAGAAAAAACACAATAGTATGGATTTGCCAAGAGCAGATGATGAAAACACGATTCTATTTCCTAGCGGCTAACTCAAAGTAGAATCTGGAATCTGTAAGATCAATGTTTCTTGTTAACATAATTTCTTGATAATTAGTGGTTTTGGCTCTCTGCAGGAAAACCCTGATCTCTGGAAATGGTTAACTGCTCAGGAACAACCTCCGGAAATAGTGAGCTCAAATCCGGTAAGCTTTACCCCTATGATATATCCTCCAATAACTTTGAAAGCATAAGTAGCCAATAGCTTAAATAAATCATTTGGTTGTAATGATTTAAAGGTATTCTTGGCGTTGCACAAGAAAGTCATGACGAATCTGAACAAGCATGCAGCACCAGAGACGCGTGCAGCAGCTGGACAGCCTTGGGTCAAAGGCTGGGATGATTTCAAGAGAGGCCGTGATGCTCCCATCTCAGGGAACCAGTAATATAAAAAAACTCCTTAGTAGAGTGACAAATTTCCAAAAAGGAAATACGTTTACATAAAAAGTATCTGAAATAGATACCGAGTAGTAGTTACTTTTACTATTGTATTAATAAAGAGTGAGGGGGTGTAATGATTCTCACAAGTGACGATGAGGCAGCAATTACAATGATGTCTCTTGCATATCGAAGTTCTTGATATATAAATACAGGTATCAAGGGATTGTGTTCGTTGGAAATGTTTTGTGTTTTCTCTAATGGGCCTCCTACTTTTAACTTATGATGATGATGGGTTTACGAAATGTGACGAGTATTGGACAGTACAAAACTTTGGACTTTTCTTAAGTGACCAAAACAAAACTTGAATACGTTCAATTTAGTTTCGGTCTTGAACAAACAGTTTAGCAAAGATTTCTTTTTTATTAATGTTTAGAAAACTTTTTCAAAAACTAAACAAGTTATTGTTCTCTCTCGTATCTCTTATTGTGGTTATGAGGTTATGATTTATCACAAGTCGATGACCATATATATATAGATACATTTCCTTTTCTATCTTATTACACATTGAATTAGGTATTTCTTTTTCATAATCATTATAGCTTAAGTTATCCTAAAATAACTTCATTTTCTATTTATCTTCCTTTTTAGTAATGTTGAAGTTTATTTCCAACATTTTCTCTCTTAAGCTTCAAGCATTTATTGCTGAGGTTTTGGACTCGAATTAGATCTTTCATTTCCTTGAATTTGATCTTTGCCAACGACTTAGTCAAGATGTCAGCTCGTTGCTCAGTTCCTGGTATATGTTCAACGTGGATTTGCTCCCTTTGAACACATTCCCGAATAAAATAATATCGTTTGTGATGTGTTTGCTTCGACGATGAAACACTGGGTTCTTGGTCAGTTCTATGGCCGACTTGTTATCAACTCGGATCAGTGTCTTCTCGTTCTTCCTTCCTGTAATCTCACTCATCAAATCTTGATGCCAAATTGCTTGTTTGGCAGCTTCCGTTGCAGCCATAAACTCGGCTTCACAAGATGACAATGCCACCGTTTCTTGCTTTTGAGAACACCATGTTATTGGGGTTTCTCCAAAACAGAAAAGATGTCTAGTAGTGCTCTTTCCGTCATCTGGATCAGTGTTGTGACTACTGTCAATGTATCCAATAAGCTTTAGAGATCCTCCAGCTTTAATGCCAAGCCATAACCAAGTGTGCCTCGCAAGTATCTTAGCACCTGCTTCAATGCATTTCCATGTGACTCACCTGGAGAATGCATGTACCTGCTAAAAATACCAACTGAGAAGGATAAATCCGGTCTCGTGTGTAAGAGGTATCTAAGGCATCCAATCCTTCGCCTATAGACTGTTGCATCAATCTCTGGTTCTTCAAGTGCTTTTGACAGCTTCAAACCAAACTCCATTGGTATTGAAGATGGATTACAAGTATCCCTTCCAGCTTCCTTTAAGATTCGTTGTGCATACGACTTTTGTTTAATCTCAATTTCTTTTGAACTTTGCTTCACTTCAATGCCTAGGTAGTACGTGAGTTTTCCAAGATCAGACATCTCAAAATTTTGTGACATCGAGGCTTTGAACTCCATGACTGTCTTCAAAGATTTTCCGGTCACAAAGAGATTCTTCCTTACGGTAGACTGACCTTTCCTCGGAACACTTAGCAAAGCTCAAGCTCTTCAAAACCTGATCAAGTTTAGTGTTCCAGGCACGTGGAGCTTGCCTTAAACCGTACAAGGCCTTTCGAAGTTTGAAAACCTTATATTCTTCTCCCTTCTTTTCAAATCCTTCGGGCTGAGATACGTAGACATCTTTAGTTAACTCTCCGTGTAAGAATGCTGTTTTGACGTCCAGATGAAGGATTTCCCATCCTCTTGCAGCAGCTAACCCAAATAGCAATCTTATAGTTTCTATTCGAGCGGTGCAAAGACTTCATGAAAATCTATTCCATGTTGTTGCACGTATCCCTTCGCAACAAGTCTTGATTTGAAATTGTTGATAGTTCCATCTGCATTCCTTTTGATCTTGAAAACCCACTTGAGTCCTACACTTTGACTCCAGGTGGTTTCTCTACTAACACCCACGTCTCATTCTTATCAATAGAATCAATCTCGTCTGTGCAAACTTTTCTCCATTGAACAAGTTTGCTGGCTTCTTGAAAGTTGATTGGTTTGTCATTGAGTGCAAGAAGTAGAACCTCACACTCTATGTCGGCCAATAGTAAATAGTATTCAAGATAGCTAGGACGATTTGATTGACGTGTTGAGCAACTTGGTTGTTGTGGTTCGGCTTGTCCATCGTCGAGATTATCTTGAATAGATTCTGGTAGATGTGCTTCAGTCTTTTCAGCATCATTCTCTTCCTGTTGAGTTCCAACCACAAATAGACCATGTTCGTCGTCCATTGTAGCACCCCATGACAGCCGGAACATACCATGTTCACTTTGTACTTCCTTGTCAGCTCCCTTCAAATTCCAACATTCCTTTTCATTAAAGATCACATCTCTACTTACAATTATTCTTCTATAGCTTGGATCATAGAGTCGTGAGCTTTGGATCCAGGTTCAATGCCGAGGTGAACCAATGCTTGTGATGTATCATCGAGTTTCTTGAGTTGTCCAGAATCGATCTTTGCATGTGCAAGACAACCAAATACTCGAACATGTGCAATGCTCGGTTTCCTTCCTCTCAAGCATTCGTATGGTGTATGATTCTTCAAAGCTCTTGTGGGAACTCGATTAATCAGATATGTGGCATGACGAACTGTTTCTCCCCATTTCAGTTTGTCCATCAGTCTGAGGGTGACAAGTTGTAGAGAAGAGCAATCTAGTCCCTTGTTTACCCCATAAGGTTTTCAAGAAGTGACTTAGGAACTTCGAGTCCCTATCTGACACAATCGTCTTAGGCATTCCATGCAATCTAACAATTTCCCTAAATAATAGTTCAGCTACCATAATTGCATTATCAGTTTTGTGGCAAGGAATAAAATGTGTCATCTTAGAGAACCTATCTACAACTACAAAGATTCTGTCTCTACCTTTCCTCGTCCTAGGCAATCCTAATACAAAGTCCATAGAGATGTCAACCCATGGTTGATCAGAGATAGGGAGAGGAGTATACAAACCTGTCAGCTGGACCTTGGATTTGGCCTTCTTGCACACGACACCCTTGGAACATACCTTTTCCACATCTCTCTTCATACTCGGGCAGTATAAGTGTTCCTGCAAGGGGGTTGGTGTCTTGGCAATACCAAAGTGGCCCATCAATCCTCCTCCATGAGCCTCCCTGACATAAAACTCGTCAGAGTACCACAAGGAATACATAACCGATTATCATAGAAAATGAACCCTTTAAACTGATAATACTTGCCATTGGAATGTTTTTCAGTATCCTTAACGGCCTCTTGAGGATCATCCACATAACAAGACATAAGGTGTTGAAATCCAAAAAGTTTTGTTTCCATAGAAGTTAAGAGAATGTACCTTCTTGAGAGTGCATCATCAACCACATTCTCCTTACCTTGCTTGTAGTGGATGACATAGGGTAAGGTTTCAATGAATTCTACCCACTAGCATGCCTCATGTTCAGCTTATGTTGCCCTTTGAGATTCTTAGGAGTTCATGATATGTATGGATCACAAACTTTTTAGGCCAAAGGTAATGTTGGCACATTTGAAGTGCCCGCACCAGTGCATACAATTCCTTGTCATAAGTGGGGTAGTTCAACGTAGCTCCTCCAAGCTTCTCGCTTAAATAAGCTATAGGCCTCTTCTCCTGCATTAGCACATCTCCTATGCCTATTCCAGATGCATCACACTCTATCTCAAATGTTTTAAGAAAATCAGGCAACACAAGTAAAGGAGTATTAGTCAATCAATCTTTTAGAAGCTGAAAAGCTTCTTCTTGGGTGTCAACCCAAGTGAATCCTACATTCTTCTTAATGACTTTAATGAGTGGGGCAGCAATGCTGCTAAAGTCTCTTACAAACCGTCTGTTGAAACCAGAAAGTCCATGAAAGCTCCGAACCTGTTACGGCCATCAATTCCATGACTAGACCAGAGGTCAATCAAACCTTCCAAACTAGCCACCTAAAAGACTACAGCAACAGAGGTTCAGTAAAAGAGGCATATCTTAAGAACCAGATGGGTTTTCAATGTGAAACCATTTTTCACGGATCATACACTCATAAAGGACACACTGAGGCTTGGAATTACTAGAAAACTTCACGATCCAAGAAGATATGGATTTTACAAAATGTAGGTTCTCCAGCCCATCCGTCTGCGAGTATCAACTTTTAGAAGATAATATAAGCCCAGCCAAGGAGCGGCCCGAGCCAAATTCGATTATGGACTTCAATAGGGATCCTTTATGGATCCAATAAGCCAAGAATCGTGGGAAAGAGCCGAGTATGGAGATACAACCAGTTTACCAAAACCGGTTATTTGGAGTCAACTAAGGAAAGATTGGGGAATTAATGGGTCTAATCCTTGCCAAACCAAGATCAGGCGACCAAGAAACCTTCCACAAGATCTAAGGCCTTCAGAAGACATCCCACAAGACTTCAGATGGACCATCATGCAGAGGAACATGCGAATCTTCATGGCCATCAACTTTCCTTTTTCGGCCATATTCACACAAGGAGACTTAAATGAGTTTTCCTTACAACTATTTGAAGACCAACGGCTATATTCTCTTGGAACAGAAGATAACAAGACCAAGGAGAGTTTATTCATAATCCAGAGGCTATTATTTCGTGGATATTTCTCCAAGATATCAAGATACAAGATCAGCCTTCCCCAAAGGCAACAAATCAGCCTAACGACTAGATTTCATGGAGCCATCAAAGCCTTTGACTCCAAGCATTTTATTTCGGATAATTTTATTTCCTTATGTTATTTTCAGACTGTTGGAGAGTCCTCTGTCGAGCCTATAAAGCTCTTGTTTTTTTGTCTTTGTAAATCACCTTTGATCATTAAAATTATAAGAAATTATTTTTCTGTTTTTAACAAAGTTGTGCATTCTTTGTTGTTAGTTCTTTAGTTCTAGGTGTGAGATTCACTTGGTGCTATTGAAGCCACGTCCAGAGAGTCTTGTGAGATTCAATTCAGCCTGTTCTTCCATTTATTGAGTGAGTCAATCCCTATCCATCTCATCCACCGGCTTAGTTTGAGAGTGATACACATCCAGCAAACTTTGCTCCACTGCAACCACCAATCCGACCATACTTCTCATCCTTTCACCTTTATTATTCTCTATTTATTCTCTGTTTATTATCAGTATCATTTTCATCTCATTCATTTTCCATTTGTTTCAGGTTAACAAGAAGGATATCATCCATATCGATCATGAGACCACACCCCGGGTCTATCCGGACAGAACCTCAGGAACAAATCTGGTCGACCCAAATTTGGGGTTGTAACAGAACCTCTCCAATAGCCTTAGGTGTAGGCCACTCCCTTATAGCCTTTACCTTTTCCTCGTACACCTTTAAGCCCTGAGAAGTCACAACAAAACCTAAAAAGACAAGGTTATATGTTCCAAATGAGCATTTCTTGTAATTAGCAAACAAAGTTTCCTTTCTAAGCACATCCAAGACTAGCTGCAAATGCCCTATGTGCTTGGCCATGGTCTTACTATAGACAAGAATGTCATCAAAGTAGATAACCACACACTGGCCAATATAAGCTCTCAAAACATGATTCATTAATCTCATAAATGTACTAGGTGCATTCGTGAGACCAAAGGGCATGACTAGCCATTCATACAACCCTAGTTTAGTCTTAAAGGCAGTTTTCCGCTCATCTACTTCTTTAATTCTAATCTGGTGGTAACCACTCTTTAAAACAATCTTAGGAAAGACACATGACACATGTAGCTCATCTAACATATCATCTAAACGCGGAATAGGATGTATGTACTTAACTGTAATGTTATTGATGGCCCTACAATCAACACACATTCGCCAACTTCCATCCTTCTTAGGAACCAACAAGACTGGTACCGCACATGGACTCAAGCTCTCCCTGATATGCCCCTTCTCCAATAGTTCATTGATCTTCTTTTGGAGCTCTTTAGTCTCAACAGGATTTCCCTTGTATGCTGGGCGGTTAGGGAGTGTTGCTCATGGTACGAGATCAATCTGATGCTCAATACCTCGGATGGGTGGTAACCCCACTGGGTTGTCTTCTGGAAACACGTCCTTGTATTCCTGAAAAATTGTTTCAATTTCTCGAGGAATAGATGATACAAGGTCAGTGTGGGTTAGTAATCCTTTACAGATAACCAAAACCATCAAATGCTGATGCACCACAACATCCTTAATGTCTCCAGAAGTAGCTAACAAGTTAAGATGACTTACCTGGTCGGCCTCCTTCACCAGTAATGCCTTGGACCTATTCTTTCCTTCGCTTGAGGAAAATTTGATCCTCGTGCACCTCTTGAGGAGTTAAAGGAACCAGGTGATTTGCTTTCCGCCATGAGTGAAGGAATGTATGTTGGTGTACCCATCATGAAGTTCTCTCTTGTCATACTGCCAAGGACGCCCCAGAAAGATGTGACTGGAACCCATGGGCAATACATCACAAGTGACTTCATCTCGGTACCGTCCAATAAGATTGGCACCTTCACTTGTGAGGACGTTTCTGGATTGTGAGGCCAAGCTTGCTTACTAAAGTTTCACTTGAAACATTAGTATAACTTCCTCCATCAATGATCAAACTACAAACTTTGTCTTGTATCAAACACCTTGTATGAAACAAATTTTCTCTTTGTTCTGTCTCCCTGGCCTTTGACTGAACGTTCAATGCTCTCCTAGTGACTAGCATCTCCCTTTTGACAGGGTAATCCATGTCTTCTTCTGATGAGTCCTGATCAGAGTTCTCATCCTCAAAGATAACATCACCATTGGCTAAGATTGTCATGATCTTCTTACTTGTGCAGTTACTTGCATAGTGTCCAAACCCCTGACACTTGAAGCATTGGATCTTTCTGGCCCTAGCGGGTGCTGGTGTTCCTTTGCCCTTGTCGTCACGAGTTCATGTTGATCCGCTTCTCTCCTTTGGTCGATCAGACAGCTCTTCATCCTTATAGTAAGGTGATCTGGAGGCAGACCCAAAAGGATTGCGAGTGTTACCTCTCCTTTTGTTCTGTTGTTCAATGAGAATGGCTTTATGGACCATCTCTTCAAGAGTGGCGTACTCTTGCATCTCCAATCTGTCTTGTATCTCCCGGTTCAATCCATCTTGAAATCTAGCCATTGTAGCTTCAAGGTCTTCTTCGACCTTAGCTTTGATAATAAGGGTCTCCATCTCCTGATGATATTCCTCAACACTCCTGGTTCTCTGAGTAAGTTTCATGAGTTTCTTGTGAAGGTCTCTAACGTAATGACTAGGCACAAACCTTGCCCTCATGATCTCTTTCATCTCATGCCAAGAGGATATCTGCTCATCTCCATGACGCCTCCTAGTGTTGAATGCATTCTGCCACCAGTTGATAGCATACTCCTCAAACTCAGTAGCAGCCAGTTTTACCTTGCTTTCCTCTGTAAACCTTTGACACTTGAAAACAGATTCAATCTCCTGTTCCCATTCAAGGTAGGCATCCGGGTTGGTTTTGCCTTGGAAGGGTGGAATCCTCAGTTTCAGGCTGCCAAGGTTGCCTTCCTGTTGAGGACATCTGTTGTTGAACCTTTGAGGATGTTCATCATCCTCATCTTCAGCCAATTCCTCTTGGTCATCCCTTGCTCTAACTGGTGCTACTCGCATAGGCCGTAGCAGCCGTCTAGCCACTACTTCTACAGCTTCCCCTGCTACATCAGCTACACCTGCATTTAAACCATTGTTAGGGGGTATAACTTGAGCATAGATTTCTCAGCATGGCCTCTTAGTTAGCGTGTAAGGTCTGCAAGCATTGCTTGAAATTGCATCAGCTGACTTTACCAACTCTAAGCTAGATTTCTCCTTAGCTTTGTTTTCTTTTTTTTTTTGGATCGATTGATCTCTTTTTGTTTTTTTATTGTTTTTTATTGTTTTGTTATCAAGAGTGGCTCAGCTGACTTACAAAATATAGAAAGAAAAGAATTTCATGGTTGATAGATGAATGGTACGAGTAGAAAAGCGAACCTTGACTTCCAAGAAGTTCTGATACCACTTGGTACGTCCTTGATAGGCTTATGGCTTGGATCTCTTGGATGGTATGGATGGTGAATGACCTAAGAGGCTACTAGCACTCGTTGGTCAATGGATCTTCTCTTCATAGTTATGGAAAGACTCTAAGGATGCTTTGCTACTCTCTAGACGCAGGATAACCCTGGATAAAGTCTGAGATGAATCACGATAGATCACTCTATCTTAGGTGAAGGATCAATGTTCTTAGGCTGAACAGAGAAAGCACTGGCACAAGACAAGCAATTGCTTAAGGTTTGTTTTATAAAAGTTCTGCCTTCAACCATAAACGGCTAAAAGCTTATAAAGAAGAAATCGAAAAGCATATTCCTAAAGCTATTGAATCAAAAGCATATTCTGAAAACCCACACCTCTTATAGAAAGATTTGGCCTAATCCTAATCCTAGCAGAAGTTGATTTTAAATCCTAATCTTACTCAAAGTTGGTTTTGTTTAATTACAAATCAAGAAAACATTAAACCAACATGCTGGCTTATCTTTTCCCCCGCCCTTATCCTCTTCTCTCTTCCTCACGAAATTGGCTAAGTGTTGAATGGTCTCCTGATGGGCTTTGGCTCTAGCTCTGGTTGTTGGCCCAATCCAAAAGCTAATGGGTTGGTGTTGTTGATCGTTTGGCCCCTTCCTGGTTGATTGGGCCCTAACTGGTCCATCTTCTTGTTCAGGCTGTTCCAAAATGCCAGGGCCTTGTTCTCCTTGCTCTCCAGGCCAGATGGACCAAAAACGTGATTTCCATAGCTCTAGTTGAGATCAAACTCATTGATGGCCTTCTCTGGTGTGTTGATAATCCATTCATCCTCCTATGGTCCATCCGGTTCAGACTCACCTTCTGAACTCTCCTCAGTCAGTTTCTTATCCATGGTCGCACCATTATGAGATATATAATTCTTATATAAGGAGATACAAAGATGTTGTATAACTTATACGTTTTATGAGTTTGAGAGCTTAAGGTTTTAAAAGAGTTTCCTTAAATGATTAATAAGACATTTATTGTTATTATTGAGTTTATATTCTTGTGTTTGTGAGATCTTGATATCGTGTGACTTGATTTCCATATTTAGTATCAGAGCCAGACGAAATTTATGAGTGATATTGTGCCAGCAACCGGGAAGAAAAGAGAAGGAGGTGGACCCTCATCAATACAATGTCTTATGCTTAGTTCACCCAATTACACCGTATGGGCCAAGAGGATGAAGATCACACTTAAGGTGCATAAATTTTGGGAGGATATCGAAACCGAGACAACAAACGCAGAGAAGAGCGACATGGCATTGGCGTTACTGTTTCAATTGATACCTGAAAGTCTCATATTGCAGGGCGGACAGCTCGACGGAGATAAACAAGTATGGGAGGCCATAAAGACAAGAAATGTACGCGCAGAATGTGTGAAGGAAGCTAGACTTCAAACTCTGATGACTGAGTTTGATTGTTTGACGATGAAAGAAACAGAGAATATTGATGAGTTTGGTGGAAACCTATCCGAGTTAGCATCAAAGTCAGATGCCCTAGGAGTAGCCACTGAGGAAACAAAACTTGTTAAGAAGTTTCTAATAATCCTTCCTTGAAAGAAGTACATCCATATTGTTGCGTCGCTCGAGTAAGTACATGATCTTAACACTACAAGTTCTGATGATATCCTAGGATGTTTAAAGGCATACGAGGAACGCATCTTTGAAGAAGAAGAAACTGAAGAAGACCAAGGAAAGTTAATGTATGCAAATACCGAAGGACACGCAAACCGCTACCAACAAGATCAAGTAAATCGTTTCTCATCCGAGAAAAATAACCGTGACTACTCAGATTATTACAGAGGCAGGGGTCGTGGAGGACGATCTTACTACAGAGGGAGAGGTGGCGACGCTTTAATGAAGGAAGAGATGCGTCACGAAACACCTTCTTTCGATGCAATAAAATAGGTCACTTAAACAGCAGGAAGCTCAAGAAAGTGACAACACTGAGACGCAAGAAGCGGATGAGCTTATGATGCACGAAGTGGTTTTCTTAAGAGAGGAAAAAAAATTTCCTGAGAAGTATGAGACAAATACCGGAGGAGATAATATTCGGTAACTTGACAATGGTGCTAGTAATCACATGACTGGAGATCGGAGATATCCAAACTAGATAACACGATTACTGGAAAAATACACTTTGGTGATGATTCCCGAATAGACATCAAAGGGAAAGGCACAATCTCGTTCACATATATGAATGGTGATTCAAGATGAATGACAGATGTTTATTTCATTCCAGGATTAACGAGTAACATTATCAGTCTAGGACAAGCTACGGAAGCGGGTTGCGATATAAGGTTGATGGGAAAACAGCTAACGATGCATGATCAACATGGGAAGTTACTAGTTACTGCCAAGAGATCTAAGAACATGCTATAAAAAGTATGTATGGGAGTTAAAAGAGCACCACGTCTCTACTTAACAACCGGAAACGAGTCAAGTAAATGGCGTGCACGCTTAGGTCATATAAATTTTGAGACCTTACGATCGATGATACAGAAGGAGACTTTTCTCGGCATTCCAAGTGTTAATATTGAGAGAGAAGTGTGCGGTTCCTGTTTACTTCGGAAGCAAGCTAGGAAGTTCTTTCTTAAGGCTACAACGTACCAAGCTACTAAAGCGTTAGAGTGTCTGAAAGTAGATCTTTGTGGAGCCATAACACTAAGTACACTGGCTGGGAACAAGTATATTTCGTGGTTATTGACGACTACACTAAATACATGTTGAAAATCCTGTTAAAAGAAAAAAAGCAAAGCCTTTAGCAAGTTTAATAAATTGAGAAACCTAGTGGAGCAAGAAACAGGAGAGGAAGTGCAAACATTCAGAACTGATAGAGGAGTTGAGTTTGTATCAGTCGAAATCAATGCATACTGTGAGAGCGAGAGCATAAAACAGCATCTCACCGCACCACACACACCGCAACAAACGGTGTAGTTAAGCGAAGGAATATAACCATGATGGAGATGGCAAGAAGTATTCTTAAGCATATGTATTTGCCATGTTATCTTTGGGGGAAGCTATACGACACTCGACTTACCTTCTAAACTGATTGGCTACTAGAGCACTAAAAGAGAAGACTACATACGAGTTATATTGAAGTAAGAAGCCCAATGTTGAACACATGTGTATGTTCGGATGTATTGCATACACAGAGATAGAAGGCACTAAATTGAAGAAGCTTGATGATAGGTCACGCATGCTAGTTCATCTAGGAACTGAGCCTGAATCTAAGGCATATCGTTTATATGATCCAAATATGCAAAAGATAACGGTAAGTCAAAACGTTGTTTTCAATGAAACAAAAGAATGGAACTGGAGCAAAGAAAGCTCGAAGGAACACAACTATGGAAGCTTTGTTGTTACACTTGGGAATTTTGGGAATCACGGTATAACTGAACACCTGAAACATACGCCTTCAAATACAAGTCAAGCCATGGTCAGTGAGGAGATAGAAGCAACACATGACAACGAATCAGTGCGGAGTTGAGATGAAGAAGACGAACCAGAGATTTTCGAGTCACATGGAGCTGCGATGAAACAAGTATTGAGATATCTTCAAGGTAGCATGGCATATGGATTAGTATTCGAGAACTCTACGACAAAGGTACCTAAAATTGTTGGTTATAGCGACAGTAGCTATTATGTCGACCTGGACGATGGTAAGACCACGACTGGTCACATATTTTATATTGGCGAAAGTCCTATCACATGGTGTTCACAAAAGCATGATACAGTTTTCTTATAATCGTGTGAAGCTG
Source organism: Moricandia arvensis (assembly GCA_905132765.1). Lineage (NCBI taxonomy): Eukaryota > Viridiplantae > Streptophyta > Magnoliopsida > Brassicales > Brassicaceae > Moricandia > Moricandia arvensis. The sequence continues at coordinate 266,088 of CAJHQP010000052.1, forward strand.
AATTATGTGGGAACCAAAATTCACACCAGCGATTTTCTTAATTGCAGGAAAGCTAAGAAACCCTAACTTTCCCTGAGGTCCCGGATTTCTGCTGAGTCAAACGACAAGTAGTCAATATATGTAAAAAACAGACGAAACAATAATAATTTGAGATAAAGAAAAGAGCAACAGAGATCTTATTCCGAATCAGCGTATCAGCTTTTACAACAGGTAAAAGCCTTGGCTGCAAGAGCTGTCGGTGAGTTCACCTAATTGAGTCGCAGCTCGATAACAAAAACAGAAAGTTTCCTAAATAGCTCTAAGTGCTGAATTGCAGAGAATTATGTGTGTGTGTGTGTGTGTGTCCTTCTCCCTTTTTTCTGTTATATAGGTCTTCAGGTTCAATTGTCTTTCTTTTCTTCCCCCTATTAGAGTTTATCCTTCCGCAGAAATCTTCCTTATCTTCTCGTTTTTTCATAATTATCTCGGAACTTTGACAATTATCTTATTTTCTATTTATCTTCTCTGGATATCCGGTAGACCATCATTATAGTTAGGCTCATTCTCGTCTAAAACCGCAAGTGAGCTTTTATCGCGTTTTAGACTATTTCGAGTCATTTTGCGATTTAAAAAGTTTCTACGATTCTTTCGGAGAAATTGTCCTTTGTATGATTACACGACGCAGGCTCCACAAAATAAAAAACCAGTCGTATAGTTGAGATAACATTAGTGTCTAAGTTAACAGTTATCGTTTTATACGATTGAATTGGAGTTTTACGAGAAAACAAGTCTTTGCAGTTTTTATCGTAAAACTTCAACGGAAACTCAAATCGAGATGGAACAAGAAATATCCTAGTCAAGATTCAAAGGACAAAGTGATGAAGAGGATACGATCTAGTTGACCACGGGCGACTAGATGCTTGCACACATCTAGTCGCCCATGGGCAACTAGACTTCAAAGAGAGTCTAGTCGGCCATGGGCGGCTAGACGTAGTGTGCATCTAGTCTCCCATGGGTGACCAGCCTTTGTCACTGGTCTATTCTCCCATGGGCGGCTGGACGTTGAGTGTTTAGTCACCCACGAGCGACTAGACTTGAAAGTGACTTGGTTGTTCCCTCGATTGCACGTCTTGATTCGTTGACCGGGATGAGATGGGTTAGGCGATGAGGAGTTTGGATGCAAAGATTTTTTGTTTTTTTTTTGAAATAGAGATAATGTTTCCGCGGTAACTTTCAGGCATGTATTTCGTCGTGACCATTTTTGACCCCAACAGTTAGTCCCCCATCTTGCAAGAATTGCCAAAGTGTTCTTGCGAGATGTTAGGTGTGTTGGGTAAGTTAGGTGGAATTGATGGCTAAAAGTCGGAGTATGAATAGTAAGTCCCTTTTTCTATAAGTATGTGGAGTAAGATTTCAAATTGCTTACTTGCTTACTCACACAAAAAACTCTCCCAAAGTAGAAAATGTTTTTTCTCTCTTCTTCACTTATTTTTATTTTGTATCATGGCCTTCAACAATGAAGTTTCTGGGAGTGCATTGCCTTCCATTTTCGTTCCTTGAGCTGCAAATTTGAGGTGATGAGATCATTCTGAAGGTCGAGTTTTTGCGAAACTTTATCGACCCTGAGGAGGTGAGGCGTATTGGGAAGCGACCTGGGGTCTCACACTCCACGATCTGACTTGTCGAGTCCTAGGAGACCGACCTTCGCAGAGCCTGCCGAATGGCCGAGTGAATGTAGGAGTTCTTTCCTTGCCACCATCTGGGATTTTTGCCGATTCCCTGAGGAGGTGAAGTTTTGGATGCCGAAACATGGAGAGAGTGCCAACTCACCTCCTCGTAGCTATTTTACATGCTACGAGGCACACCTTCTGCAGTGTCGCCTATGGTTTCCTATCCCGGACGTCATACTCTGGTTCTTGGATCATTATGGCTTGTCGATAAGCCCACTTTCACCAGGCAGCCTACAGCACCTCGTTGGGATTTTGGTTCTGAGTTATAAATGAGGGGTGGCCCTAAGCATCTACTATTTTCTACCCTTTCTTTATCCGAAGAGTTTGGCTATGTTTCCCGGATATTGCCTCAAGCCGAGAAATCTTATGACAGTAAATAAGTCGTTTTCTTCCAACTTTCATGGTTGAAATAAGCTTTACTTCTTTGTCAGAATAAATAATGCTTCTGTTCCAAAAGAAATTATTCATTTCTTCAGACAAAAATGGGGTCGCAAGGGTACCGTGGTCGAACTCTTTGATCGGTTTTGGTTGCTTACTGATGTCTGACCATCTTTTTGTTTTGCAGTTTTTGACCCTCTTCCCCCGTTTCTTGCAGACACAATTGTCGTTAAGGACCTTCTTTGAGGCAACCCATTTCATTGGGGTTACATTTCTCCGTAGCGAGTTTGCGCAGTGGTCAAGTACCATCACGCTCGAGCTCAACCTCATACGGTCGTGGAGGAAGAATCGGATCCAGTCATGGACCAATAGGTTCCATACGAGATTCCCGTTGTGAGGGAGAGAGAAAGATCTCCAAAGAGCAAACAAGTTGTTGTCGATGAAGGCGATGTGGCTTTCGATGGGGTATATATAGCATCAGAGGAGTGGTATTGCAAGCTCCTCGCTGGATATTGGAGCGGTACCAGTCAGACCCCGCTGCCGTCATACGGAGGTGGATCCGATCTTGACGAGTATCTCGCCTCTCTTGACATTCCTTCGGGTCAGCGTGAAAGCAGCGGAGACCCTGTTAGATCGGTTAAATTTATGGAAGTATCGCGACTCTGCATGGGGGTCAGTTTTTGGATTTACTTTGGCTTTGTTTTGTAGAATTTGCCTCTAACGAAAGGTTTATGCAGGGCCTTCACGTGATGGACGACGCCCTTAGGACGAGCCATCTCAAAGCACAAACATCTCAGTTCAAAGCTGAGATGGCCCAGAAGGAAAATTCTCGTTTGAAGGGCGAGACTGAGGCATGCCTCCTTCGCGAGGATTATTTCGAAAGGTAGCGAGCGCGCCTTCTCCGCCGTTACCATAGAGCTGGTCGAAGAGAGATGGCTTCGATCATGAATGATCATTCGATGCAGTTCACGGCCGACTTTTGAGAGTTTCAGTAAGCAGGGAAGCGATTACGACTTCAAGACCAAATAGGTGATGATGTTGAGGCATCTATCCGAAATTTCCAGCATGGAGTCAACGATCCCTCAAATAGAAAAGAAGATTTGGGAGTTGGGCCCTGATTCCCGTTTCTCCTGATTCGGAGGAATTTGGACCTTCTGCTCCGGGAGAGGATGTCGAGGTCGAGCAGGGTGTGGACCCATTGAGAGTTAGTGTTACTCGATCGGGAGGTCAATTTCTGGGAACTATGAATTAGATCCATGACGGGAATCCGTGTTTTTTAAAGGGAGTGTGTTCCCTATGTTGTGTTTATGTTATCGTTTCGGCCAAGTATGGTCGTTGGACTTTACCCACTGGATAATAGCTTTAACCATTGGGTAAAAGAAATTCAGCCATGGAAATGAAGAAAAGAAGTGTTATTCCAGTAACTTATAACCTTGAGGGTTCTATGTACTTGGTACGGTCAAGAGTGGCCAGAGTTACCTTGGGAAGTCATGGAATTTGGGACAGCCACATCATGAAGGCTGAAGCTTCAAAGAGGATGACTCAAGAGGATAGTCAGGCGATTGGTCTAATGGATGAAGAGAAGTGGGTCAGAGAAGACAGCAAGCACTTGAGATCATCCACAACTCTCTCTCAGAATAAATAATGGAGGCTTTCTCCACATAAGGCTTTGAATCCATGCCGCTCTACGGCTTTTCCTTTAATGAAATATGTTTTGTTTTAAATAGTGCCTGAGTAGTATTATAGATGTAGAGGAAAGAATACGAGTTGTCATCTCGTGTCTAACTCTTTGAAGAATCGTTACGCCAGTTGTTCCTTTCGGGTGCGAGTATTCAAAAACTTAGTTTTTTGGTTTTATGAACATATGAATGTAAGCGATGAGACAAGTTTTGGGATCTCGTATCATTTAGATACTATGACTTGAGATGTTTGAGACAAGTGTGTTGGGTTTAGGGCAAGACCTAGGCTTGCTATCTGTTTTTGGGTTTGCAGTGACTATTCTGGCTTTTGTTACCGTTTGCGGTTTCGACCTAGTTCCGTCTCAATACTAAAGTCTTCCATATGTTCTTGGCTTATATAACTTGCATATATCGGAAATTGAGCATCTCTCCAATGATAATTTTGAGGTCGTTTGGAAGTGCTGACCAAAATTTCGGATTTCTTTTATAGTGCGCTATTATCTTTATGTCGGATGTATGAGGACCAACCCTACAAGAGGAGTTCTAAGCATTCGTTTAGAGAACGGTTGATGTGCTCGTCAGGGCCAATCAAAGAATGTGATATTAGAGTGTGCGTATGCTCTTAGTCGTTAGTTGTTAATTTATAGTCGCCGGTGAACTGTTTTGGTTGTTTGTTTCGAGTTTGAAACTATATTTTCAAAGGTTTTCTCGTGATGTCTCTCTTTTGTTTTCCAAAAATATATTTTATATGTAAGGTGATCTAAGTTTTTGAGAATGGGGTTTAGTGTTTCAGTTGGAGGTCGTTTTTTACCGTGTATCCGAGTGTCATTTGTGTAGTAGTTTGTTGAGAAGTGTTTTTCCGTTTGGAAGTTTCCTTAGTGTATTGTTTTTCGAAATGTTTTGCGGGTTGACGAAGATGTTTGGTGGTTGTCGTGAAGACTTATATGTTGTCCGAAGGATGCTTTTGGAAGCTTTCGAATTTTGCTTGGTACTTAAAGAGTTGGTTATTCTTGAGATTTTCATTTATGGGTTATACAATAACTATTTATTTGTGCCTGGGCGTTTCTTAACAAATTGTTATCATAGCTGTAATGTACTTCGATAGATCAAGTTTTTCAAGCGATAAAAGAGATTTGGGAGACCTTTTGCAGTAGTACTGTGTTTTCTTATTATCAGAAAAGTTTTAAAAATATAGAGTACAGAGGCAAATATTTTAAAATGTGGGAGTATACGAGTATACGTATATGTACCCACTTCCCCCCCCCTTTGAGAGAAGAGGACAGCTGAAATCGTCTTGCGACGAGTTGCCTACGTACCCCTTTCGCGGATCAAGCCGTCTCGTAGCTCAGTTCGTGCCGCGAGTGTTTTTACTCGGGGGTTGCTGCTGCGCCAATCACCTTAGTCGCAGTGACTGTTGCTGGATCGACGAATTCAGGTTTATCTCCTCCGGTTGGTTTGGGGCATTCGACTCAGTAGCTTTTTGCTTTCTTTTTCTGAAGCTGTTGGTCGGGTGGAAGACTCTGGATCGTGCTTTTCAGAAGCGTTCTCAGTCGGAGACTGAGTTATCTTCGGGTGTTTGGGTTTAACCATAGATGTCGTTGTAATTTTCCTCAGCTTAAGTTCGGCCTGGAAGCAAAGCCGCGACTGCTTTGGTCATCCACAGAATGCTGCGGTTCCTTTGGGAGTCAAAAATTTGATGCCCAGGTGATATGTTGAGGGGACTGCCTTCATAGATTTTATAAAAGGTGTTCTCGTGATCATGTTATAGATGGCTGGGTGATCGACGACTGCGAAATTGACGATCTTTGTGACCTCTTTGGACATGAACATGAGTTTGATCGATCTGAGAGTCATTGATGATGTGCCAGAGAAACCCGTGAGTTGTCTTGGCGATGGTGTGACCTTGGATAGATCAATGTCCATCTTTCTGAGCGTGTCATGGAAGATAACGTCAATGGTGTTTCCCGTGTCTACAAGGACTCTGGCAATCTCGAGATCCTTTATTACGAGATTGATTACGAGTGGATCACAGTGAGGTTTGTCGTTACGATGGTCTCGTATTCCTCGAAAGTGATCGTATCTTTTGGGAAGTCTCGGGGCGGGGATGGATATGCGACTGTCTTATATTTCCGTTGATAAGCTTTTGTTGACGAAGTGGTATCGTGGCAAAACTGCGATCCTTTGATGATCATGTTTACCCTGCGACAATTATCGTCGTTGCCTTTTTCATCTGCCTTTCTTCCACGTTTTCTGTTTTCGCCCAACCCATTTCCTTGAGGAACGTTTCCGCTGGCGGATTTTGTTCGGTCTTTCGCAGACGGTCAGTATCTCGGATGAGGTCTTTTATGCCTGTTATCTCCGAAATCTCTCCTGCGAGCAGTTTCGCCAATAGCCTCGCACCGAGATCTTTTCAGTTCTTTGTGGAATGGCCCCTGGTTTGGTGAAATTCGCAGAATGTTGTTCGTAGTTGGTCGAGTTTTGGGTTCATGTGTTCCCGATGTTCTTCCTTATTTCGACGCGGAGTGGATGGCATAATTTTGCGCTCCTCGGACATCTTCCCCCTCGTGATGGACGTACTTGTCATTACGACATGTTTTCCTTGTCAGCTTCTGCTCTGATGTTGTGACTTTCGAGGATGTACATGTTTTTTGATGTTTCTGCGAAAAGACTTTCATCTCTTCTTCGATGATGATGTAGTCTATCACTTTATGAAGAACATGGGTCTTACGTGGCTATCAATAGTTATCCGCTTCCTGAATTTTGACTTGTACCAGAGAGTTACTGAGCACATCGATAGCCACCTTATCGCTGATTTCGCTAACTCTAGACATGACGATTTTAAATTAGTTCATGTAGTCAGGGAGAGGCTCATCTTCCTTTTGGGACAAGCTCTAAATATCAACGTCGGAGGTTTCCTTATTCATGAACATCCAGTATTGCTTGAGGAATTCTAAAGCGAGTTGGCGTAAGATTCCGACATTAAGCGAGAAAACCAATCGAGTGCTGCTCCCTGGAGATGCTCGACGAAAAGACGACAATATTCGGCGTCCTTTTCGCCGTCCCTGAGTTTGTCCCTACCCATCGCAAGCTGGGGGGTCTACAGATGCGCTTTTGGGTTGCTTGTTCCATCGTATACAGGGATTTTGATCTTTCCAGGATCTGAAACTCTTGTTTCAGTGATACAAGCAGTGAACGGATTTTTCCGAACTTCTTTGAGGAGTCTGTCGATATCGGGTGCAGCACTGGTAGCGTTGTGAATTTGAGACTTCACCGCTTTTTACCTCTGCAACCATTTTTGCGATATAATCGTGGAGATCGCCCATCTCATTGGGGTCACTGCCAGCAGTTTTCTGAGTTTGTCAGCGTTTGCTCTGAGTGTTTCGATAATGCTCTTCAGTTAACTTTTCCTGATCTACCTAGAAGATTTTTCTTCTTTTTCAGTCATGGGTATATTACACAGAGAGTTCTCCCAAGCCGTGCAGCTTCTTGTCCTCCTTGTATGCACGCCAGCGTCCTTGTCCGAAGGATTGGACTGATGGCTGGGTTCAATCTGACCCGTTTGACTTTGTCAGCCCCATATCCTTGTTCGAGAGGTTGAGTGATTCCGCGTTTGGCTGAGCAACGTCAAGGTTTGCTTCGTCTAGCTTCCAATCAGACAAAGCGTTCTGCATCTTAGTTGGCCTATCGTGCAGAGTCGGGAAGTCAAGTCTTCTTCCGCGGATTCTAGTGGTTCCACGCGGAAGAACACCTCTAGTTTTTGCTGTTAGGGTTTCAACATGATTAGAGAAAGAACTCGTTAGCTCGTCTTGTTCGGCCGACTTCTTTTCGAGAGTCGCAAACATCTTTTTAACCTCCTCGAACGCTGCGGTGTTTGCGTTTGCGCTAACCGCTGACACGTTCGCTGCTGGAGTTCTTTCAACGTTGTCATCGATGGCGTTTCCATTGCGAGGTGGTTGATTGTCTGGAACGTCTTATATGACCAAGCATTTTGCAGCTGTGAGTTAGATTGATCCGTAAGCCCCCCTCCTTCTAGCGCCAAACTATGTGAACCAAAATTCACACAGTCGATTTGCATAATCAGAGGAAAGTTAAGAAACCCTAACTTTTCTTGAGTTCCTAGATTTTTGTTGAGCCTAACGACAAGTAGTCAATTTTTGTAAAACGGGACAAAACAAAATAAATCGAAATAAAGAAAGAGCAATAGAGATCTTATTCCGAATCTGCGTATGAGCATTTACAACAGGTAAAAGCCTTGGCTGCAAGAGCTGTCGGTGAGTTCCAAAATTCTAACAACCTAAGACTTGAAAACCTAATTGAGTCGCAGCTCGATAACAAAAACAAAAAGTTTCCTAAATAGCTCTAAGTGCTGAGTTGCAGAGAATTATTTGTGTGTGTGTGTCCCTCTCCCTTGCTTCTCTTATATAGGTCTTCATGTTCAGTTGTCTTTCTTTTTCTTCCCCCTATTAGAGTTTATCCTTTCGTAGAAATCTTCCTTATCTTCTCGTTTTTCATAATTTTCTCGGAACTTTGACAATTATCTTCTTTTCCATTTATCTTCTCTGGATATCCGGTAGACCTTCATTATAGTTGGGCTCACTCTCGTATAAAAGAGTAAGTGGGTATTTATCGTGTTTTAGACCCATTAGGGTCGTTTTGTGATATAAGTGATTTTTATGATTTCTTTCGGAGAAATTGTCCTTCGTTTGATTACACAATGCTGGCTACGCAAAATAATAAACCAATTGTATAGTCGAGATAACATTGGTGTTTTAGTTAATCGTTAGCGTTTTATAAGATTGACTCAGAGTTTTACGAGAAATCAAGTCTTTGCGATTTTTATCGTAAAACTTCAACCGTAACTCCTAGGCCAGGGCAAATAATCCGGATCCGATAACCTGAACCGAACCCGGTCCGATTAAGCCGGGTTGGGTCGGGTTCGGAACTCCTTCAAAAACCGAATGGGCCTGATTTTTTGGTATAATGGGTTTCGGGTCGGGTCGGATTTAAACTGAGAACCCGAATGGGTATAACAAAGACCCGTTCTTATGTAAACGTATTTTACTTTTTCCTCGATATTTTTTTCCTATTCGGATAAAGGGAGATTTTTTTGCGTAATCTCAACGATTCAAGCCATGAAATCTCTCAATCCTTAAATATTTTCACCCAAATTGTTTCCTTAATCCGATTAGTTGCATATTCTCTTTGATTCTCTTTTGATTTCGAATTTGAAACCCTAATTTGTAACTCTTATAAATGTCTCCTCACGATCATCTTCTCCTTCGTCAAACAATTCAAGTAGCAATCAGAGGTACTCGTTTTCACTTTTTGTTTTCGGGTTATATATTGTAGCTTGATAGTGTTTTATCGGGTTTACCTTCACCATATATGATCCGTTGTTTTACCTTCACTATATTTGAGTCATCGTTGATGCTAATCTATTTCCTTGTTTTAAATTGTGTATGTGCTAGTTGAATACGTTTGCTGACCAATTATTTAACTTTATTCCAAAGAGTATTATTGAATATTCATTATGATTTGTTTTGTGAGGTTTGGATACGTGTGTTTAGTTTCTTGTAAAGTATTAATTTTCATGTTTTTGACTTTTAAGTTGTTGTTTGATGTTCATCTGATACGTGTGTTTAGTGTTTTTAAAGTATTTGTGAACTTATGATTATTAGTTGCTGTTTGATGCTATATGGATACGTGTGCTAAGTTTCTTTCAAGACGTATTACTACTTTTATTAGGTCACGTAATTATGTTTTATTTGCTTATGAATATGTGGTTCACTGACTGCAGATGGTTTCATCATTCTCTAAAAACATTGAAAATGGTGGAGATGGCAAAGAGCGTGAGTGCGAAAATGAAGTATATCAAAGTTCTGATAACCATGGGAAAAGGAAGGAAAGAGATACACCCTGCAGAGAAAGTTCTCAGACAAATAAGATGAAAAAAATTGTTGTACCAAGGTCTGGTGTATGGAAGCACTACACCAGAACAAAGGAAAATCGTGACAAGTGCCTTTGTCACTATTGCCAGAAGGTCTTCTCATGTACAACAAAATCTGGAACTTCCAACCTTCAGAAGCATCTTCAAATCTGCAGAGAGTACAAGTCCCACTTAATCAGTCAAGGAAAAAAAACAAACTGTCATCAATGATGAAGGCAGTGTGAAGACATCAAAAGTGTCTCAGCCGCTTTTCAGAGAAGCCACAAATGAGTTACTCGTGTTAGCTGAGTTGCCTCTTTCTTTCATAGAAAGTACAGGCTGGAAACATTTCTGCAATAAGGTAAAACATTGTATATTTGTATTTTAAATGATTTTGTTTGAATCTAATTATACCTTTTATACTTATATCAAGGTTAATCTTTACAAACCACACTCAAGACGAACGGCTACTAGGGACATTGTGGAGATGTTTGTGAAGAAGAAAGAAGCATTGAAAAGATGGTTGTACACTAATCAGCAGAGAGTTTCCCTCACCACTGATATTTGGGTATCTTAAGTGACATGTGATGCTTTTTTATGTAAATGATGTCATTTATTTGTTGATACTAATATCATCTTTTGTCAATACTAATATCATTCTTTTTACATTGTGCGCAGGTGCAAGTTATATGGTTATAGCTACACATTTTGTTGACCCATCTTGGCAGCTGAAGAAAATCATTCTAGGATTCAAATTCGTTATGGATCACAAAGGCCAGACCATTTATAATGTTCTTCTAGAGTGCCTAGCTGATTGGGGAATTGAGAAATTGTTTTTTATCACAGTAGACAATGTCACTGCTAATACCTCAGCTATTAAGAAATTTCATAGGCAGTTCAGTTTAGTCCCACCTGATGCTCTGGTATTAGATGGAAACTTTCTTTATATGAGGTGTTGTGCCCACATTATCAAATTTATAGCTAATGAGGGTCTAGGTGATTTAGCCGATAATGTGATGGCCATCCGTAATGCAGTCCAATATGTTCGATCTTCTACCAATAGGTTAAATGCATTTGATCAAAGGATTACAACTGGGAAAATGACCCGAGGAAGTTTACATATGGATGTTAAGACTAGGTGGAAATCAACCTTTCTCATGTTGTCTAGAACATTACAGTTTAGAGTGGCTTTTGATAAGATGGAAGCAGAGGATAGGTTGTACAATGACTACTTCTTAGACGTAGAAAATGGGGCTAAGATGTGTGGACCGCCTGCTATTAGTGATTGGAATGCTGTGGAAAAGCTAAAGAGGTTCCAAATCATATTTTACAATAGTACCTTATTTGTCTCTGCTTCCTCAAAAGTGAATTCATACAAATGTTATGGTGAGTTAGTGACTATTGAGAGAAATCTCACAGCATTGGCCAGCAACTTGGACCCGGATTTGTAGTTGAAAGCTGAAGATATGTTGCACAAGTTTTCAAAGTATTGGGATGGCATCAAAAATTTGAATAAGATGTTAATTATTGCAACAATAATTGATCCGAGGAAAAAGATGAGTTTCGTAAACTTTTGTTTTGAGAAACTGTATGGAAAAGACAGTTTAGAGTCCAAACAAATGGGTGAATCTGTGTTTGATCTCCTTACAAGCATGTTCAGAGAGTATGCTAGCCGGTTCAAAGGAGATACTTCTCGATCACCTCAGCCGAAGCAAACATCATCTGTGAGTGTTCAAGAGACTCAAGAGCAAATGGATAGGTTGGCGTTGGTTGTTGAAGATTACGATTATGAGAGGATGGATTTTAAGTACACAGAACTTGTTGCTGAAAAAGAAGATGAAACATAGGATGAACTGGAAGCTTACTTGAAGGCACCTCTTGAGACTCAGAAGATTATGATGGTATTTGAGTTTGATATACTCGCTTGGTGGAAGATTCATCAGACCAAGTTTCCAGTATTGGCAGAAATGGCTATGGACCTATTATCAATGCAGGTTTCCTCAGTGGCATCAGAGAGTGCTTTTAGCACTAGTGGTAGAAGCTGTCTAACTCACTACATGATAGAGGTTTTGATGTGTACTGAGCAGTGGATGAAAGCTGATATCAAATTCTTTGAAAAAGTCCAAACGAATGAGCAGATTCTAGCTGAAGTTGAAATGCTAGACAAGCTTGAGAAAGGTACATTTTCTATTTATCTTGGGTTTTTTTAATGTTTCATTTGTTTGTATGTGCATTTATATATTGTTTTGTTTGTCTTTTCAGAGTTTGAGAGTGTAAGAATTGAAGACTGAAGATTACTATTGAAGTATGAAGTCTTTTTTTTTTCTTTTGGTTTTGGTGTTGCTTTTGATTTTTAGCACTCATTTTTATTCGGTGTTTTGCTTTGACCATTGCTTTTTAAAGTTTATTATGAACAAGTTTGATTATTTTCAAGTTTAATAAAGGCTCTCACGTTTGGAGTATTTGCCTTTCATTATTGCAAACTATTTTGTACATGTTATTTCTTTGTTCACGTTTTGGTTAATGTAACCATAAGGTTATATTTTTCTGGTTGTCTATTTCATTTGGGATGTGTTTTTGTCGGACATGAAGTCATGAAACAAAACAGGTACTTCGGGTTAAAAAAAGGAATATGGATAACCGAGACCTGGTTTAGATCTGAACCCAAAAATTAAATAGGTTCAACCGGTTTAAGATGTTTTACTAAATCCGAACCGCACCCAATAAGAACCGAACCGAGACCGACCCGAAATTTAATAATACCTAAATGGGGCTGATTTTTTCAAACCCGAAAACCCGAAACCCGATTAGAACCGAACCGAACCCGAATGGTCACCCAATTGCTCACGCCTAGTAACTCCAATCGAGGTGAAACCAAAAATAGCCTAGCCAAGATTCAAAGGAGAGTGATGAAGAGGATATTGTCTAGTCGATCATGGGCGACTAGAGGTTTGTATGTGTCTAGCCTCCCATGGGCGACTAGACGTGGGGTGCGTCTAGTCTCCCATGGGTGACCAGACTTGGTGGTGAGTCTAGTCGCAAACTGGCGACTAGACGTTACGTGTCTAGTCACCCATGGGCGACTAGACTTCAAAGAGATTCTAGTTACACATGGGCGACTAGACGTAGTGTGTGTCTAGTCGCCCATGGGCGGCTAGAATTGGAAGCGACACGGTTGTTCGCTTGATTGCACCTCTTGATTCATTGACCGGGACGATATGTGTTAGGCGATGAGGAGTTCAGATGCGAATATTTCTTGTTTTCTTTTTATCGAAAGAGGGAAAACATTTCCGCAAGAAATTTCAGGCATCAATTTCGTCGTGACCATTTTTGACCCCAAAAATTCATGGCTGGAACAGAGGCTGCAAGACAAGCAAATGGCTGCAAGATTTATTGAGTGAGGTAACCAGTCAACAATGTGAGAAGGTGGTGATACGTATTGAAAATCAATCTGCAATTGCTTTAACAAGAAATTCAGTATTCATGGGAGAAGTAAACACATACATAGAATGTATCATTTTATTCGAGAGTGCATAGAAAACGGACAAGTAAAAGTCGAATACGTCTTGGGAGATAAACAAAAGGCTGATATCTTAACAAAGGCTTTAGGAAGAATCAGGTTCAAGGAAATGAGAGAATTCACTGGAATGAAAGAGTTGGCAATAAAGAGTTTCAAGCTTAAAGGGGAGAATTTTGGATAAACCTTGAAAGAATAGGAAACTTGAGATATAAGTTAACAGCCTAAAGAAAAAAATTAGAAATATGTTAAGTTGATAGAGATTAGTAGATAGCTAATCCCAATATAAGGAGATGCAAGGCTGTTGCATAACTTATAAGTTTTACGAGTTTGAGAGCTTAAGGTTTTGAGAGAGTTTTTGTAAGAGATTAATATGAGAGTTAGTCCTATTAGTGAGTTTATACTTTTGTAATTTTGAGATCTTGATATTGTGTGACTTGATTTCTATACAATCACTATGTTGGTTGCACGAAGTAAATGTTTGAACCGATTTTGGTCGGATTCTAGTACAAGAGAGAGATGAAACTCGTTGGTGTGTTATTAAAAGGGCCTTTATTATATCGGAGAATTTCTCGCTTACAAATAAGAAAATAAGTGGTGGAAATAAGTCGGTTCTCAAGGAACTGGCCGGGGAAGTACAAGTCGGCAAGAATGAAAAGTAAGTAAAACCCTAACTCTAGCCGCTAGGTCTGTGTCCTCCTTTTTGGATCCCCTTCTCGTTGTTTCCTCCTTTCCCTTATACACCCCTCTCTTTGCCCTAGGTGGTTCTGCCCTAATGGGCTATATCTCGTCGGGTTGAGAGATCGGGGCGGTAAGTCGAGTTGTTGAGCCAACACATTTAGTCGGTTCTGTTAGTCAGCCAAAAGCAGTCCCGAGCTGAGCTGATGTGTTTACTCAAGGCATGTTGAGCCGAGCTGGTATTCTAAACTCGATGGGCCGGACCTACAATTCCTTGGGCTTTGTTGAGGGATGCAATCCATCATCTACAATCAGTCCCCCCTAGTTCATTTGTGAGTGGCTTAACCAGTCTTAGTGAATGTGTGGGTAAGGTTCAAAGAATAGGTGGTCTGGCATAAGAGGATACGTTGTACACTCAGGTTTTTCACCTAGCAAGTAAAGACATAACAAATCTTTTAGTCGGTGTGATTTGTAGATTGTCGCCTTTTGACTTGATGTCGACCAAATGTCTGTAAACCAATGGTTTTGGTATGGCTTACTTTGGTATGGACCAGATTATTTGGTCTAGCGCGAACCGGTTCCGGTTCACGCTAAGAAGCGGAAACTTCGCGAGGAAAGATGTGAGTATTTTAGGGTCCAATTAGGCCTTTTTAGACCTAATTATGACACCACTAAGAAGCGTGTCTCCTTATCCTTATAAATAGCCGGCCTCTCCTCATTATCGCTACTTATTCTTAGCGCTCTCTTGTATTTTCTCCCTCTTTCCCAACTTCTCTCTCTAGATTTTTTGTTGTAGATTAGGTCGCGTCCCTTGATCATAAAACGTTGTCACACCGTTTTCGACAAGAATCATGCCACTAAAAGAAAACTTATCTCGAGCAAAAAGGGAAGGGATTCGCTACGGAGTCGAGCCTAGTTAGGGACATGGCGACTAGCATAAGTCCTCTCGACCAGTTCAGCTTGATTCACCGTGATGTGATGATGGACTCGGTGACTATGAATTTGGCGCAGCGTCTGTTAGTAAAAGACGCTGCAAGGCAGATCAGAGAGGAAGAAGGAGGAGGTCACAGCGTGAGCGAAAACCGGGACGCTACGAGTAAAGATCAGGACACCTCAGAGGACGACGAGTCAAGTGAAACGAGAAGAAATCCTCGAATGGATTGTGTAACCCGTCCGAACTTTTTTCCCACTTCCTTTAACATGGGCGTGATAGTTAAATAACTTCCGGCGTTAGTCCCCGGGTTGATGCGTTCGCTGGACGTAGAAGGTCAAGCTTGGGGAATGTAAAGGAACTTGGCCAACTCCGGGTAGTGTGAAGAAGTTGTTGAGGGAATGTGGAGCTTTGGGTGTGACTTTTCTCATTCCTACATACGAGCAGAGACCATGGTTTCCTCCAGTGGGGTATATGCGTGTACGAATCGTTCTTCAAGAGTGACATGAAGCTCTGGTTCCCAATTCCCCGACTTATTACGTCATATGCCTTTCATCGGGTATGTTGCAATCAGTCAATTCTTAAACAGATCTTTCTGTATCGTGGTCGCGTTGATAGTTTTGGCCGCTGAGATAGAGATATCAATGATTGTTTGGGTTTTTGAAGAACTGACCTTCGTAAAGCCGATATGAGAAGGTTTGTTCTCAGTGTAAATGCGGAAACTACAATATCTTGACTGGTCATCCGAATAAAACGCCGCACTGATAGTGCTACTATTTCTTCATTAAGGCCGACGAGTCGGCATTCAAATAACCGCCGAAGATTTCGAGTTCTTTGGAACCATAGAATCGGTATATGTTGCTGACAGGCTGTTTTTACTTCCGATCCTAATCGATTTATCTCCGTTTTCAGTTACTCATCTGAACCTAATTGCATATCCATAGAAGTTTTTCGAGAACACTCAGGCAATCACAGCACTTAGCCACCAGCGTTGGGGGGACATAAGCTACGAGAGGATTCTCCGTTTTCTGAGTAGGATCATGAAAGGTAACTTTCTCTCGCTCCATCGATCCTTGAATAGTTTTAGTCAATTCACTTATGTCCTCATTTTGTTGTTTTATACAGTTGATTGGGAGTCTAACCTTCTGTGCCTAGTAGCCCCCATTAAAAACGATTACAGCTTTGACGAGAAAAGAAAAGAGGTTAATCCGAGGGGTCTAGAGAGAGGAAGGAACTTCCTGAACTGAACCTTCTGGGAACCAACCCAATTTCCGCGGTTAGTGGGATGGATCTGGGAGGTCTGGCAGATGTGGATCATCCGCTGGAAGTGATTCCCGGTATCACCGATACAGTTCATAAGGCAACCAATCCCGAGCCTGAAAATTTTAAGCCCAAGAATAAAAGTAAAAAGAGACCAAGGGGGACAATTCTGTCGCAGAGGAGAAATCCTCCGCCGAAGGCGAATAGAAATTGTCTAAGAATCGCGAAGAGGCGCACTTTGAGGGACGTCCTAAGAAGAAAAAGAAGAAAGCAGCCAAGAAGAAGCAGGAGACGGTGGTCCAGGAAATGATGGTTCACGAGCAAGTAGGCAGCAAGCCTGCTTCACAAACTGAAGGGCGCTTGGACATAACCATTTCTGGAGAACATAATACTCCCCCCCCCTGATGTTCCGCTTAAGCGGAGAAAGAATAAGAAACATGTCTGAGGGGAACAGGATGGTCCAGCTTCCTGAGAGCCAAACACTAGTCAAGCGGTCATCGATACCATCAAGAAGACTATTCCTCCTTCGGCTGTCCCTCAGATTGTTGTGCATACATCTGGGAGTGGAGGCCCTGTTTTCAAAAAGCTTGTGTTCCCTGATTAGGGGTGGGCCGAACGACATGCCAGCCATAGACGACCTGATGTTCACGGACGCCTACATTGTACGCCTATATTCTTGCTGTGCGGACCAAACTGTTGGTAAGAATATGCGCTCCACTCTCTCGTCGTTTTCGTTGCAGAAACTTAACTAACATTTCCCTTTGTGTAGAGTGACGGGAGCATGAATTTCGTCGTCGAGAAGTATGACGCGGCTTTGAAGTAGACGCTTTCTCAGCTGGGACGATCCGAAAAGCTGGTTCGGGCCAAGTTCATCTATATCCTTTGCAAGAGGAAGGATTTCAAGGAGGTGTCCGAAACAACCATCGCGGAGAGGGATCGAGCGATCTCTCGGAGTTAGCCTCATAAGAATAAGATGGAAATTCTGAGGCTCGAATTGTAATCTTCTCGGGCGGCAACAAAGGAGATGGAGTGAGGAAAAGTTGTGCTGGAACCGGAGAAGGCTGAACTGTAGCGAAAGAATATTGCTGCTGCTTTGAGGCTGGTTAAAGAGACTACACGGCTTAAAGACTCTCGGAGCTATGAGGTCACCTTCGAAAGGGTTAGGGTGAAGACATCCATGACCGCAAAGTGTAATCGCCATTTTTGGCAACACTCGCCACTATCAGACTCGTCGGGATGCCTACGAGACTGCGCGCAACTTATATGGATATGCGTCTGGACGAGGAGCAGCAGCTAAGTGCGATTACTGAGGGCCCGAATTAAGATATCTGATTCCCCATGGAAGGATCAAGACAAAGAGAAGTTGAACGAGGAGCTGTTGGAGTCGAGACCAACCGAGTCTGGAAATGTGCCTCTTGCTGAAGAGCAAAACAAGTATTTCCTGAAAGAGAATCCCTGGAAGCGGTAATAGGCGCGGTTCAGGATCCTTCGGCGAGCAAGCATGCTGAAGAAGACGATGTCGATCGAGTCATGGGCTAGCCCTCTTTGTTGTTTGTTGTTATTTTACTTAGACTTTTTTACATCGGTCGTTCAGGCCTTGTTGTTGTAATATTTGGATCTTTATGTCGTTAATCCCTTGCTTTTATTCGGAACAATGAATGGCTTGATATAATCCAATAATTCATACGTAGCTTTTGATTTTATGAGTTATGAATTTTCGTAGTGTCGTTACTCCATGAGAATTGATTAGTTCGAAATAACTCAGTAAGTAACCAATTGTTTGATTCGTGACTTAGAATTTATCAAACTTTTGTGTACCGTGTTTGGTCCTTAAGTCGTCTTGTTTTCATTCGATCAGAAATCGAGTCCAGATATGGTTAAAGGCACACTTTACGTATATTTAAATGACTTTAAATGATAACGGTTTCCTATCGGCTTTGAAGTAACTCTGCAAAGATTTTGGTTGGCCAACCCATGCTTGGGAATTATCAAAGGATTGAAAGTCATTGTTTCGGTTAGTCGTTCGATTCCTTTGTTCGTAACTTAAGAAAATCACATGGATACATGTCTGATCAGGACATATTCGATAATTGGGCACGAGTGCTAGTATGCGGTCTGCAGCTTAGTACATTCCGTAGTGCTGGGGTGTTAGCATTGCTGATCTTAAAGAGACAGATTGTGTCAGTTAACCCGTTACTCTAATGAGAACATCGTTGCGGGAGAGTGTATTTTTTGTGTTACAGCTGGACCAGTTAAGGCTGCCTATGTACCTCCGAGGAGGATCGAGCCATTCGTAGTTCCTTTTCTTCGAGTAAAAGTGGCTACCAGTGCGCATATACTTGGTTTAATTTTTTTGCCGAGTAGATATGACAAGGTGTCATCTACTCAATGTGTTTACGGAGTAAAAGTGAAATTAGGTCATTTACTCGGGAGAGGAGGTTCCTTAAGAGTAGTAGCGTCTGAGGTTCATGGAGTTTCATGCTCTTGGTATGGTTTCTCCATTGGATGTTTCTAGTCGATAAATGCCAGGCTTTATGAATTCGACAATCTTGTTGGGACCTTCCCAGCTGGTCTCGAGCTTTCCAGTGTTCCATTCTTTGGTGTTCTGAATACCTTTTGAAAAACGAAATCACCCAGTTCGAGATGTCACGATTTTACCTTTTTGTTGTAGTAGCTCTTGATCTGGTGCTGATAGTTTTAGATGTGGAGTTGACAACGTGCGGGTTAAGGTTTATTTTAAAGGAAGCAATCTCTCAAATAAACCCTACGAAGTACTCTTGCCAAGAGAGGTCAAATTGTAGTACTTAGGGATCGAATCCACAGAGAGCGAGGGCACACAACAGATTTGTATATTCCTAATGGCTAAGCTAGGCAAGCTATAAATAGAGGGTCTATTGTAAGTTTATCCAGAATGAAAATTGTCTTAAAATACTAAAGTTAATTCAAATATGGAAAACGATAGATCTAGGGTTTCACGCAAGTGAATTATAATGGATATGATGCATGGAATTATTAATATGTGAGGACAATAATTAACTAGTCTAACTCCCTCTTGTCCCAACTCGCGTATGAGGACATAGGATTAGAGCGTTGATTAACGGCTAAGGCCGAGTGTCGATCGATGCTAACCAGACAAGAAGTTTGTCCGCTAAGTTAATTAAACCAGCTATCGCATGTATCTAACAACCTAGCTCAATGGAATTAATTCTGGCACAGAACCTACTCTCGTAGTTGTCCATGTCCTAAGTTCAGGTTTCTAGTTAGCTGCTCTAGAACGCAAGCAGAAAACACAATTCCAAAGATTGATATTTCTTAATCCTAGCAACCCTATTTTGGGGTTAATTCATCAATACCATTATGAACCCTAAAACTAACAAGAGAATTACTCAAACATGATCATAGAAAACATGATAATTTAAATAATATATAGCATAGAATAAATAATGGGGTTCCAATACAAATCTCAGAAGGAGTTCAGATCTTCTCCCCTCAACTACTAAGAAAACTAAAAGATGCAAATTAATACTTTTTGTGGTCTCTCTTCTGCCTAAACAATGGCAGAACATTTATAAATTAGGTCAAAACGCGTTCAGGGGCATTCTCGTAATTTGTCTTGACTTGGGCTTGAAGTCGGCCAATACTCTGAAAGTGGGCTGTCAATCGACTGGAAGGATTCTCCATCGATCGATGCTCATGATTGACTTCAACTCGTACTTAGCTGAAGGTGAACAGCTACTAGATATCTCCTCTGAGTGCTCTAACAAGTTCCATTATCTCTATAATACTCCAAAACGTATCTTGACCTGTAAAGACTCTAAACACACAGTCCATACACATATAGTGGACTCCAATAGGGTCCTAATGATGGTCTAAACTGGTAAATAAAAAGGTATATCAACTCCCCCATACTTAACATTTTGCTTGTCCTCAAGTAAAAAAAGGTAGCCTTCGAAAGAGGTTTCAAAAGCGGAGACTCATATAATACATAAGTATAACTATCACCTCTACTATATGGCAACCATATCAATTAATGCTAATCAATGAGAAACTTTATATACTCTATCTTATTATAGCAACCAAATCCATTCTACCAGAAACTTAACAAATACTAATTTGACTCACCCCTCTACTGATCTAATTTCTTTGCATAAAAATAAAGTGCAGGCTTTACCTTGGGAGTATCGACCAAAGGACACATGGACTCAACTCCTACAAATCTGCATACATAGGTATAGAGTCTTTACTGGTCGCTTTCTTCCCTTTTCTTTCTCTAAATCTTTTTAGATCTCAAACTCATTGGACAATGATGTTCATAAAGTCCATCTTGCCATCTCATTTTTGATTTTTTTTGAAAAAAGTTGTAGGCGAATAGTGGGGTCACCGGTAATGTACCTACCCCTCGCTTCCAACAATTTGTGATCATTCCTTTGAATTAGAATAGTGGGGTCATCGGTAATGCACCTATCCCTCTGCAGGAAATCATCTCAATATTTTCTCTTATAGATCCTGAAGAGAGAGAGAAGGGAAATAAGAAATACACAGACTAATACCTTACAAAGTTGCAGAAGAAATCCAATCCTATGTATACCAAGCCCCAAACCAAGAAAAATAGTCAGTATTAGGTTGGAGATCAACTTTGGTTCCTTCAAAATTTCTTAGTAAGTGCGATATAATGGCAGGATGATTCAATTTGGCATCTCTAATAATCTCTAAAATCAACATGTCTAAGAATGGTGCAATAGTGTGGTTAGTCAATAAATAAGTTTTGATCATAATCTCTTTCTTGAATCAATAAAAACTATTTGAAAAAAAAATTAATAAACAAAAGCTCAAAATAGATAAAAGCATCAGCGAACCTCCCCCAGACTTAAATTACACTGTTCTTAGTGATATCCTGTCGGGTTTGGTTAAGAAAAACTAAATTATAAGTAAAAGGTAGAGAGAAAGTTGAGGTTACCAAACTCCGTAGGGGTGTCAACTGATGGAGAGCGTTGAGTTTCGGCCGATGGTAAACCATCCAAACCGGCGACCGATGGTAAACCATCCAAACCGACGACCGATGGTTAGGTGGTGGTATCGATCGATGGTGGTTTCAAACTTTTCTACTCCTCCTTTGAAAACCTAAGTAATTAAGGAAAAACATAATTCATAACTAAATAATTAAAAATAAAAATAAAATTTACTAATCAGTGGGTTGCCTCCCACTCAGCGTTTGATTATAGTCTTAAGCTCGGCGTTTGAACTTCTGGACTAGGAAGGTGGTTCATCAAACCAATGTGGAAAGCAAGTATCCACATATTCTTTGTTCGTCTCAAACCATGCACTGATGAATCCTCTCACAGCTTCTTCTGCTATGTTTCTCTGGTTGTCCATCCTTCTCTGAGCAATCACCATTCTACTCATCCTTTCCTCGAGAGCTTGAATGCATCCCATCAACATGTTAAACCTGGCATCTGTGGGCTCTGAAATATCCTCCAAACTCTGGTAGATACTATCCCCATCAAGTCTTGAGAAAGGTAAACTTCATCAAGCTTGTCTTCCAATAACTTCTCTATTACAAGCCTCTGCCTAAATACTACGTGATGACTCTCGATCAATGGACAGTGTTGCCATCGGTCGATGCTAAACTGACTGCCCCAATCAATTGTTGTTGTCTGAAGAGATTTCGTGATCCATTGGCCATTGCAAGTATGTATGCGGTATCTTCCTTGCATACATTGAGAAGACTTCCATCCATTATCGTGCACATTCATTTGGGTCCCTCATATTTTCAAACTCATCTGGTCTGAGATAACCATAATCGTCATCGTATCCTACCAGGTTGTCGTCGATCGATGGTATTGAGTCACCGCGATCGATGTTGCATTCCAGGTTTCGTAGAATCCTCTGATATTTCCACCTCCTCTAGTGCAAAATCATGGTATTTGACTACTTCCTCCTCAAAGTAGGAAGTGTCATATTCTAGGTTATTGTTCTCTGGTGCCATCTCACGGTATTTCTGTCCAATGTACACTGTGTCTTCTTGACTGTCTTCGTCAATCTGAAGGGTGGGTTTTTTTGTAGGTTCTGGATGCAGCTGTCGTCGATTGATGCCAAAGGTTGGGTATCGATCTATGATGTGTCAGTAGGCTCCTCATCTTAATCATAATTCCAGAAGCATGTAGCAATTAAGCCTGGATCATCACCCAATTCTATCAGATTAGCCTTGTTTTTAACTCTAACAGGTTCATAAAAGGTGTCGGATCAATCAAAGATAGATACAACATGTTTGTCTTCATGTCGCAGATAGCTCCCACTGTGGCCATGAATTCTCTTCCAAGGAGTAAGGAAGAGTTCCAATCAATCTTTTTATCCATCACATGGAAGTCTACTGGGACTAAGGCATTGCAAATTGCAATGGGACACCTCTGGCTATCCCTCCTGAATTCACCTTAGAGCAATCAACAAAAGGGAATGATCGCTAGAAGGCTTAACTTTCCGGCTCAGCTTCTCCGCCATAACTCTAGGCATGATGTTGACTGCTGATCCAGTATCGCAAAGGGCATTCCGATATTCGTGGCCTTTGACAAAACATGAAATCACAAACTTCCCAGGGTCACTTTTCTTCTTGAAAGTGGTCATATGCTTCAGCTTCTCTCTCAGGCCATCGAACATGCGCTCTTTGTCATGTTCTGTTTCCTTGGATTCCCTGAAAAACATCTATAATCTATGAGTATAATATGCTTCATCAAATTGAGTATCTATAGGAATTTTAAAAACTCTTGGCAAAGCCATCCATCTCTTTGTCAGTTGCTTCTCGGCAAAAATGTTTAGGAATATTATGCTTCCTTTTGAGGTGCCTTTATGTTGCCTTATCAACTGTCATTGGCTCAGGTGTATCACCGTTCTGTTCTTGATTCTCCATTCTCGTAGGTCTAACAAACGAACTTGCATTCACATTTGGTTGGGGAACATGTTCTATTGTTGGAGACCGTCGATCAATGTTGGCTTCTCTACGTCGATCGATGTTCGAAGACTCACACAAAGCTACAGACTCTGAAGGTTCCATTGATCGATGCTCAGTTTTGGGCGTCGATCGACACCAGCGCGACACCAAAAGACATAGCACTTTCTACTCGAAAATATCTTTCTTGGAGCTGTTGTCCCTTCACCTCTTGCCGAAATTCATGACATAACAATGCACTGACGTGGTACTTCTGACTAGCTTCCCCTTTCTCCTTAATCAGGGTCTCATGTCTCCGAATGGCCTCACTTGTTTGGACCACTTGATTCTCCAACTTCTTGACATGAGTTTTGAGAGTCTCAAACTTAGTGTTGATGTTGATGTACAGAGCATTTATCTTTCCATTGAAGTTGATAGCCATCTGCTGCTGCTGCTCCAGTACCTTGTCAACCATAGCTTCTAGCTTGCTCTGTGAATTCTGGTTTTAATTACTCATGTTGCAACCATAGGAGTTCCTCTTGTAGCCCTGATTTCCCTGTCTCTGGAAACCGTTTCCACCAAAAAAATTCACATCATCTTCTTCTTCTTCTATGGTTTTCACTTCTTGCTTCCTAGGAAACCTCTGAACACTATCAAGCTTTGCTTTGACTTCATTTATATGCTCCTTGCTCAAAGATGGAGCTGATTTCTTCCTCTCATAGTCAGTGTTCTTGATGTTATTGCTAGACACCAAGTTCTCAATAAGCCTTGTTGCTTCTTCTGGACTCCTAGTGCTGAAATTTTCTTCACTAGATGTGTTTAAAGCCATCTAGTACTGCAGATCAATACCTCTGAAGAAGGTGCTAAGTAGCTGCACCTCGTTGAAACCATGGTGTGGCCAGTATCTCTACTAAGATTTGAATCTGAACCAAGTGCTTCTGAATGACTCTCCAGGTTTCTGTGTGAATGAAGTGATTCTGCTTCTCAAGTCCTTTGCTTGCGCATCATCAAAGAAATTGTGCAGGAACACATTCTTGATGTCTGTCCAGGATGTCACAGATCCTGGTGGTAGCTGCTTAAGCCAATGTGAAGCTTCTCCAGCAAGTGAGTACTTGAAGAGCTTACAAAATAGATAGTTCTCATGGACTCTATTGGCTTTAATAGCAAATACTAAATACTCAAACCGCTCCAGATAATCCATCGGATGCTCTTGTCGCAATCCATGGTAGGACATCTTCGCAACAAATGCAAAGAAGGACAGTTTGATCTCAAAGTCGTTCCTCTGAAAATCTGGAGGACAAATATCGAATATGTTGGCATAGAACTGGTTTGACGAATGTAGTCTACCAGTGTCCATTGAGCAGCTTGGGCGTTAGCTTCAGTTCGAGCTACTGCAGTGTCTCCTTCTACTCTGGTTCAGGGATTACAGCCCCCTGATCATCAATTCTCTGACATGTTCCAATACGCAGATGGTGTTCAAGGTCATACAAGTCTCCTCTCTAATCCTGACCACAACTAAAGTCGCAACCGTCTAAACTCGCGAACTACCGTCGATCGATGTCGTGTTGGTAGTATCGATCGATGTTGGTTGTGAAGAAGCGTCAATCGGTGGCTGAGTGCTACTGTCGATCGATGCTTGTCGTATATGTTTGCGGATGGAGTGCTCGATTACAATTGGATCTGAGAAGAGTAATTCCTTGTTCTTATTCCTTTTGATATTGGTGGGCATGCACCTAAAAGACAAGAAAAAAAAAGAATTTATCAGTAACTTGCAGTAAAAAAAAAAGCCAAGACTAAACCCTAGAAAATAAATCTAATAGCGATCCTTGTTCTCCAGCAAAGGCGCCAAATTAGACAGCGTGCGGGTTAAGTTTATTTAAAGCACACAATCTATCAAATTAACCCTACGAAATATTGTTGCCAAGACATGTCAAATTGTATTACTTAGGGATGGAATCTACAGAGAGCGAGGGCACACAATAGATTTGTATATTCCTAATGGCTAAGTTAGGCAAGCTATAAATAGAGGGTTTATTGTAATTTTATCCGAAAAGGAAATTATCTTAAAATACTAAAGTTGATTCAAATATGGAAAACGATAGATCTAGGATTTCAGGCAAGTGAATTATAATTGATAGGATGCATAGAATTATTAATATGTGAGGACAATAATTAACTAGTCTGACCCCCTCTTGTCCATACTCTCATATGCAGACAGAAGAGTAGACCATCGATCGACGGCTAAGGCCGAGTGTCAATCGACGCTAATCAGACAAAAAGTTTGTCCTCTAAGTTAATTAAACCAGCTCTCGCATGTATCTAACAACCTAGCTCAATGGAAATAATTCTGGCACAGAACCTACTCTCGTAGTTGTCATTGTTCGAAGTTCAGGTTTCTAGTTAGATACTCTAGAACGCAAGCATAAAACACAATTCCAAAGATTGATATTTGTTCATCCTAGCAATCTTATTTTGGGGCTAATCATCAATACCATTATGAACCCTAAATCTAACAAGAGAATTACTCAAACATGATCATAGAAAACATGATTAAGTGAATAATATAATGCATAGAATACATAATGGGGTTCCAATACAAATCTGTGAAGGAGTTCATATCTTCTCCCATAAACTACCAAGAAAACAAAAACATGTAAATTAATACTTTTGCGTTGTCTCTCTTATGCCTAAACAATGGCAGAACATTTATAAACTAGGTCAAAACTCGTTCGGGGGTATTCTCGTAATTTGTCTTGACTTGGGCTTGAAGTCGCCTAATATTCTGCGAGTGGGCCATAAATCGACAGCAAGGATGCTTTTTCGATCGATGGTCATGCTTGACTTTGACTCGCACTTAGCTGAATGTGAACAACTACTAGATATCTCCTCTGAATGCTCTAACAAGCTCCATTGTCTCCATAATGCTCTAAACGTACCTTGACCTGTAAAGACTCTAAAACACAGTCCACATACACATAGTAAACTCCAAATAGGGTCCAAATGATGGTCTAAAACTGGTAAATAACAAGGTATACCAAGAGCAAGGCTTGGTCGCGTCTCTCTTTGATGTCTTCGAAAGCGTGGAGCAGCATCTCGCTGTTTAACTCGATGTTTTGTAGCATTTTAGATCGCTGGAGGCTCCTCACGTTTACTTCGGCATGAGCCATACCTCGACTCCGTAAGCCAACGAGAATGGAGTGGCTTTTGTCGCTCCGCGTGGTGTCGTTTGGTGTGACCACAAGACTCCTTCCAGTTCATCGTCCCATCAGCCTTTCCTTAAGGGGACGCGTTTCATTATGTCATCGATTAATGTTTTATTGGACGCCTTGGCTTGTCTGTTGTCTTTCCAGTATCTTGGGCTTAAGGTGTTCGGACGAATTCTCCATTTGTTGCAGAACTCCTGGAATTTTTTTCGATATGAATTGAGATTCATTGTCAGTGATGATCTTGTATGGTATCCCATGTCGACAGATGATGTTCTTCTAGACGAACACATGAACTTCTTTGTCGGTGATTTGGACAAATGAATCCGCCTTGACCCACTTCATAAAGTAGTCGGTCAATACTAGAACTAATCGTCGCAGCGTAGAATTTGGCATTGGTCTGATAATATCCATGGCCCATCGCATGAATGGATATGGTGCAGTCATTGTTCATAGCTATTCTGTCGGACAATGGATAGTTGGTGCATGTCATTGACACATGATGCAGCATTGACCGTACAACTTCCAGTCAACGTTCAAGGTTGGCTAGTAAAAGCCAAGGCTTTTGACTTTTAAGGCCAAGGCTCGTCCGTCCGAGTGATCGCCAGACACGCCTTCATGTGTTTCAGCCATAATGAGTCTGGTTTCTTCACCATGGATACATTTTAGAAGGACTTTATTCGCTTTCCATCAGTGAAGATTTCCATCAATGAGGACATAATGGGTGCTGCGTGTTTTTAATCATCGTCTGGCCCATTTCTCGGGTAGGATTTTTCCGTCCGCAAGGTAGTCGATGAATTATGTTCTCCAATATGGGATTGGTTGTTCGGTTTTCTCCATGGTGGAATCTTGTTCCACGTATGTATTCCCAGTGATGGGATCGACGATGATGTTTTTCTTCTTAGGTAAGTGATACTCGGTTTCTAAATTCTAAGTATGGGGATCGTTCGATTGACTTGATCGTGTAGCTTTCTTCCTAACACTGCGAGTGCGCCAGCATACATGTTTTCTCCCCAGGGGACTTTTGTGACTTCTAAGAACTCAAAGTCCCCGACGAGGCCTTGGACAAGTTTAAGATATGCGTCCATATGCTCGTTCTGAGCGCCGTAGTTGTCTCTGAATTGGCTTGCAACTAGTTGCGAGTTGCAGTAAGCGCTAAGCCGTATTGCCTTGACGGCTTTTGCTAAGAAGGGTCCCCCGATGAGCAATTTGTACTCTGCTTTGTTATTTGACGTGAAAAAGCTGAAACTAAAAGAATGTCTGATTAGTTCTCCAGTTGGTGATTCTAGTTGGACTCATGCGCTCGACCCTTTGTCCGCAGAGGAGTCGTTCACGTGTAGGATCCAGTTTTTGTTTTGGAAAACCAAGGTCTTTCTCGAGTTCTGGTGCAATTTCGAGTAGGAAGTTGGCTAAAACCTTAGACTTGGTTGCTGTCTGTTTCTTGTAAGTTATGTCGTGCACTTTCAGCTTGATCGCCCATTTCGAAAGTTGTCTTGATTGATTCGTGTTTTGCATCACTGTTCGAAGGGGCTGATTGGTTAGTACTTCGATTGAATGAGACTGGAAGTAAGGCCGGAGTTTTCTCGATGAGGTGACGACAGCGAGAGCCATCTTTTCGGGAGTTAGGTATCGTGTTTCCAGATCGGTCATGCGTTTAATCGTGTAGAAGATAGGTTTTTTTCTCGCCTTTATCTTCTCTGATGAGGAAAATACTGACTTTCGTCGAAGAGACAGCAAAGTATAAGAAAAGGGTGTCCCCGTCTTTGGGCTTAGATAGTACTGGGGGAGTCGTAAGGTACTGCCTGAGCTGACCGAACGCCTCCTCGCATTTCTCATTCCAAACAAATCTTTTTTCCCTCGGAGTAGTTCGTAAAGAGGGAGGCATTTATCCGTGGATCGGGAGATGAATTGGTTGAGTGTTGCAATTCGACCAGTTAAACGCTGCACTCAGCTGTTCTTCGGACTAGGGAGGTCGAGCATCACTGAGATCTGTTTAGGATTCGCTTCGATTCCTCTTTGTGTCACGATGTAACCAAGGTACTCGCTCGACATGACCCCAAAGGTGCATTTTTCCGGGTTGAGTTTCATCCCATATTTGTTCAGCGTCTTGAAGAAATCTTGTAAGTGACCGAGGTGATCCGCAGCATGGAGCGACTAAACCAACATATCATCGATGTAAACTTCCATCGTGACTCCTAGCTTGTTGGCAAACATCTGGTTGACAATTCGTTGGTAAGTTGCTCATGCGTTCTTTAGGCCAAAGGGCATCATCTTAAAGCAATATGTTCCTCTGTCGGTGATGAATTCAGCTTTTCCTTGTCGTCAGGGTGCATCATGATCTGGTCGTACCCCGAGAGGAATCCATGAAGGTTAAGAGCTCATTGTCGGCTGTCGATTCGACCAAACAATCAACGTGGGGGGCTGAGAAGCTATCCTTCGGGCATGCCTTGTTTAATTCGGTAAAATCGACGCATACGCACCATTTTTTGTTCTTCTTCTTTACCACCACCGGATTGGCTAACCACTCCGGGTTTCGCACTTCTGTGATGGAACTGGCTTCAAACAATCTCTTGACTTCTTCATTTACCGCCTTGGATCGCTCGGGGCTGAGTTTTCGTCTTTTCTGCCTGATGGGTTTCAAAGTGGGATCCACATTCCGCTCGTGAGTGATTATTGTTGGATCGATGCCTTTCATGTATGGCGTCATCAACGCGAAAGTCGACGCATTTTGTTTGTTAAATGCTATGATCTTTTCTTGCATTTTATCAGGTAGATAAGTGTTGATCTGAATGACTTTGCTTTGGTTTATTTCATCTATGGGGACCTCGAGAATTTCTTCCTTTTGGGGATAGACATTGTGGATTGGTCTTGAGACCGAATTAATGCAAGATGGCGACCATTGCATCTTGACTGTTGCGGTCAAAAGGTATAGTGCAGCTCTCTGATCCCCGTGGAGTGTGCGGATTCGGCCATCCTATCCGGAAAATTTAACGCACTGGTGGTAGGTCGACAAGATCTCACTCATCGAATGGATCCATGGTGTAACTAGAATGACGTTGAATGGTGCCTTCATGCTGATTACGGAGAATTTGACCGTATGCATAACTTCGCACGCGTACACCGAGAGACGGATTGTTCCGAGCATCACCTCAGAAGCCCTGTTGAAACCCATAACAGAGCAAGAAAATGGCTTCATACCATGTAAGTGGACTCCCATTTGATCGAGCGTTTCGCGAAAAATAATGTCGACTGAACTGCAGTGTCGATCAGTACCTTCATAACATCGCAGTTTCTTATCCCCAGTTCCACAAGGTGAGGCTCGTTATGCGGTATATGAAATCAAACGGCATACTCGGTTGAGAAAGTTATAAGTTTATCATTCCCGGGCTTAGATGTCCATTTATGTGAAGTGGTAGCTTGTCGGCAGTAATCTTTCACTGATCTGACTGAACCTCCACATGGAGGTTAACCGCCCATGATTACGTTCAGCTACCACAGTTGTTTGCCTCGTCTGCATTGGATTTAAGTCCGTAGATTGTTAGAAAAGTTATCAGTGCTTGGTGTTGGCTTGCGGCGGGGCTTCGATGTTTCGAGCTTTTGTCGTAAGTCGAGGTCTTTGGGCGGTTGAACTTGATTATGAGGTCGTCGACCTTGGAGTTAAGCTTATCACGGAGATTGGTGGAGTCGGGCTCGGATTCTGCTTGGGATGAACGTCGATGTTGTCGAGTTTCCTAGGTTTAGACGCATCAATCATAGCCCTAAGGTCGGTTGTATCGCTGTGACAGCTTTTTGTCATTGTTTTTTGCGCTTAAGTTGCTTTCGTAGATCGTTGGCATTGTTGGAGTCTTCATTTGGTCTTGTCAATTGTTGATCTAGATGCATGTGCAGATCTTCAGGTTCAAGTTGAAATCTTCATCAGATGAAGGTGTCTGGTTGTGCGAGGATCACCTGGGCGCGTCTTAGATTTCTTGGTTGTTCCTCGTCGGCAGACGTATCATCTTTATCCTGAACCCTAGGAGCCACCTCTTCTTCCTTTGCTAAGGACTCGTTTTGTTGAGTTCTACCTTGAGACTTTTGGGATTTCTTCTCTTTATTCTTACTCTAACTTTGATCGTTCTTTGGCTTCTGCTTGGGCAGTTCGACGTTCCCAGTGTCATGTTGTAGGATGCTAGAAAGGCTTCGTAAATTTGCTTGCATTCCTTCATGTCGTGTTCTTTGACCTTATGGTACTTGAAATATTTACCGAGCTCAACTGAACTTGAACGCGAGGGCCCAGATGGAATTTGCGGCTTTTGGTTGATATCCATGTCCCAGTGGTTCCATCCCTTTTCCCGCACCACTACTGTCGAACCTGGGAGTTCATCTTTGTTTACGACGTAAAGGACACCCTTCTTATGGTGGAGTTTGTTGCCAGAAGAATGTTGTTGCAGCTCTTGGCGTCTATCAATAGTTTTGCCGGTTACCTGTTTTGTGGTGTTATGCTTGCTGATTATCGCTTGGATTTCTTCTTTCATTCGGATGAAGTTATTAGATCGAGCGATAGCGTCTTGGAGAGACAATGTCGGATGTCAATAGAGATCGTCACAAAAATTTGAGTGTACGAAGAGAGTGTTTAACGCATTCACCGTGATGTTATCTAGGACGGTGACTTTGGAAAGGATAACCTTGAACTTTTCCATGAAGTCGCAGAGGATTTGTCCCAGGGCCTGAGACATGTTCCATAGGTCGGACGCGGTGGCCCCTTGACGAGTGAACATGACATAGTGTTCGAGGAAAGCAGTCGAAAGGTCATGGAAACTGTTGATAGAGTTCTCGAGTAACCAGGAAAACTAGTTGAGAGTCGGCCCCTCGAGGCTTTCGAAAAAGGTGGACACGTCCCAGCATCTTTCTCTTCGTCGGAGAAATTTGCTCTCCTCATCACTATGTTGAAAGACATT
This sequence comes from Moricandia arvensis, assembly GCA_905132765.1. Classification (NCBI taxonomy): domain Eukaryota; kingdom Viridiplantae; phylum Streptophyta; class Magnoliopsida; order Brassicales; family Brassicaceae; genus Moricandia; species Moricandia arvensis. The sequence goes on from CAJHQP010000052.1 coordinate 297,228, forward strand.
ATATGCTTGGTTGGATCTGGATCGCTGGAGAAAGATGGAAGACAGATCTATTCCGTTGGTCGGAGTCATACGTCGCTAATCCGCTGGGAGAAGGGGGGTTTGAGCGTCTCTGCGAGGACGCACTCGATTTGTGCGGCGAAGATCGTGACATGATGGATTTTAGAGTGTATGTCTTGAAGCGAGAGCTTAAGCTTGGTGAATTCCCTGATTGTGACTAGATCTAGGCTATAGGGTTTTGGACGACACATCCAGCAGTAGGGTTAGCGATTTCGTCTGTAGGTACTTCGGTGGTGACCGTACAATCGGTGTTGAAGATCTGTCTTTGTAAGATCAGAGGGTTACTTGTGTGATCGGTTGGAGGGGCGAGAACAGCGGCTAAGGCGGTGAGCTGTTCGGCCGTAGCTTTTTGGGCTTACTCTTGTTGAAGGAGACGATCCATGATGGTGTTCATGAATTCTGACATGGTTGGTGTTGTTGCAACAGGAGTGGGTTTTGGTTCTTCACTAGAGGTTGAGTCTCCGAGAGACATGTTGATCTTGTGTCGGCGCTACTTCGTTAGGCCCCACGGTGGGAGCAACCTGTTTGAACCGAGTTTGGTCGGATTCTAGTACAAGAGAGAGAGACGAAACTAGTAAATGGGTTATTACGAAGGCGTTTATTAGATCGAAGAAGATTGTCAGTTACAGATAAGGAAATAAGCGGTGGAAACAAGCTGGTTCTCAAGGATCTGGCTGGGAAAGTACAAGTCGGCAAGAATGAAAAGTAAGTAAAACCCTAATTCTAGTCGCCAGGTACGTGTCCTTCTTTGTGGATCCCCTTCTCGTTTTTTCCTCTCTTCCCTTATATAGACAGACGGCCCTCTCTTTGCCCTAGTTCGTTCTTCCCTAATGGGCGTTATCTCGTCGGGTCGAGCGATCGGGCCAGTAAGTCGAGCTGTTGAGCTGAACACTTTTAGACGGTTCTATTAGTCGGCTAAAAGCAGTCTCGGGCCGAGTTGACGCGTTTAGTCTAGGCTTCTCGAGCCGAGTTGGTATTCTAAACTCGATGGGCCGGACCTGCCATTCCTTGGGCCTTGTTGAGAGATGCATTCCATCTCCTCCAGTAAACAGAGGTGGCTCTACCATGTCATCACATATGGGCTGAACAAGAGCATGATCTCTTCACATAACCATAAACGAATATTCACACCACCACTTCATCTCATAAACACACATACTTCTATTTGATGAGATCGGACTTCTCCCTCCATTGGAAAAAACAAACAAGACAACGAGCAAGAGAAACATGAGAAGCTCTATATCAAGACTTCAGGTAAAACACGTCTCAACACTAATTGTATTAGTTCATGGTTGGTTTGCGCTCATGATTAGGCAGCATACCAAATCGATTTGGTTAACCGGTAGTTAGAGATTAAACTCCATGAATGAACATATGCAACTCTTCATTGAACATATTTGTCTCTTCTAGTTGAACATATGTGACTCTTCACAATGTACCTTTTGGTTGTCTATAAATAGAATACATTAAAGAGAGAAGAGAACAATTAATCCAAGTGATAAGAAGAATAAATCTAGAGAGAGAGTAAAACATTTTAGAGAGAGAAAACTTCAAAGAATCAACTAGAAGGGCACTTGAACTGTGACAAGTAGTTGATTTCCATCTGTGATTTCATCCCCGACTCTTGCCTGATTGTATCAAGTAGTGTTCATCTCTAAACCTGACTAAGGTATGTTTTCGGTTTAACACACTTCCGCACTAGAATTTCTAACATTGTTATCAGAGCATTTGGATTCGGCTCTGGCATATTAACATTTTTAGTAATCAAGAATGAAAAGTAATATGAGTTACTTGAGTTTATTCATGATGAAATGAGAAAAAAAAGCTTAATGCTTAAAATAATTAAACATAGTGAATTCATAAATACAAAATGAAATTAATTGAAATTTTATGCATGTGTTCATCATAATGTCATGAATTCTTCTGGAAATTATTGCATTTAGAACCAGAATATAGTGCATGAATTTAGAGAAATAGTAAGTAAATCGAAATTATTGTTTTAAACATATCTATCTATGTATAGATCGGAATCGCGCAATTTTTATATCTGTGCGTAGATCTTAAAATTATCTTTCTATTGATTTATTATACGTAAAATATTATCATTCTGAGAGATATAAGGGTTGTAAGTTTCGACCTAAGTTGCAGAGAAAAAAAATGAAATGAAGAAGATGAACAGTAATGTGACACGTGTCGCGTTATAATTTGTCTGAAATTTGAATTTTTTTTTGGTCATATCTCTCTGCTTATAGATTGGAATTTCATAATTTTATGTCCATGCGTTGAAATTATCTTTCATTTGATATATTGTACACATAATTTGGACACGTATTTAGATAGATATTAAAAAGGTAAATTTTGGTCATATAATAAGTTATATATGGCTAAAAGTAAGAAAATAAATAAGTTAGATTTATTTTTTTAAGTGATCTTTGTAAATAAACATGTTTTATTTGTTAATTCATGTTAGTCTAATACATTGATCTAGTGGGAGTTCTATTTTGTTTAGAACATAATATAGTGGGAGTTATATTGTGGTTAGAACGTAAAATTTTGTATGAAATAAATTAGTTTATAGTAATAAAATTTTAATATGGGTGATGATTGGAACATAGTGAACTCTCGATCTTGTATTTAAATCATATTACTATGATTTAATTTATGTTCCTTGCAAGATTAGATTATGTGGTTGAAGTATGCAAAGAAATTAATTTTTTTAGATGCTCAAGCAAGTATGTTGTTTGCTTTTAAAAATATCATTGATGTGCTCAACTTAGAAGAGAAACTGGGAAATGATAATTACGATATTTGATATCGAAAAGTCTAGTATAACTTCTAGGAACAAGAGGTGAAAGAGACTCTTTTTCCATTTTATGGAAGAACATGTGCAAGGTACTAAACTCAACATGAGAGGGATAAAGCGGCATATAATCATGGAAAAGAAAGAATAATATAACTCGCATTATTATATTGAGTTGTATGCATGATGATCTCATGTGTGAGTTTAAAGAGTATGAAATTGTAATAAAACATCTTGGATACGTTAAAAGAGAAATTTAGCGACATGGTGGTGATTAAGAATAATCAAAATTTGTTTTACTAATTATAAGTCATGTTAAACATGATTAGACAAAAAATAGAAAAAAAAACAAAATGTTGGTCAGATTATCCAACAGTTATCTTTTGTTACCTATAATAAAAAAAAAATGGAACTCTATGGTAATTTAGATGACGCCCAATATCAATGTTGTAATATTTGAGGATATATAATGTCATCTTGAGTTAGAGAATGAGCGCCTAGACGCTGCTATGCCCATTACAAAATCATTTTTAAAAAATTCAAACTTGGGTTTGAAACATAAGAGAGATAACATAAGATATAAGGCTCTCGATAAGACTGATCCTAAGAGGTATAGGAAATATGCCAAACATGTAAGGCTATGAAGGCAAATGATAAGACCAAAATGAAAAGGCTAGAACATTAGCTCATTTGGTCAATTTGCTCATGGATGCACTGAGGCAAAGAGAGCATCTTTAGCTTATACTTTCACATATGCTTATATTTCTAGTTGTGAAATGCTCACAAAATCTCATCATTTGTGAATTGTAGACTCAAGAGCAACATACCATATGTTTAGATACTACAAAGAAACATTTGTGGAGTACCAAAGGGTACCTAAAACTAAATAAATACAAGATGTTTGTACGTGGGAAATGATTTTAAGGTTGTGATACTGGGTATCAACCTTTGCCAGCTAGGTATGGGTGGCATGAGTTCCATCATACAGTATAATGGCTTATATGTTTATTTATTTATTTATTTATTTTTTTGGGCTTTACTTAACTTAGGATCTGGTTGAGTTTGTGTGATATATATACATATAAATATTTAAACACTTTCTTAGACCAGTGTTAGTTCTAGCTATGCTTGTGATGGTTTCAATGTATATGATTGTACCTCCAATATTATTGGTAGTAATGTTGAGTGTTGTCTTCCATATGTAAAAGATTTTGAATAGGTCACATTGGTGTTGATCAATTAAATAAATTGGCTAGAGAGGAACTTCTTAGTTTACTCAACCGAATTGATCTTGACACATGTGAGCCATGTCTAGATGGAAAGACAATAAGGAAGCCATTTGAAAAGCAATGAAAGCAGAATTTCGATTACAATGATTTCATTCAGACATCTGCGGTCCGATGAATGTGAAGAATAATACCTCATATTTCATTACTTTTATAGAATAATTCACTCGATTCAGGTGTACGCACCCAGTTTCTCACAAATTAGAAGAGTTAGTGTGCTCTAGACGATATATCACTTTGACTGAAACCAATTGGAAAGACAATCAAATGTTGGAGAACTGATCAAGGAAGGGGCATATATCTTAAAAGCTTGAGAAATTGTGCGATGAAAATGTTATTATTAGAAAAATGAAATCCCCTCACTTCTTAAGATGGTTAAGTGTATGATGGCACAAGTAAAACTTCTAGTTTTGTATTGGGATGGTGCACTACTAACTGCTCATATGCACTTAACCATGTGCCTTATTAATTTATTATTTCCAGTCCTTATGAACTATGGACGAAAAGAAAGCATGAGATAATGCATTTAAGACCTTTGGGGTATGTAGAAATTATTCATGACATTTCACATCCTAATTTAAGATTGAGTTCTAGAGGAAAGAAGTGTATCTTCATTAGATACTTTGAGCATTTAAAGGTTATGTGCTCATCGAACAATTAGATGGAAGCATAATAGAAATTAGATTACGAGATGTGATATTATTGAAATTTATTTTTCTAAAAGGGAAGAGATTGAAGGCAAGGGATACATCTTGAAGAGATGGTTGAGCCAATTAGTGTTTTTTTTTACTAACCAATATGTGGAAGTTGATGAAAGTTCTTGCAAACTATCACAACTTAGTGGGAGAGAAACATTGGTTAATAGTCTTTCTTTTTCCCAACTCAACTGAATGGAGTAGTGCAATTGGACAAGAATTAAAACTTATGAAGGTAAATCAAGTATGAGACTTGGTTGATCATCTGATGTGATTGGAAATAAATGAGTTTTTTAAGATCAAAAGAAAGGCAGATAGATCTACAGATAAATATAAGGCTCGCTTGGTAGAAAAAAGGGTAAACCTAACAAGAAGGTATAGATTATGAGGGCAGGAGCGCAAAGTTTTGCAATATCTATTGTTCTGTATAAAATTTACGAAATCTTCTGGGCAGTGGTACATTCGTTTTCATAACCTATAACATCCTATGAATTTATAATGATTAATGAAAACTATTGCGTCTATGTCAAGAGCACTAGAAAGTCTTTTGTAATTCTATCTAGGAAATGACATGAAGTTTCTGATTACCATTAAAAAATGGTTATTATCTTATTTGAAGATGAATTACATGAGATAATATTAACTATGTTCTCGGTGTTAAGATACACAGAGACGGATCAAAGAAATCACTAACTTTGTCACAGAGTCATACATTTGTACAATCTTTGAAATGCATAAGATACTTCACAGTAATCCCATTGAAACTATGGTCATAAAATGTGAAGCTTTAAGCCTTAAGATGTACTTTTATGCTGAAGATGAGAAAAGTGAGATGGAAGAGTCTCATACTCAAGTGATATATGCAGTTTAATGTATGTTATGATGTGCATTTAGCCTAACATTGTTATGTGGTTGACTTGGTAAGGTGTTACAAGTCACAACCCATAAATAAATATTGGATGGTAGTGAAAAGGATCCTCATATACCTAAGTGGGACAATAGACTATTCCTTGTGCTATCAAGGAAGTGATTTACGTTTAACGTGATATACATGCTGATTAGGATAAAGATCTGAATAAGGGTAAATCTACTTAAGAATATGTTTTCTTTTGAGTAATTGTGTGATTACAAAGGATAGCAAGAAGTGACATTGTATAGCTTCATTAGGATGAAGGCTCAATCTATTGCATATTCAACATCAATTTGTGAAATTGTATGGGTGATTAGGTTCTTACATATCGTACAAGTCACGAAAGGGATTTGTGCCCTATGACTAATTGCTCTTATGTGAAGAATCCTATGTATTATTAGAGGATATAGCACACTGAAATCGAAGTTTAGTTTATGAGAGACATTATCAGAAGAAAGATGTGGTACTCTAGTACATAGTTACGCATAGAATGGTAGTTGTTCGTTTAATTAAATACATTCTTAATGATGTATTCTTGCCAATATATATGAGTGTCAGATATGCATAGAATTAGAGGTATGTACTAGTATGGAGCTTTACCACTTGTTTTACTTACTTACACATAAATGTTAAGAGGTGTCACCAAGTAGGAGATTGGTTCACTCACATGAACAATCGCCTCAGATTTCTTAGTGAAATGCTGAGATGAGACTTGATTAGTTGGGCGCTAGTGGGAGCTTGCCTTGTAAGACTTATCATTGTCGCCTTAACAAGATGTTAAGATGAGATATATTTTTGGTATCGATCATGATTGTCCCAGAATCATGAATACTTGGAAGAGCTGGATAAGTACAGAATCAGGCGCTAGAGAGCGAGTTGATAGTAGCTTGATCCACATAGTGGTATTTGTTTATATAATTGGCACATTCTCTTAAGAAAATAGTTAACCACTATGACATGTGTGTCATACAACATGTGCTATGTACGATGATATAGGAAGCGAGTGATCATTTTATTTTAATCCATATCTCTCGCATGTGAGTTCCTATCAACCAATTTATGGTTACAAAGGTTACCCTTAAACCTTCAGCTATGTTCTTGAAGGAAAGAATTAATGCTTGCTACTTTAGTATCTTTTTCGACGGTAATGGAATAATTAGCCTTATGGAACATGCTAGGAAAACATTTAATTTGGAACAGGTGAACATGAGATTGGAAGGGAAAACTATTAGTTTCAGCCACTATATCACTCAGTTGGAGTTTGGATATAGTGAACACATGATGTAGGAGAATCTAACATATGCTTTAGGGATCAGATATGTTAGACCGATATAAAAGACAAATGAGTTTGGAGAACAACGAGATATGCTGAAAAAGCAAAGTGTTTTTTTAGGGTTGTAGCTTGTATGTATTTCTAACAGATGCATAATTTAGCTCTCAAGTGTAGATGTACTCGCAAGGGTCGTACGGTTCATTTGCCGTATGATTTCTGAGTTAGGATTCTCGTGCTTGATCTCTAAGACTTCTCTAGTAATTGACATGCTCCCCATTATGTGTGAGTGGGAGATATTAGATTATGGTTGGTTTGCGCCCATGATTAGGCATCATACCAAATCGATTTGGTTAACCGGTAGTTATAGATTAAACTCCATAAATGAACATATGTGTCTCTTCTAGTTAAACATATGTGTCTCTTCTAGTTGAACATATGTGACTCTTCACAATGTACTCTTTGGTTGTCTATAAATAGAATACATTGAAGAGAGAAGAGAACAATTAATCCATGTGATAAGAAGAATAAATCTAGAGAGAGAGTAAAACATTTTAGAGAGAGAAAGCTTCAAAGAATCAACTAGAAGGGCACTTGAACTATGACAAGTGGTTGATTTCCATCTGTGATTTCATCCTTGATACTTGCCCGATTGTATCAAGTAGTGTTCATCTCTAAACCGGGCTAAGGTATGTTTTCGGTTTAACACACTTCCGCACTAGAATTTCTAACAAATTGATGGAAAGCTCGTGAGATAAATCTCAACAAGACACCGTGTCGGTGATACGCTGTCCCTTACGTTCACCATATCACATAACCATGTTTCATTGGTGTGATGAAAACCAAGAGCTCTTCATACGACACATCATAACAAACCAGAGGTTGCTTATCTCGTTCAGATGTTTTGAACTCGCTTGCTCATCTATAAATGACATCTCATCCGAGATGGTAAGAGAGAAACCCGACGTCATGTTCAAGACCAATCAAACCGACATCTCTTTCGAGATGATGAGAAATGAACTATGTTAGAGTTGATCTCGCAATGGATACGTAGGCAACTTGACTTCGAGTGTAGTCACAATCCTTCTCTCTCCAATGTCCATATGTTATTTGGCATATGAATAAAGTCCATTTTGTCGATTCAGACATGATTACATCGATGTTGTTATGAGGAGTTTGTGCCCACATTATTTCTTCCCTAATCTTTTTTATACAAACACTACCAAATATTGGGTGTAGGTTTAAGGATCCACATATATTGCCACCAGATGCCCCTTTTTTGCAAGCGTTTTTGATTTTTTCTTTTTTTTTTTGTGTTTCTTTAGGAAGATAGGAGTAGCGTATTGACAGGAAAATTTCGTGTTTGGTAGGTAGGGTTTTAACAATGAATTTACAATGAAATGGTTATTACAACGGCAAAACGACTAGCTTATGACTATACGTTTTTTCTTAACAACCAATCACGCACACAACAAACATGTGTCACCTACCATCTAATTTTACTTGTATGTTAGTTGTTAGTTGGATACAACTTTGGAGGTTGTAGCATACTCGTAACTTAACAATATGTTACGACGGCACTTACCGTTCCTCGTTAACAAGTCGTAACTTCACGTCATATTTATGCCAAAACTTTTTCAATTGGCCAGTTACGACTCGATTACGACGAATCTGTATTTAGACATAAAAAGTTGTTAAATTGACAATAAATTACGATGAAAAATAAACATCGTTATGTGTCGACAACCAGTGATGTCAGACTTACGTTATTCGCATGTTTTCTTGTAGTTTTATGTGTCGACAACCAGTGATCTCGGAGGAGACAGTGGCGGAGCGAGCGGGAGCCCGTTGGGACCAAGCTGTTGCGTGGAGTGATAGGGTTTTGGTCCGCATCAAGCTGGGGAGTTTCAACAAATGGTGTGCCGTCCGGGTTAAGTCGCGGTAACTTTCATGGGGGTTCAGATGCGTTTTTTCTAGGCATTGTGCTATGTGTTTCACGTCGGAATGTAGAGGGATGGTTTTTTAGAATCTCCCCTTCCTTTTGGATCTCAAGATCCACTTCAGAAATTAGGTATAGGGCGTCACATGTATAAGAACAAATGTATACAAAACTGTATACTGATGATTTTGTATAGAAAAGTGTATATGATTGATAATACAAGTAGAAAATGAGTAAGAATACATAAGGTATCTAAGAACTAAGATGTATGTATGTATTGAAAGTGTAATATTACTCTAGAAGAATTCGGATCCACTTGATGTCTTTGGTCTCTCTGTTATAGGTTTTTTGGAATGAATCGTAGTGACAATGTGATTTCCGACTAGTATAAGGTGTCTTTATGGTCGCTATTAATGTTTTGACCTCTGTTACACTGTAGTTTGAATATGTCAGATCGGCGTGGACTGTCTCTTGAGTTTGGTATGGGCTTTGGGACTGTGTGGGCCCATCATCTTCTTGTAGGTCCTCAGGAGCATTGGATCAAAATTTTAGACCGGGTATGGAACGGATTGAAATCCACCTCTAACAAATATGTTGCTCTTTATAAACACAGGTGTTGAAGCACACTCAAGAGAGGAAACACATTCAACAAGAACCGTAAAAAGCCCTAGGAGCTATAACTTGATACGTAAATCTCACGTTTTTGCTGACTCTCCTTTGTATGGACCGTGGTAACTTTCAGCCCATAAACCTTCTCCATAAGCATGTGTTGATCATAGCCTTGGACTATGTTTGGCCATCACAACTCACACTATCTAAGATTCTAAATAATGATGATCGTCAAGTAGATACTTATACCTGAAACTGATATGTTTCGGTTCAGACAATCAAATCATTTAATGTTAATGCTTACTCCATGTTGGAGGATGGGCCTACGGCCCATTCGCGAGTTGGGCATATTAGGAGCGGCCCAAGATCATTGGGACGGTCCATCCGGCGGAAGAAACCCTCGCGGCAAGTAAGAAAAGACAAGACAAACTATGAGCTATGGGATAAGTCGCGCTCATCGTCATACGCAACCAAGGTCCAACCACCTCGAGCTACACAAGCAATAGCGTGATGATGATCGTCGAACCAACTCTCTGACACACCTGCCATGATGAGGAAAAGAGGAAGTAGAATCTATATATATGGGCATTCAATGAAGGAGAAGAGGAAGAAGGAAAAAAGAGAGAAAAGGCAGAGAGAGAATCAAGCATTGACGACGAGTTCATTTTTTAATCTTTGTGATCTCTCTCTTTTCTCTTTTTGGCTAATCACTCGTACACTTCAATAAACAAAACCTTAGGCTCGATTATTCTTAATTATTGTTGATTAAAGATCTTGACCTAGATTACCGGTTCTAGGATACAACACTCAATAGATGTTAAAAGTCGTTTTGTTCTGAATCATATGATTCTTTTTCGGGATAAAAATCATATAATTCTTTATGTTTAAACTTTTTAACGATAGTCCTGAACATGATTAAGGGATTGATTGGTTTTGCTGTTATCACTCTAAAACACTGGTTTTACCGCTATCATTCAAAAACATTGGTTTTGCCGTTATCATTCGCAAACACTGCATTTTCGAGTGGTAGCGGTTTTTGGCGTAATGCAACAATTTTAAACACTACTCTAAATCTTTCAGAATCAAAAATTTGTTCCATCTATCAATTGTGGTTGTAGAAGGACAATAAAATGATTTAAAAAAAATTAGTTAAAATTTTAAAATCGAGATAATATAAATACTAATATATATATATATATATAAATTATATTATAATAATTTAAAGAAAAATATTTTCTATTTAATATTCATATATATATATAAACCTAAAAAATTATTTTTTAAAATTTAATACTATGATTTTATAATTATAATTTTTATATTTTATTATATTAATATGATTTTAATATTTTATATTATATAAAATATTAATATTGTTCATTTATTATTAAACCACAACTGCATTTGATAGTCAACCATTTATAAATATCTCACACATATACCAATTTTTAGATGTTATACCAGTTTTACAAATCGTCTAATAACACTTAAAACCGCAATCACCCATATCCATAAATTTCAACAATCAAATACATAATTACTGTACTGACAGTTATCAAACCCTAAAATTATTAGGGCTTTATTGGCAGAGCATTAGCATAAACATTACGCTCTTTATTATCCAATCAATACTTGCTAGAAAAGCATTTAGAAAAGCATTTCCAAATGTTAATGCTTTCCAAATGCTAATGCTCTTCAAATATTATTTGCCCAATACTCTCATATAAAAATTTTAGTAGAGCATATGCATTTATTATTTATAAAATTTAAAAATATATAATTAATTTTATTTAATAATATCATAACCATATGTTTATATCCATAAAATAAAATTTATAGAAAATGAATTTACAATTAAAATATTTTTTTCATTTTCTAAAAAATAATACATCACAATTAAAATAGAATTTAGTTATATAACTAAATTATATATTAAGTGTCAAATATTATTTAAATATATAATTTATAAAAAAGTAAATTTATTTTTTTGATATAAACATAATTTTTGATATTATTAAATAAACTAAATTAATTATATATTTTCTTAATTGTATATATTAATATATATATATATATAATATGTATAAAATATTTAAATTAATATATATATATATATATATATATATATATATATATTATACTAGTTTTATGATAATTTAAAAGTAATATACTATGACAGCTTTACAAGTCTTTTTATTAAATAATTTAAGGAAAATTGTCAAAAATACTATTTTCATAGTATCAGTTTTCATGTTTACCTTAATTACTTTTACCATTATTTTTTTAAGAGACAAAAAACACATTAACCCTTGGGTTAATTAATCTAATACTTAGGGTTTAGAGTTGAGGGGTGGGGTAAGGTTTATGAATGTAAAATTTAGGATTCTAATTAATTTTTTTTAAAAATACCTATTTAAATAATGGTATTTATGAAAATGTCTTTTTATTGAAGGTAAAAGTTAAAAGTGGTACCAATAAGGGGAATTTTCATGTTTACCACATTATTGGTACCACTTTTCACTTTTACCTTCATTAAAAAGACATTTTCATGAATACCATTTTGTAAGACCAATGTTTTTAAGAAATTAATTAGAATCCTAAATTTTACATTCATAAACCCTATTTCACCATATACTCACCACTCAATTCTAAAGCCTAAGTCTTATCTTAATTAATCCAAAGGTTATAACTGTGTTTTTTTACTCTTAAAAAATAAGGGTAAAAGTGATTAAGGTAACATGAAAGTGGTATTATGAAAGTAGTATTTTTGATAATTTTCCTACCAATAATGTGGTAAACATGAAAATTCCCCATGTAAGGGAAATTATCAAAAATATCACTTTAATAGTACTACTTTTCATCGTTACCTTAATCACTTTTACCATTATTTTTTAAGATGAAAAAACGCATTTATAACTTTTGGGTTAATTAATCTAAGATTTAGGGTTTAGAGTTGAAGGTTGGGGTAAGGTTTATGAATGTAAAATTTAGGATTCTAATCATTTTTTTTAAATTACCTCTTCAAAGAATGATATTTATAAAAATGTCTTTTTAATGAAGGTAAAAATGAAAAGTGGTATCAATAATGTGGTAAACATGAAAATTTCTCATAGTTTAATGAGATCATATAGCTTCTCCTGCATACTGATTCTCTAGTATATTGCTACTATTTTATCATTCCAATAAAATTGGACCTAACTTTTATTTTTTTTAAATTATATCGTATTTGAAATATAGTTTAATTTAATTAAAATAGTGTATTTTTGGTTTTTAAAGTATTAAAATAAAATATAAATTAATTATATAATATTGATTTTGTGTAAGAGAATTTTTTTAATAACTAAAATTTATGTTGTTGAACTATTTTAAATCTCATTGATCTTATAAAAATATATACTGAAATTTTTTATTATCCAACTATTTAAAACTAAAAATTAAAAATGTTATTTTTTTATTATCCAACTATTTAAAACTAAAAATTAAAAATGTTAATTTTTTAATTATTATTCAAAAACTATAATAGTATAAACATAATATATATTTTTGATATAACATGATTATCCGTAAAACTGTAGGCAAACACCTAGTAATTTAATTATATCCAAAGCAGTAGTATTTCCAACACGTGTTTTAGGGCTCGTTACATTCAAATTAGACCTAACTTTTGTTTCAAATTAAGTTTTATATGTTCACACACACTTCATACCAGTGTCAACCATTGTGAGAAACGTGAAATTTTCCAACACTTAGGCGGTGAATGGTGACATATGTGAAAGCATATTTCATTTGCGTTTTTTGAATACCACTATTTGTCACCAATCGTAGTTATACTTTACATTTTGCGTTTTTCCTAAAGAAAAAAAAATATTCTTTTGCGGTTTTCAATATAGTGCAATTACCAAGCGGACCACACCTTCTCTGTTAAGCAGCAAATACTCGGCGTTTTTTTCCAAAACCACACTAAACAGTAACTTTTTTATTTAAATAAAAGCACCTTCTTTTTTTGAACAAATATAAGAGCATCTTTTCTTATATATCAGACCATATGATTATTAATAATCAAAGCCATGAAAGACACGCTTGGGAGACTCAACAGTCAACAGTATTCAACAAATTGCTTCTAAAATTATTGGTATATAAATTAATTTCATCTAATATTAGTTATATACATATATATATATATATTTTTTTTTTTCTTTTGAAAATTAGATTGAATTTTCCCTCAAACCATGATTCGATCATTTATCTGATTACAAGTTGTTTTAGGACATTTTAAATAATTACCGTTATTTTTTCAAAATTATATTAATTTGAAATAAGTTTGAGTTTTATTTCAATGATTTTCTTTATTTTCTGTCAAAAAAATATTTCAAGTATATTCTTTTATTAGTAATTACTATTACTATTAATTTTAATAATATTTTTTATTTTTAAAACTTACAAATTTTATATGATAATAATTTTACTTGAACTAAACCTTATTATATATAGAAATTTAGTTTTAATAGAATTTACAATAATTATATAAATATCAAATTTTAAATTTTAAACCTTATTATATATAGAAATTTAGTTTTAATATAATTTAGTTATTTCAATTACAAAAATGTATATTTAAGACATTCTGATTTAAATTATTTATTATATAATATATTCAGTTTCTATTATTTTATTAATTAAAAAAATTATTTAATACCGCAAATATATATTGTCACCAATCAAGTAAAATTTTGCATTGTTTTTTACTTAAAACCACAGTTGTATAATATTGCACTTGAATTTCACACGAACCACAGTTGCACCGTACCGCACTTTAATTATGTACCGTTTTTATTATGTATCTGGACCGACTTTAATGCAAACGCTCGGGAAGGTGTGTCAAGATAATATCTTTGGACCCGTCAACAATCACCAAAAGATACTCCCTCCGTTTCTAAATAAGTGTCACTTTGACACTTTTCACGGAGATTAAGAAAATGGAAAAATATACTAATGTACCCTTATTTAATGTTCAATTATTTGAATAAAAATGATTTTAAAAAATATCTATTGGTTATCTAAAAGGATAAAAAAGAGATTATATGTGAAAAGTTGTATTGAAAATGCAAAGTGACGCTTATTTTGAAACAAAAAGAAAAAGGTAAAGTGACACTTATTTAGAAACAGAAGGAGTATATGAACAGAATAAAAAAATTAAACTTTTTGTTTTCCCCAAAAGAGGATTTCAATTTTATGAGTATACAAAAAAGGTCGTTTATGATCACATAAAATCGAATATCCAAAGCGAATCTCGACTCCACTCCGTTGGAGAGATTGGCCTTTTCCCATTTCCACCTCTCTTCTTCCTTCAGCGTCACCTGTAAGGCTGTAAGCATCAGCACAAATCTCCATTGTTCTTTAGAGTAAATATATCTTTACATTTCATCTTTGGATTTACATCTGCCTGATTCTCACTGAAGAAACAGATTTGGAAATCCTCCCCCCCCCCTTGCGTTACGGTTTGGAGATCGTAGATCAGATTCATTACATTTTTCGTAGATCTGGATATATATGATCTCATCAACGACCCAGAAACCTCAATTTGATTTCAATCAGATCGATCATGTCGAGTCATCATGGCGTGGAGCACGTTGGTTTACCCACGCAAATGAAATCCAAACAGGGCTCCTGCAACCCGGTCAAGAAACCCGGACCCGTTTCCATGGACCACGTTCTTCTAGCTCTCCGCGAGACGAGGGAAGAACGAGACTTGCGAATCCGTAGCTTATTCAATTTCTTCGATTCTGAGAATGTTGGGTACTTGGATTGCGCACAGATCGAGAAAGGGTTGGTCGCGCTTCAAATCCCTAGTGGGTACAAGTACGCCAAGGAGTTGTTTAGGGTCTGCGATGCGAATCGAGACGGGCGTGTGGACTATCACGAGTTTCGTAGATACATGGATGATAAGGAACTTGAGTTGTATAGGATATTTCAAGCTATTGATGTTGAGCACAATGGTTGCATTTCTCCTGAGGGACTCTGGGATTCACTCGTTCAGGCCGGTATGGTCTTATTCCCCTACATGCTCAATCTCTGCAAGCCTTCTTCTTGTTAGCTGCTACTAGCCTTTGGTAAACATTTGAAAAGAAATTAGGGCAAGTTTGTACAATTATGTTGATGCAAGGATAAGGAAAGCTTTCTGTCTAGGTTTATATTTTTTTGTCAATAGATGCACATATTGGTTAATATGAGACTCTTGTGGTCCTTTTGTGTATTAGAATTGCCTTGTACGTAATGAAGATGTTGGTTTGATTTGGTTTACCATTGTTAACACCCTCTCTTGTATGTATGCATCTTAATAACAAAGCATTGTTGTCTATTTTTGTTATTTTTGTCTCAGATCTTTGTAGAAACCACAACTTTTGTGTGTGTTATTCCCTGTTTTCGTCCTATAAGCCACAACAGTTTCTATATTGCAGGAATTGAGATAAATGATGAGGAGCTAGCTCGCTTTGTGGAGCACGTAGACAAGGACAATGATGGAATCATACTGTTTGAAGAATGGAGAGATTTTCTTTTGCTTTATCCTCACGAAGCCACCATCGAAAACATTTACCACCACTGGGAAAGAGTGTGTCTTGTGGACATTGGAGAACAAGCCGTTATCCCAGAAGGAATGAGCAAACATGTAAAGAGGAGCAACTACTTCATTGCAGGTGGGCTTCCTTAATTGTTCTTTTTTTTTTCTTAAAACATAAGACAAAATTGGCTTTTGACAACAAGATAGTACTGTCACAGGTGGCATAGCCGGTGCTGCTTCTAGGACTGCGACTGCACCTCTAGATCGCTTAAAAGTTCTTTTGCAAATTCAGAAAACGGATGCCAAAATCCGAGATGCTGTAAAGACGATATGGAATCAAGGTGGGGTTCGGGGTTTTTTTCGAGGTAACGGGTTGAATATTGTGAAGGTAGCACCAGAGAGTGCCATCAAGTTCTATGCATATGAACTTTTCAAGAATGCTATTGGTGAAAACATGGGTGAAGACAAGGCGGATATAGGCACAACGGCTAGACTTTTTGCTGGAGGTATGGCTGGTGCAGTGGCTCAAGCTTCTATATACCCTTTGGATCTTGTGAAAACTAGGTTGCAGACATGCACTAGCCAAGCAGGTGCTGTTTGTCCCCGGATTGGAACGCTCACTAAAGACATATTGGTTCATGAAGGTCCACGTGCCTTCTACAAAGGTCTTTTCCCTTCTCTTCTCGGGATTATTCCTTATGCCGGTATCGACCTTGCTGCATATGAGACATTAAAGGACTTGTCCAGGACATATATTCTTCAAGAGGACGCCGGTAAATCTCTTTATTGCTATATTCTTACAGTCTGCTCGAATGTGCTTGAACGTAGACTCATAAAACTTGGCCCGGGTGTGGACTTCAGAACCAGGTCCGCTCGTGCAACTAGGATGTGGAACAGTCTCAGGAGCTCTTGGAGCAACCTGTGTTTATCCTTTACAGGTTGTTAGAACAAGGTAATCAATTCCAATGCCCATTTGCTTTTCCTACTCTCTCTCTCTCTCTCTCTCTCTACAAGCTCCATACAGAAGCAAATATCAGTTCTCGCGTGCATTTGAAGTATTTTTCATATATGAAATATATGTAGAATGCAAGCGGAGCGAACAAGGACGTCGATGTCTGGAGTATTCAGGAGGACAATAAGTGAAGAAGGGTACAAAGCACTCTACAAAGGGCTTCTACCGAATCTTCTAAAGGTTGTTCCTGCTGCAAGCATTACTTATATGGTCTACGAAGCAATGAAAAAGAGTCTAGAACTTGATTAATGACCTCATCTTGATATTGACGAAAGAGTGGAAATAATAAAAAGAGAACCTAGTTAAAACTAGGTTGTTTTTAACATACTTGATTCTTCTAATCATCATTTGTAATGAGATAATAATAATATTCTATGATGTTCTTGTTTCTTTAAACTTTTTTTTTGAGTGTTGAAAGCTCTCTTATAGTTTTGAATTCTTGGCTGAACAAATTGTAGTTACTTTCTTACCTTAATCATATACTCCAGGTTCGTGTATTAGAGTCAATGTTGCTGTAGTGGTCCTAGACTCCTGGTGGACAGTGGAAAAAAATATAGGTGACGTCTTGTCGCTTGCGTGTAAACTATTAAAACATCTTCCCGTTTTGACTTTTGACTTTACATGATTACATTAATAAAAGATTTATTTTTGTTTAAAAGGTTTTTTTCTTTTCTGTCGACTATTGTATTTCATTAAAGCCTCATAAGGCAAGGAGTACAACTTTTAAGTGTTACACGTACGTGTCAATAAATTAAATACAAAACAACCACGTGGCAAAAAAGACTTATGCAAGTGTGAACACTACCACCCAAACGCCAGAAATTTCAGCGCTACTACAACCACCGTCTTCGTCACCACGAAGCCATCTCGAAGCTTTGTACTCCTTTTTCTCCAATCCTCCGCCAATACCGCCGCATAAAGTCAAGAACCTTTTCAACTACGGATGATAATAATAGGGAAGACTCAATTGATTTAAAAGAAATTTTTTGTCGGACCATCGTCTCAAGATACCGACTCTACTAAATAACCTTTAAACCAACCAAGCTAAATCCAAGATCGCATCTTCCTCACCATCAAAGATACTTTACTCTATAGCAAATTATAGGCTCCTATAAGGATGAGTAAAGATTGATTCTTTTAGGAAGGAGTAAGCGTGTAACCGAAGAAGAGAGTTTCTGACTTATAGCATACGAGATACGATGATAAGCTGCAGATGAGGAGAACAAATCCGATTTTTTTATAAATCGGACACTTTATTATATCAACCAAAACAGAGATGAAACAAAGAAACTTGAAGAACTGCTCTGTTTTAAAGTTGAAACACTTCAAAATCGCCTGAAGCGAAGAGTAAATCCGCAAACGGAAAAGAGAATCGATCTTTTGATCGAATTATATTACACAAAAAACAAAAAACTCTCTAATCCTCTCTATTCCTTCTGAAGGATATGTTATTGATAAGAAGAAAGATAGAGAGAATTTTATCTCTCTATTTTTGTTTGAAAGGTTAATCTTATTTATTTGATTTATTTGAAGAGATTACAATTTCATCGGATGTCTCAAAGGGACAATAATAATAGTGTTGATAAAAAAAAAGAATTTACGAAAGAGGAATTAGGCTACATAACCGTAGTAAAAGAAAAACAAAGTTTATATCCATAACAACACAAAAGCTACGATATATAATATGATGATTTTAGACGTAAATATATTTTTCCGCGCATGAAAAGGAAAATAAAGTCTTTTTATCGGTACAAAGTAACTAAAAACGTCATTTTTATTTTTATTTTTTACATACAGCGTCGGAAAAACAATTTGGAGAGTATGCTTGTGAATTTGAGTTAGAGCAGAGAAAATAGTAAATCGATAAGTTCTATTTGCTGTGAGAAAATTGTGTTTGGTTAGTAAGGGTTTAAGGTTGCAGATCCAGAGCGGCGGAGTAACCACTGGTGAGAAAAAGGTATTGTGTCAAAATTGCGTGTGTTTCTCAGTTTATTACCAACGATTCGTTGAGGTTCGAAAAAAGATGATTGAATAACTATAATAATGGAATATGGTGTTGTAATGAACATTGATTGGGGTTTCCTCAGGTTAGGAGAAGAAGATAAATGCACTCTCTATTCTATTTGGAACCTTAATAATATAGTAAACATACATAAAACTAAGCTGTTTTGGTAAAGTATAAATATATTATGTAGAAACGTAAAACAATTGTTATACAGATATATAATTGACCCTTCGCAACAGTACACAACATAAGAAACTTGAGTGATGTTCAGTTTGGTTGCTCAACCTATACTATAATGTTCTTATAAATATGCTTGATTAGTAAGATCTTGATGTCTTTGTTAGCATGTGTTATTTTTGTCAACTGTGTTGACAAGCATTATTGTAGTTTTTAGTATGCAATGTATAAATTAGAATTGCAATTTTTATACTATTCCTAGTCAACAATAGTATAGTATTTGTGTGGATATAAGGAGATATTGTTTTACTCACCTAAAGTCTTTCTTGATGCAGTTATAGGATGGGGGAGTTAAGCTAAGACACAGTGACAAACATATGCATTTATATTATGTGTTCCTTCTTTCATCGAAGTAAACCTTCATGTTGTAGTGATATATGTTGTAGCCACAAAAACTTTACTATATGAACGAGTAAAATATCATAGTAGCAACTGATTTTGTTGCACGATGAAAAATGAATACCTATACTATAATATTCTTATAAATAAGTTTGATTAGTAAGAGCTCAATATTCGTGTTAGCATGTACTTTTCTTGTCAACTGTGTTACAAGAATTGTTGTAGCTTTCAATATGGAGTGTAAGTGAATTAGAATTACAATTTTTTTACTATTCCTAGGCCATAATAGTATAGTAATCATGTTTTGTGGGTATAAGGAGATGTGGTTTTACTCACCTCAAGTCTTTCCTATTGCAGTTATAGGATGGAGGTGTTAAGCACTGGCACTGACTATACTCTATGGTGTATAGTATAGTAAAATTTCTTATATATTAGTCTCATATGTATTTTATGCAACAAAGAAGTATGTTTCTATTGTGATATAATAAAGAACTTCCATTTCTATATTATTATAGTATAAATATCAGTTGGAATACGCAACAATTACTTTAAATACAACTTAACCATGTGTTAGTTGCTATTTCGGATTCCCGTAGGTTTATTAGTTGTAGCTTGTTGTTTTTGGCGGCATCTAACACATTGTCTCAACCGATAAACCCAGTGTGATTAATCATTGTAGATAACATAGTCAAATAAATAGGTTATTTGTTTCTATTCGATTATACTATATTATATATTATGTAGTATATAATTGTATTGTGTTTGGTGCTACCTAGGGTTATACTATATGACATATAGTATATTAATATTTGGCATTTGTCTGTTTTACATTGTGTCAGTACGTCTTTAATATAGTACAGTCCTCCAATTTTACGTCATTTATGTTCAAAAATTGTCTACTACATATTTTATTGAATCAAAGTTTAAGTGCCTCAGTAGAGCCATCCCATTTGTACTTATTGGTCATGCAAACTTGTAAAATATGAGAGGTGCTTTGTTGAATCATTGTTATCCAACTATATATTTCATCTTATCATGTTGTTTAGTTAATCAGTTGCTTTAATACACTTAAATTGTTTACATTGACATTTATGTAGCTACTATAATGTGAAGTTAGTATAGTCATTTAAGATATTATCCCGGGATCTGGTCTTTTTGTTAATGGCGAACTTATACTATCTAAGATATACTATAGTATAATTTTTTAAATGACAATACAATGACTATTATGCTTATAAATGTTGCTTGTGCAAGCAACTGAACATTGACCTTTATGTAGCTACTATCGTGTGAACCTAGTATAACCCTTTAAGATGGTATCCTGGAATCTCTTCTTTTTGTTACTGTCGAACCTATACTATCTAAGATGGTATCCTGGATGGAGCTCAGACCGAGTTCAGTAAGCTAAGGCAGATAGATCAGCTAGTAGACCTAGCTCAATCAGCTGGACCAACTAACGGGGAGCTCAACTCAACTCGCTGGAGTGTTCAACAGTTGAGCCAGCTGGTCGGGTCGGGGTTGTTATCTGGCTGATGGTTGGATCAGGTATGGATCCTAACTTGGTCTATTAAGCCGTAGCACGTGTGGCGAGCGTGTTAGGCATTTTTGGCTGAATGGCGTGTATGGATAACCGTCCAGGCGGTTATCAAAAAGGCACCTTTTCGCCCAAAAAATTTTCGACTGAGTTTTTTTTTATATATCAGACCTTAGGGTTGATTTTAAGATAGAATTTCCCTTAGGAAAATCACCAAAATGATCAGAGCACAAAGGCAATCTGAAAGAGAGAAACTTGGGCGATTTAGAAGGAAAACTTGATTTGAATCAAGCCAAGAAGGCAATTCGACCAAAGTGTCTTGAAGGCTCGAAGCCAAGGATGGATGTGTAGTTAGATAAACTGATTAAGATCGATTGCTTTGTAATAGCTTATACGGCAAACTCTCATTGAATTGAATATTTTGTGAAAGAATAAAGAATCGGTTTATCTCTTATCATACTGACTCTATTATACTCACATATAGACTTTAACATATGACTCACATAATTAAACGATTGTGTTGTTTAAAGAATAAGGTAAGAATAAGGTCTTAAAACAAAATGAATGCCTTACAAAAATTCAGGGTCGAATCATAGCAACCTCACCGAACTTAGAGTCCGGGTTAGGGCGCTTAGATCTTGTTTTCTGCAGTGTCTCATGTCCGGTGCAAAGTTACAATTATGCCCTCAGCCGAGTTACACTTCTAGGTATGAGCGCCTAGTAAGAGTGACAACTCTTCTTCTAGGCAAGAGTTTGTGAGTTACTCTCCGATCTAGACATGAGTTTACAAAAACTTTCCTTTGCCTAGGCATTTATGCCAAGGAACAGTGCAACTCGTCTTCTAGGCATGAGTTTACAGTCAACTCGCCTAGGAAGAGTAGAACTCGACTTCTAGGCATGACTTCACAATCAACTTGCCTATGAAGAGTACAACTCGCTTACGAAGAATACAACTCGCCTTTTACGCATGAGATCAAAGTCGTGTCACCTTTACCTAGGCATGAATGTTAAGGCATTAGTACAACTCGCCTTTTAGGCATGAGTTCATAGTAAACACACCTAGGAAGAGTAAAACTTTCCTTTTAAAAATGAGTGACTCACCGAGTTAGGGTTTCCTAGTAAGGGTACAACATATTCGATTTAGGATTGTTAAAGATAATTCTAATTTTTTTTATTTAGATTTATTCTTATTTGAGTCTTTCCAATTTAGGGTTATTACAGAAAATTATGGGTTTTCAATTATTTAGGATTCTTCTTGTTATCCATTTAAAATTTTTTTTTGGATATTTTATTTAATTCATATATAATCTGAATTATGTATAACTAACTTAGTCGAACTCGATATAACTAACACAATAGTACACAGTATAACTAGTACAACTAATTATAACTCGGTATAACTAATTCAATATCACCAGTACGACGCAGTATAATTCAATATAACTAGTACAACTTAAAATAATTAACTCAATAGTATTTAATATAATGAAGTATAACTCGGTACAACTAGGTAAAATTATATCAGTATAACGTAGTTTGACCAGTTGTATATCGATAATTAAAATTTGAAATTTAAAAAAAAAATTGTGAAATTTGAAATTTAATTTTTCTTTTTGTAGAAAATTAATTTACATAGAGGGTTTAACAGGTCCATAATTGATAGGGGCAAATAATAATCTTCATTGAAAAAAAAAAGATAGGGGCAAATAAGATGATTTGAAATCAAACAAAATAAACTTTTCTTCTCCGCAGTGGGCATCACCTCCGTGTCGCATCCTCTCAAGGACAATTGATAGATTTGTGGTGTTAGGAAACGTAAGCTCTCTCTCCATCAACATTTCATCTCTAACATTACTTGAATCTGCCATTGATAGATTTGTGTGTGGTAGGTTTTTTGAAGCTTTTGCCTTCTGAAGTGGTTGAGCATCTTGATATCTTAGAGCGTAAAGATTCAAGCTCCCATGTTAAGAAAGTCGTGTACCTAACCAGTACTGATTCAAGTGCTCATGTTCGTGGGAACGGGACGCGTTTTAATTTGTTTAGTGGGAACCAGACTTTTGCTGAGAGAGAATAGTTTTCAGGTCATCACTTGGTAACTCTTACAAGGCTGTTGGGGAAAAAATACACTCGGCATAACGGAAACTACTGAGTGTTCGTGTTTTCCCTGATTTTTTGTGAATATGTGAGAAAAATACTTCAACAATAGCAGAATATCGTATAAGCATAAACTAAATGAGACAATCACTTTTTACGTGGAAAACCTCCTCAATGTGAGAAGGAAAAACTACGGGATCGTAGTCCACTCAACAATACACTATATAAATGGGAATTAGTACAACTACGTTCTCCATGTTCAACAAACTGAACAGAACAAAAACTCAAGCTACAAAGAGCTATCTCCAACACAAGAGAGTAAAACAAAGTTTCAAAACCAGCAGCAACAAAAAGACCTCAGCTCACAAGGATTCCGGAAACCAGAGACTAATCCCACCGTACAAATCCAAGATAAACAAGTCAACAATACCTCTGCCAAATTTCAGTGCAATCAGAGAAGATCTCACAGTCGGATTTACCAAACACTCAAAACATCACGGCTAAAGCACTTTGACGACCAGCTTCAAGAAAACCCAGATAACAGAAGATCCAACTGTTAAAATCTGAATCCCTTCGGTGAACCTATTACCCACTGACTGAAGAAGCTTCCCATAAAATATCAGCCCGATCAGGATATGTTTGACCCTCCATAACCTACCTTAACAAACCCATAGGAATTCTGCCTCTTCTCTCATTTTCTCTCTTTTGTCTCTACACACAAAATTAGGTTAAGAGACTTTATATAGTGTCTCACTAACCCTAAGGCCCAATAATAATTTCATGGACTAATGTCAATGGCCGAACACCAAGTTTGGTTATTTCTAACCAAACTCATTGGATTTCTTCCATCTAAAAGGAACCCAACAAACTCTCCCTTCGACTAGGTGGAGGAAACAGCCATACCGCTATCCCTCGGCATACCTCAATTTTCCCCCTCGGCAAAGATTTTGTCATCATATCAGCTCTATTGTCATCCGTATGAAATTTTTCAAGTTTCACTTCCTTAGAAGCAACCACATCACGTATCCAATGTTACCTCCTATGAATGTGTTTCGACTTCGAATGAAATGTAAAACATTTCCCGAGACAAATGGCACTTTGACTATCACAAAGCAACATATACTTTTCTTGCTTGAAACCGATCTCTTCACAGAAGTGCTTCATCCACAACAACTATTTACAAGCTTCAGTTGCAGCAATGAACTTTGCCTCAGTGGTAGATAGTGCAACACACTTTTGCAACCTTGACTGCCATGCCACAGCTGCACCCGCAAATGTTACCAAGTAACCCAAAGTAGACTTACTAGAGTCAACCTCTCCAAACATGTTAGAATCAGTAAAACTGACAAGCAAAGGCTTCTTAGGCCAAAAAGTAATCTTCAAATCAGAAGTTCCTCGGAGATAACTCAAAATTCACTTCACTGCATTCAAATGTTCTCTTCCTGGATTGGAGAGAAACCTGCTGACAACTCCAATGGCGTAGGCTAAATCTGGTCTTGTACAGACTATGGCATACATCAAACTACCCACTACAGAAGAATATGGTACTCTCGCCATATCTTCCTTCTCCGCATATGTCTTAGGACTCTGTTGACTGCTCAGTCTTAAGTGTGGAGCAATAGGAGTACTCAACACTTTAGACTTGTCCATGTGAAACTATTTAAGTACTTTTTCAATGTACTTCTCCTGAGACAAGTGAATCATCTTCTCACCTCTATCTTGAACAATCCTCATACCGAGAATATGTTTCGCTGGACCCATATCTTTCATGGCAAAGGACATGCACAACTACTCTTTCAGCTCCTTAATTCTATCCATGTTACTGCCCACAATCAACATATCATTGACATAAAACAACAAGATGATAAAGTCATCATCACCAAACACCTTCACAAATACACAATGGTCTGAATCAGTCTCTGCATAACTATGCTCCCCCATAACAGACTTGAACTTCATATACCACTACCTCGGTGCTCGCTTCAATCCATAAAGGCTTTTATTCAAGTGGCAAACCAAATATTCCTTGCCCTTTTTCACATAGCCTTCCAGCTGTTCCATGTAGATCTCTTCCTCCAAATCACCATGAAGGAAAGCAGTCTTCACATCCATTTGCTCAACCTCTAGATCAAGACTTGCTGCCAATCCAAGCACAACCCGAATGGATGACATCTTCACAACAAGAGAAAAGATTTCATCATAATTAATCCCCTTCTTCTGGTTGTAGCCTTTCACAACCAATCTAGTTTGTATCGAGGTGGCAAATTGGTATCTTCATGCTTAATTCTATACACCCATTTATTAAACATAGCCTTTTTGTCCTTAGGCAATTCCACCAACTCAAATGTATCATTCTTCTCAAAAGAATCTATCTCCTCATCCATGGTGCCAAACCACATATCCTTGTGTTCATCCTATAAAGCTTCATCGTAGCTTTCAGGCTCTCCCCATCAGTAAGCATCACATACTCACTAGGATCATACCTTGTCGACGGTTTAAGAGCTCTCTCGGATCTTCTAACAATAGTAGGTTGGTTCTCAGCAGTTGGTGTCTCACCATGATCGTCACCATGATCACCACTGCCATCTTCATATGCGGGAGCATCTGCACTGGGTGTATCATCTTGAACCTCAACCTAACCGTGGATCGAGGTAGAAGGAGTAGTCTTTGTATCGATCAAACGCTCATAAACTTGAGTTAGATTTATGGACTTGTCAATGTCCTTAATTGTTTGATATTCCATGAACACAACATCTATGCTCCTTATGAGCTTCTTCTCAACGGGATCATAAAATATGCACTCAAACTCATCTTGAACATAACCGATGAACACACACTGCCTTCGTCTCAAGCTTCGACCTCTCATCCTTGGGAATATGAATAAATGCCTTACACCCAAAGAACCTAAAATGACCATAAAAACATCTTTATCGGTCCAAATCCTCTATGTAATATCACGATCTAATGGAGCACTCAGTGACAAATTCAGCACATGAACCATTGTGTTCAAAGTTTCTCCCCAGAAAGTCCTCGAATAAGCCTGACTGTGAAATCAAACATCTCATCCTCTCAACAATTGTTTTGTTAATCCTTTCAGCCAACCCATTCAATTGTGGAGTCTTAGGTGGCGTGAAATGATGTCTTATTCCATGCTCTTTGCAATAAGCATCAAAAGATCCAGAATACTCTCCACCATTATCACTGTAGATACACTTTAGCTTCTTCTCTGTTTGTCTCTCATCCAATGCTACAAAATGCTTAAAATATTCCAGCACCTGATCCTTCGTCTTCATAGGAAATACCCACAACTTTCTGAAGTGATCATCAATGAAAGTCACAAAATATGATGCGTCGCCAAGAGATCTTGTCTTCACTGGAACACACACATATAAATGTACCAAATCCAGTACCTCAGGTTTCCTAGAAGGCGCAGAAGACTTGAAAGATACTCTGTGTTGTTTTCCCGCCAAACAATACAAACACTTTTGCAGGTGCAAACCAGAGATTCTTGGAATCACCTCATTCTTAGACAACACAGACATTCCCCTCTCACTCATGTGACCGAGTCTCTTATGCCACAAATCCTTGGCAGTATCATTCTCCACCGCATTAACAACGTCTTTGGAGACCTTAGCATGTATCCAATAGAAGGATGATGACTTCTCACCTTGAGCCACAATCAAAGAACCATGAGAGAGCTTTCATTTACCATCATCGTGTAAACTGTAGTAACCCTCATCATCAAGTCTTCCCGTTGATATCAGATTCATCTGAATATTCGGGACATGCTTAACATCCTTAAGCACCAACCTAGTCCCAAGACTAGTCTCCAAGCAGATATCGCCAATGCCAACAACCTGAGCCAAACCATCATTCTCCATCTTCACGGAACCATAATTACCCGGAGTATATGTATAAAACAAAACCCAATGTAATGTAACATGAGTAGTAGCTCCACTATTAACCACCCAACTGGTTTCATGGCATGCGACATTAATGACATCACCCTCAAGAAGAATGAGAAATTGTTCTTCAGTGACGGTCACACGATCCACCTTTCCTTCTTTATTACCTTGCTGCTAGTTCTTCAACTTCCAGAAATCCCTCTGCATGTGCCCTTTCTTATGACATAAATAACATTCCATATTTTCAAATTTATTAGATTTTCTCCTGCTCCTGTTATTGTCCCTCTTGGGCTCTCTATACGAACTTCTCTTCTTGAGTTAGTAACAAAGACATCAGAATATGAACTGCTAGCATTCGACTGTCTTCTTGCTTCCACATTAAGAACATTGTTCTTCACTGAATCCATCAAAATAGTATCTTCCGACACTGAGTTACAAAGAGATATCCCGAAAACCTCCCAAAAATCTGGTAAAGTACCAAGAAGCCACATACAATGAATCTCATCATCAAACTTGATTCCCATGTCAGATAACTTGTTGAGCAATCCCTAAAACACATTTAAGTGATCACCATTGGAGTTCCCTCCTGATACCTCAGCTCAATCAATTTCTTGATCATGTACATCTTGTTATTTCCGGTCTTCCTAGCATATAACTGCTCCAGCTTCAACCACAAAGAACGAGCATCAATCTCAGTCTCAATATGCTGCAACACATTATCATCTACCCACTACCTTATCAACCCACACACTTGGCGATGCAGCAACTTCCACTCTTCATCCGTCTTCTTTTCAGGTTTCTTGTCCTCGAAGACTGGAACATGGAATTCTTTAACAAAGAGCAAATTCTCCATCTTGTCCTTCCATAGATGATAGTTAGCACTATTCACGCTTATCATCCTGCCCATATTTTCCATCATTCACACAAGCAAACAATAACCCGATGTTATCAAACCCAAAGCTCTAAAAAAACCAGAAGCTCTGATACCACTTTGTTAGGGAAAAAGGCACTGGGCGCAGCGGAAACTACTAAGTGATCGTGTTCCCCCTGATCTTGTGTGAAATTGTCAGAAAAAAAATCCTTTGACAATATCAGAATATAGTATAAGTAAAAACTAAATGAGACAATCACTTTTAACGTGGAAAACTTCCTCGATGTAAGAAGAAAAAACCACGAGACCGTAGTCCACTCAACAATCCACTATATAAATGGGTATGTGTACAACCACGTCCTCGCTGTTCAACAACCTGAACAAAGCAGAGACTCTAGCTACAAAGAGCTATCTCCAACACAAGAACAACAATAAGAAAGTAAAACAAAGCTTCAAAACTAGCAGCAACAAAACGACCTCAACTCACAAGGATTCCGGCAACCATAATATAATCCCACCGTACAAGTCCAAGATAAACAAGTCAAAAATACCTCTGCCAAATTTCAGCTCAATCAGAGACGATCTCACTGGCAGATTTACCAAACACTCAAGACAGCACTGCTGAAAAACTGTGACGACCACCTTCAAGAAAACCCAGACAACAGAAGATCCAACCGTTGAAATAAAAATCCTTTAAATGAAAATCTAACCCACTGACTGAAGAAGCTTCTCACAAAATATTAGCCCGATCAGGATCCGTTTGACCCTCCAAAACCTGCCTTGTGAAACCCAGACGGATTCTACCTTCTTCTCTTTTTCTCTCTCTTTCTTTTGTCTCTACACACAAAATTAAGTTAAAAGACTTTATATAGTGTCTCACTAATCCTAAGGCCCAATAATAATCTTATGGACTAATATTAATGGACCAACACCAAGTTTGGTTATCTCCAACCAAATCCATTGAGTTTCCTCCATCTAGAAGGAACCCAACAAAGACTAATAACTTGAGTTTCCTTATTATTCTATGATTCTTGATTGTTGACTGATGTTTTGTTGAGATCAGATGAGTGAGACAGTTTTGGTGCATTGTGGGTTTTTCAATGTGAATGGAGGGTTTAGATTTTGGATGAGGATAAGAAGTGTATGCGAAGTTGTCAAGTTGTAGTCTCGACATGTGCCTTTGGTGGGGGGAGATAACCTTTACCAACCTATTGGAATGTCTGAGGCACCAACTCAAAAGGTTTGTCACTCTGATTCTCTTGAACTGTTTGAATTTACATATAGAGTCAGCATTTTGAACAAATCTATAGTCTTTTGTTGAACTATTTTGTCTACTTCAACCATTCCTAACTTGTTTTGGATTCAGGTTTGCTATGTTGAATTTTGGGATGATGTTACACTCGCAACGCAGGAAGCAGAGGGTCATAAGATTGACGAGAATGGTAACATTGGGAAATGGCGAATTGTGGTCATAAAGGATCTGCCTTTTTTGGACCAAAGGCTTAAGGATTCTTAGTTTAGTTTGTAAATTATATGACTAGATTCTTAGTTTAGTCTTCTAAATTCGCCCAATTTCTTAATTCATTTTAACATTTTGTGTGTTTAGTTGATATATAAACTTAAATATTTTTTAATGAAATCATCAGTTTATGTAAATGGTCTTTGTTTAATATTTTTCACACTTTTCAACTTTTTTGACGGGTTGACATTGAAAATGGGTTTATTTGTCAAATAACCAAAAAAAGTGAAATTAGATTTTGGGAGAGGGAGTAGAGAGAGAGATAGAAAGAGAAAGTAGGAAAGCAATGTTTTCACGCCCAACCCGGACCCGCGGTCGGACCGCTAAACCCGGTGACCCGGTAAATATTCCTGTTTGAGTTTTACCAAATATCCATTATTTAAAAAACCGATCAAACCCATTAAAAACTCTTGAACCCGGCAACCCGAAAACCGGCTGAACCACCGGGCAAACCAACAAATAATTTTTATAATTTATTTTTTCTTCAAATTTTAAATTTCTTTATTATAATCTATTTTTAAAAAATAGAAAGTTAGGTTATCACATTTAGGTTAGAATCATTGTACTTTTTATATTTATTTAGCTTAGTTTATAACAAGTCATTACATGTTTTTAGGATCCATGTCAAAAAGAAAAATATCATATGATCCGGTAGATTATGAATCTATAGACAAAACATAATTTTGGATTGTTGAAGAAAAAGAATCTAGCGAGCTTGACTATAATGAATTAGAGAATGCTCTTGCTGAATAAAAAAACATCTCAAAGAAAATGAAGACACGAAACCAACAAATCTTGATGGTAACTTCCAAAAAAGTTATGAACTTTCTAATTTTTATTGTATATAATATCTACTAAACTATTTTATTTGTGATTTTTAGATTTTGATAAAGATTTCACTATGCCACCTGAAAAAAATGAAGTGAACAATAATACAGAGAACCAAAATTAGTTTATGTGTTTTGGTATTGTTTTTTTTTTCCTTATCGAACTCCTACAACTTTAATTTTAATTCATGTTGGATTTAAAGTTTAATTTTATTATTCACAGATATTGAAAACTTATGAATTTTATTGAAAACTTATGAATTTTAAGTTTTCGAAGGTATTTGTGATTTGTTTTATATGTTATGAATATCTAATTTTTTTTATTTGCTTTGCTTCGTAAAAATACGGTTATCTGGAATATAAATATATATTTGTGGATATTTACAAATATTTAAAGATATCTTATCCGTTTTGATTAATACAAATAATTTTAAAATTTCACTAAAAATCTTTTTCTTAAATATTTGTGTTGCATAATATATAAAATAAATGTTTTTAAAAAGTAATGAAACTACATATTTTGTAAATGTTAAACTTAGTTAACAATTATAATAACACAAAACTTAAGAAAAAAAATTATAATTATCATAAATTTTTCTTTTTTATGAGACTATTATTTAAGTAATAACTAGATTCTGACCCGCGCGGTTATGCGGGATTATTATTTATGTTTTAATTAAAATTTCATGCTTATGTTTTTAATTTAAAACCTTGGTTTGTGTCCAAATTGTAATATTGGTTTATGTTTTTTGGATTTTGGTTTATTTCAAAATAACAATGTTAGGAACTGGTAAAATTTCGAATTCATTTTGTGAGAGTGGGTTTCAATATGGAAATAAATTTTTTAACATGATTCTAATTTTGATAGCTATATTTTTGTTACATTTTCTGGATTTTTTTTTTGTTATTGAGTGTCTTTATATTTTAAAGATGTTTAGTGAATCGTTATATCTTAAGATTATATACCAAATAAAATATGCTAATTTTGTATCTCTATGTGATAAACGTAAGATGTATATTCAAGAGTTATGATTAAAATACACCAATACTATTTTAAAATTATAAATACTTTTAGTTTAAATAATGATTAGATAGCTATATTTTTGGTAATAAGTCACTATATATTAATGGTTATTAAAATTAATTTATATTTTTAATATGTTTATTAGAGGAATATATTTTATAATCGTTTGCTTCAAATTTCAATATAAAATTAATAGAATTATAAGATACATATATACTATATTAAAACAGAGTCCTATTTAAATTTTATCATTAGATTTTTTTTGAACCTGTGACTTATTTATTAATTAGTCATCCTATTATTTCTATATCTTATTGACTAACCTTCCTATTATTTCTACATATATATAAATTAACTTTTATTAAATATACATTTTATCTCAATACATTATTTAGTCAATCAATCTAAACCATATAAATAAATATCGTTTGACAAATTTTATAGATACTATCAATGAATTTTGTATTCAACAGTAGACCACAATATGTGATTTATTAACATTAGAGTTCATCGTGCTCTATAGTTTTTGACCTAACATGTGTAAATCATAAAACATGTTATATTAGAGTTAAAATATACATTATGATATTATCTTATATTTTGTACATTAGAATGACTTATAAAATATGTTTTATCATAGAATGATTTACATATACATTATGTTAATTTCTTATTGAATTTTATCAAATTGTATATCGTGTAGTGTACATACAAAGTCTCATTGTAAATCAAAATCAAGCTTTAAGTTGTAGTGATTCAAAGAACTTGCACATGTTCATAACCCACTTGAAGACGTGTTGATTCAAACAAATCACACATGAAAAAAATTACATCCATAAAAAAAATTGATGCTGATATAACTATATTTTTCTTTAAATAAATATTTTTATTTTATTTTAGTTTTCATCAATTAAAACATTTGATCTACTATCGAACAAATTTCTATTAATAAACCAGTTTACATATATAATTATATAGAATTATTATTATATAGTTATATACAATAAAACTTATTATTAAATATAGCAAAATTGATCAACTACAATCCCCTTAAAAAAATCACAACTACCTATAATCACAAATAAAAGAACCCACTTGAACTAACAAATTAAAGAAGTAGGCTTAATTATCCCAACTACACAGAAGTAGTTACGATTCTTTTGAGGTCTTTTGTGCTTTTTATTTAACTTCTTGCATAACAGTTTTATCTTAATAAATGTACCTTTTTGTATAGCAGTTTTATCCTAATAAATGCACTAATAAACAGCCATATTTCATATCATCTTCTTCACTGCAAGTAAATTGAGAATCAGAAAAATGCTAATTAAATAATTCTCAAGCAAAATATACTGAAAACTTAACTTCGTAAAGATCCATATCTAGATCATGAAGAACCTTGCAAACTTTGTTTGAAGAAACTTTGATTGAGGAATGCATATTAATATCATATATTCATATCGAGCATACTTCTGCGACAAGAAAATGGTCATTATCTAATGTAAAAAGGCTTTAAAGTTATTAGGTAAATACAATAGTATGTTTAACATTTATGATATGATGGGTCTAAATAAAAAAAATTACATTCGAAAGAAGTTATGACTTTTTCAATAGGTCTAAATTTGAAAATACGAAATTTTAAATAGGATTTTGTTTTAATATAGTAGATGTGATCATAATTTGTCAAATAAAATGTTAAAATAATAATTATTTAAATTAAAACTTTAAATATAATTAAAATATACATGTATTTATATATTATCAGATGGGAGTAGATATTCGTTTTCCAAAATTTTAATATTTATGATTTAACTCGATTTTAACGGATACTGATTTTTAAGATTTGCTTTGTTTTGAAAGTTTACGAATATCCAGAATTTTCGAATTGAAACGAATAACGAATCGAATCGAATCAAATTTGAGATAAAATGCCTAGCCCTAAACCTAGCTAGGTTGAAAACTCTTTCCTAGCTAGAGTCTCTCCTTCTTCTTACTCTTGTTCTCCGTCCGACCTACAGGTATGTCGCTCGGACTTATCTTGGAAACGTAACTCTGCCGCAGAATCCAGCGGCGGGAATAAATTTTTATGTTCTCTTGTTACTCCATGTGAGCAGCACCAGTCGGTTGTCAAATCGAAATCTCTCACAGGTACGATCATTGAACTTCCTGAAAATTTCAAAAAGTTAATCTTTGTCTTTTCTTTTGGTGATCAAAGGGAGACTTTTCTCTTGTTTTTTCTTTTTTTACAAATCTGCTTTGTTCGGTTTATATGTCGTGGGGGAAAAGATTGAACTCTGTCTGTTGTTGCCTGATAGATTCTTGCTTAACTACCGTCTTAGTGCATATATTTTATTTCTTGTCTTTGTAGTGGGTATTTCACCTTGGTGTTTGAACAAAGCTTAGAAATGAGTATGTTTCTAGCACGCCGTTTGGTAACTAGATGCTTCTCCTCCCGTCCTCTCCACGTCTGCATCGTTGGCAGTGGACCTGCTGGTTTCTATACTGCCGATAAGGTTCTTCATTCTCTCTTTCTATTATTTCTTACACGTCTTGCATTTGCACTTACTTAGGTGAATGTTTTGATTGATAACACATATCAAGGTTTTGCCGTCAATATTTAAATGCTTACGCACATGTTTCTGAGTGGGCAGTGTGTGTGTGTGCGTGGTGTGTTCTTTTTATGTGTACAAACATATCAGGCAAAAGAATATTTTGATTTGATTAATGCTAAGGTTGTTCTTATGGGGACAGTCATCAATTAACCCCTGTGTGATTTGTTGGCTGGTGTAAGCAGTTATTAAAGGCACATGAAGGAGCACGTATTGATATACTTGATCGATTGCCCACACCTTTTGGACTTGTTCGTTCCGGTGTTGCCCCTGATCATCCTGAAACTAAGGTACTACTTGAATTTCATTTCATGGCTTAATCTTGTTTGTTTAGAGAGTTTTAAAAACAACATTCTCCAGTGAGGTCAGCAACATTGCTATCTTTCTTTCTGTAGGTTGCCATTAATCAGTTTTCTCGCGTGGCACAACACGAGCGTTGCGCTTTTTACGGGAATGTAAAGCTTGGTTCGGACTTATCACTTTCTGAGCTGCGGGATTTGTATCACGTGGTAAGTTCTCGTTAAACTATCTTCTTTTGTGGTATGGATTGATCTGTTTGTCATTAACGGCCTTTTAATCAGCTAGTTTTATCCTCGTATTTCCTAAATATGTTTGTTAGATTAACTTTTCACCTTAAACAAGTTTTATCTGTCTACTATACTCCTATTCATTTTATCCTACCTTGCTCTCATAAGTCATAACGTCTACATTCAGCAACAAGTTGATTGAGAACCTTCAACTTATTATTATAAGCATGGTCTGTTCAGGTTGTACTTGCATATGGTGCTGAAAGTGACAAAGATCTTGGCATTCCAGGTGAGGTATGCCCGTTAAAAGTGTTTCATGTGGCGTGTTCAAGTAGGTTCTGACATAACTTACTGGGTTTTTGGTTGCTTATACATGTTGCTGATTTACTTTGGTAGAGTTTGGGTGGTATATACTCTGCAAGAGAATTCGTTTGGTGGTATAATGGGCATCCCGACTACAGCAGTTTGAAACCTGACTTGAAAAGCTCTGGCACAGCTGTTATTCTTGGCCAGGTACTCTTATATGGTATATGGTTTGCGATCCTCATTTATCTAATGGTGCAATAAAATTCTAAGAGTCAGATTATTTTTTCTTGTGTGCCACATGTATCCGAGTAAATACATTTCTCAGGACTTCTCTGACTTAAGAGTCTTTCAAATTTAAGGGTAATGTAGCTCTAGATGTTGCTCGGATTCTCTTAAGACCGACAACAGAATTGGCGTCAACTGATATAGCTAGACATGCGTTATCTGCGCTGGAAGAAAGTTCTATAAGGTCCACAATTTAAATACTGTTGCATTCCATCTTTCTTATAGTTGACAACCAACTATAGTTCCTAACACAATGTCATAACGTTTACAGGAAGGTGTATCTTGTTGGAAGACGGGGGCCCGTTCAAGCAGCATTGACTGCTAAAGAGCTACGAGAAGTTCTAGGTATGTTACTTAATATAAACCATCGCATAGTGGGCTTTAGATTGTGTTTGTTGATGGATCCCCAAAAAAATAAGTCAAAGCGGAAATAACATAGGAACCAAATCGTGTGAATGGGGAGCAATATTTAACTATATGACTTTAATTGTGGTATGGTGTGTGTGCTGCTTTTGTGAGCGTATTTGAGTGGAAGTGTGGTTGCATGAAACAATCTTTTTAATTTTATATAATTGGCGTTCACAGTATTTTTGATAAATGGTTCAGAGATTTACCGGTTTCTCCAAGTTATGTACTAATTAATTATACATTGTTATGTACTAATATGAGACGGTATATGGCAAAAATACTACTCTTTTGCTAAGGTTTGTTTGTCTTGACCTTAAGTTATCTTCTTTATGATGTGCAATATCTTGTAATGTTTTCTGTTGCATCTCTCTACAATGCAGGGATTAAGAACTTGCACATTCGAATAAAGGAAACTGACTTGAGTGTAACTCCTGCTGATGAGGTACCTAATTTTAACCGTTTTTTTTTATTTTGCATTTTAGAGAAATTGTAATATCACTTTATGCCTACTTTCATTGGAATTCCACAAAAATCAGTTCGATCCTTTGTGGTATGTATATTAACCCATATGTTAATCTTTTTTTTCCCAAAGGAAGAAATGAAAAACAGTAGAGCCAGGAGGAGGATCTATGAATTACTGTCAAAGGCTGCTGCAGCAGCAGCAGCAGGAACATCCAAAGGAGACTGTGGTCAACGAGAGCTTCACTTTGTTTTCTTCCGTCAACCTGAGAGGTTCTTAGAGTCAGATGAAAGCAAGGGTCATGTTTCTGGTGTGAACTTGGAGAAAACCATTCTTGAAAGTAAATGCACCTCAAGTTGAAACTATATCATCATATCTTGTTTCTTTTAGCTCAGCTGTTTAAAAACATTAGAAATGGAAGCAATAGTGTAAACATTTGATCCATATATCTCTTGCTACTTACTTGTAGGTGTTGGAAGCGGAAAGCAAATTGCAGTTGGTACAGGAGGGTTTGAAGATATCAACTGCAGGTAATAAAAGATTTATTTTGATGAAATATTCTCAGTGAACAAAATTTGAATGAAAGCATGCTCGGTTTTTGCAGTATGGTGCTGAAAGCCATTGGTTACAAGTCGGTTCCAATCGACGGTTTACCCTTTGATCACAAGAAAGGTGGTATAATATGAAAGTTCTGTCCGATTAATGTCTATGTGAAAGGAAAAAAAAAACGATATGTTCTTCTGATTTTTGTGTCTTGTTTGAAGGTATTGTCCCGAATGTAAGAGGTCGAGTGGTTAGTGACACTGGAGGCATTTTACAGACAGAGCCAGGTCTATACGTATGTGGATGGCTCAAAAGAGGACCAGTAGGTATAATTGCCACAAACCTTTACTGCGCAGAAGAAACAGTGAGGAAACCAAACTTGTCCACTGATGTTCTGAAGCTATAAGATTGGGAGGTTAAAAGAATGTGTTGCAGGTTGGTAGCATAAGCCAAGACATTGAAGAAGAAGGTGTTGTTGGTAAGAGTGAGAAAGCAGGGAGGAAAGGACTGGTGCAGTTGCTTGAGAACCAAAAGGTGAAAAAGGTAGACTTTGGTGGGTGGGAGAAGATTGATGCCAAAGAAAAACAAATGGATATTGAGAGAAATAAACCGAGAGAAAAATTAGTTACATGGGAGGAACTTTTAGCAGCAGCAGGATCAGCAGACAGCTAGGATTTTTAGCATTGATCTTGGCTGATTTATTGAATAATATTTTTTTTTTTGTCAACCAAAATGAATAAGCGACTTACAACCATTCGGTTAACCAAGTTGGTGGATTGATTATCTTTAATATTTTGTAGCGAGGTGCATTTCAACTTGTTTTTTTGTGTGGCCTCGTATGATTGTTATTGGCACAACTTTTACAAAATGTTGCAGATCAATTACAACAGATTTTTTTTTACATTTCTTGGAAAAAAAATGTTCTTAGATCAAACACTAAAAGATAGAAAAAGGGAACAAACGTGTTTATTGAACGATATATAGATGTTCTGTTACCATCAAGCTGAATATAAACCGGTGAAAGTAAGTGCTGTTTACTTGACACTGTATAATGACTTGAGTTGCTGAGTGATCAACCTGCTGCTGTGAATGGCTGATTGTATCTCAAGATTCTCCGACCACCATTGTTCTAACCCATGCGCCTCGAGAAACTTCTGTTTCCCTTTTGACATCACGAAAAGCTTTGCTGCTGCTGCTTGAGGAATAGTGTTCAAAACAGGACTCTTGTTCTCCTTGTTGTTCACTCCATCCTGGTCTGTGTAGTGACAGCAGATATAGTCACTGTCGTTCACATATAAATGAGGCACCCATTTTCTCAAATCCACACAAGATTTCTGATTCTGTCCGTAGAAACTCGGTACCCAGTTCCTAAACCCTCCTGAAACACTCTCAGGAGCAGCCTCTGCTTCACTAGCATTTGGTACGGAAGGCTCGTTTTTGGGAGGAAGCATTGACATGAATCGTTTCCAAACAACACCAGCTTTTTCACCAATGTTTCTTAAGCTCATAGCTAAAGATATGGAAGGTGGATTGAACAAATGAGCATCAACAAAGAGGCCATCTTTAGCCAATGCCTTACCAACTTGTAAAGCAAAACCAGCTCCTAAGGAATGACCAACAACATAGACGTTACTGCTTCCATATCTCTTCGCTACTGATTCCAGCGCTTCGAGAGCAACGTTAAACCTCACAGAACCTTTAAGACTTTCCCAAGCTAAAAACCTGAGATCGTCTTGGATGTCACGTCTCATGGTAAGACTCTTGAGTATGGTTCCTCTTAGCGCAAGGACTGCTTTTGGTGCACCGCTTGGTCTGATGACGACTAAATCAGCCATCGCAGCAGCTCTGTCCCATTCAAGAAGAGCTCCGAATATGGATCCGTCTCTCTCATCAATCAGCGTTTGCGTTAGCTTGTACTTGAAAGGAATCCACCATTTGGGTGCGAGAGCGTTTTGCTCGTCTCGGTTCTCTTGTCTGTCGAGTTCGAGTAAGTAGGCCGCTTGAATAAAGCATGCCATGACCGTTCTCTTATAGTTGGGATCCTTCCTACAGATAAAGAAAATCGAAACAAGATCTGTAATTAAAACAATTTAAAATCGAAACAAAAACAAAAAATGTCTGAAAATGGATGGAAGAATCCAAAAACATAAATAGTAAGAAAACAGAGAGAGAGAGAGAGGAAACAAACCAACTGGAATTGATAAGATCTCTCCAGTTAGGAGAAGCAACGTTCCTCGGTCCAGAAACGTGAAACGCGTAAGGATGATGATCTTCCTTCACCACAACCGTCTTCGGAGTAGTACCCACACTGGATTCAGATTCCGTCATCTCTTCTTCCACCGACGCACAATTCGCCATCAACATTATAAAACAAAATTTACAGTCTTTGTTTCTTCTTCTTCTAAGCAACTACAGATTCAGATAACTCTCTTCTCAGTGAGAAACGGATTCAAGAGATTGATTCTTCAAGTGTTTGAACTGGAAGAAAAAAGTAATTTATTTCTTAGATTGTTGATTAATTTTGGAAAGAAGATAAAATAAATTATTTGAAACGCCTGAGATTTGCGGATCTATCAAACGGTCATCTCCTTTTGTTGTCGGCTTTACCATCTATACCCTCAACGTTTTTGTCGTGGAAGTTCTTTGCTTTAAGGGTAGAGTAGGTATAACGATAAATTAATAGTCCACGTTCGAGTGTGGGAGCCTCAAATGCAAGTGCCAAACGCGTATGTGTGCTGTGAATGCCTTTCAGTATTTATTAGAGTATCAGAGCATCTCTAGGAAAGACTTTACTATTTTGAAATTTACAAAATTTTATATTTGAAATATCCAACGTTCTACTCCAAAAATAAAATTTCAAAATTAACTTCAAAATTATTTATATCTTATACTCTAGTTCTTATATTTACTACAACTATCACATATATAAAAATATTCTGGTAATATTAATTAATAAAATATTACACTAAAATATAAAATTATGAATATAAATATAGTAAAAATTTGAACTACAAGAAAAATACCAAATTATTCTATAAAATTATTTCCATAATGCTCCAATATTAAAGTTCATTTTAGGTAAGTTGTGGTGATGTGATATTTACTATAGTTTATATCCATATATAAATATACAACTATATATTAATATTTGAGAAAATAATAAAATTTAGAAAAATCAATTTGTGTCACGCATTGGATATACTTTCTCATCAATCCTCATCATACATTTCTACTGGACAATGTATATCATGCATTGGATTTTACCTTTTCACCAATCTTAACCATATCCTTTAATTAGACAATGTATATCATGCATTGGATTTTACCTTTTCACCAATCTTAACCATACCCTTTCATTAGACAATGTATATCA
Source organism: Moricandia arvensis (assembly GCA_905132765.1). Lineage (NCBI taxonomy): Eukaryota > Viridiplantae > Streptophyta > Magnoliopsida > Brassicales > Brassicaceae > Moricandia > Moricandia arvensis. The sequence goes on from CAJHQP010000052.1 coordinate 337,228, forward strand.
TGCATTGGAAATCACTATCTTACCAATATAAATCTTAAAAATAATATAATATTGAAAAAATAATTTTTATCATGTTATGTATTTTACCCTCTCACCAATGAAATCAATTTGTGTTTATTCATTTTAATTATTATTGAACCAATTGTTATGTATAAATAATATACTTCAAACAATAAGAAAATCACAATTCCATTTTATTCTTTCATTCTAAAAAAAAAATATAGAGAAAATTAGAGGTTCATCACTCAATCAACAAGAAGATGAACTATTATGTTATATGTATTTAGAAATATCACAAGATCCCATTGGTAGCAATAACCTTTTTTTTTTTTGGAAAATTGTGAGAAAAATAGGCAAGAGTTACGATGAAAAAAATGAAAATTGGAAAAGTAAAATCACAAGATCTCTACAAAGTAAAATGAATAATATTACATACGACGTTAAAAATTTAAAGAGCTGCATAACATAAGTGGAGAACATGCATCCAAGTGGTGCATCCGAATTTGACATTGTAAGTATATTTATTTTGTAATTAACAAAGTTTTATGTTTCATTACTTTGTAGATGGAAAAGACTAAGAAACTTTTGTTGCAAGATCCAAAACTAAAAAAGGTTTAAAATTTAATCATGTGTGGGTAATGATGAAGGATGTCCAAATTTTTACTAGCAATGTCAACATCGGTATCCTAGATACTCTTAACATCGAAAGCAATACTTTTGGCTTTCCGACATCACAATCTCCGAAAATGCCTTCATTTTCAATCAATTTAAATAGTGATGGCAGATCAAATTCACGTCCTATTGGATCAAAGAAAGCAAAACTCAAAAGAAAAACTACCAAAGATAATAATATGGCTGCTGATGCTTTGATGTCATCAAACGGACAAATCCTTGATTTTTTAAAAGAAAGTGCAAAAAAGAACAAGGGAAAAAGTCATGAGATGATTAAATTACCTATCAAAATGAAGAAAAAAAGCTTTTAAAAATAAATTTACTATGAATGTTGATGTTAAATCGACGTACATTTTACGTCGACTAAACGACGATATTTATGTCTAGTTTACGTCTAACTATATGGACTTAATTTTACCGACATTACGAAGATTTTAGTTACGTCTTGTTTACAACGATTTAGGTTCGTCGTACATTTTAATTCGACTTTACGACGATTGACGGATTACGACGAGCGGATAACGATGAATGGCAAATCGTCCTTACTTAGTCGTAAGTGGCTGATTACGACGACATAACGGCTTTTTCGGTAGTCGTTATATCTCTGTTTTCTTGTAGTGATAGTTCCTACTGATGTTCGTGGATTGTTTCACTTCTTTTTGCCACTTGCATTGTCCTCTTGAGGCTTTGGTGTTGTGATTGGTTACTAAGTTTTTGAGGCATCATATGTCCTGACAAGAGAGTTTTTGTCCTCCTCTCTGATTCCCACAACTTATCTCGTCATTGCAATCACTACTTTGCTTCTTAAAACTGAGATATGGAACCTTTGTAACATCCCAAAACCCACCCCGTTTTTTATTAAAAGAGAAAAAGGCTTATCTACGGTCCATTAGTGAAAACCTAGGGTTCCCCTTCCCTTTCCCTACAAATAGAGTTGTCTCCTCCTTTTTTTCCCATTCTGAAACTGAAGAGAAGCTCTGCAGAGAAATCCCGTGAGCCGAAAACCTTAGCCGTCGAGCTCTCTCTTTTCTCTATCTCTCCGTGCACGCGTCTCTCTCTCTCTCCTTGCCGCGACTCCTCTTCCTCTCTCTCTCTCCTCGCTGTCGGCTTCTTCTCTCCTTGCATGAGCTGCCGAGATCGAGTGGTGGTGGTGATGTGTTGATCGGTGTTTGGATTCTCTCAGATCTATATTCTCGTTCCAGATCCAGATCTCATATCTATTCCTAAGGCGAGGTGATTCAAACCCAGTTTCTTCTCATGTTCTTTATATTGGTTGATGTTGGAGCTAGGGTTGGGATAGTCTTTGTTTGAAAGTTAAGTTGATAGATCGTAATGGGAGTTAGGAAGTTAGATGAATGAATCATGTTGCATAAGAACCTTCACACTGTTTAAAGGACTTAATGAACTGCCTTGTGTTGATGTGGATGATTGATGATGAATGATTGCTTGTGTGTTGGCTGTTATGTGATGAATGATGAATGATGATGAATGCTAGGTTGCTAGAAAGAAGTGCACGCCTAGGTTAATAATGGATGTTGTGAATGAAATGTATTACAATGGGTTACAATTGGTAGCATGAATGTGTGTATGTATGTATGGTTGTAAAGTGAACTATGTGTGTGACACCGAGAATGGGTGGCGTCTAATGAATGTGTTAAGGTTAAAGTTAGGGCGAATGAGAAATGAGAATGTGAATGAGATTGAGAAATGAGAATGAGAAATAAGAATGAGAAATGAGAATGAGAAATGAGAATGTAAAATGAGAATGTGAAATGAGAATGTGAAATGAGAACGAGTCAATGAACATGTTTGTAGTCAAGTTTGTGACATCGAGAACAGGTGGCGTCTAGAGTGTGATGATTACCCGCGGGATAGTAGCCTAACATGAGGTACCCACGGGAAGTTAAGTGACAAGACTGTGAACCAATGGTGACCGCACAAGGGCATGATAGAAATAAGAAAAGACCGTGAACAGACGTTGACCGCGCGAGGGCGGGATAAAAATAAAGAGGGGCCGTGAACGGAAAATGACCACGAAAGGGCGGGATCTAAGGGCCGTGAACGGACGGTGACCATGAGCGAACGGGATCTGTGTCAGGCGCCTTAAGATCAAGTCAATGCCGAGTCATGACATAATTATGGTTATTAGGAATGAGGAGACAAACAGAGCCGAAAGGGGCAAACGTGCTGTGACTCGATAACCATTTAGAAAGCTGGGAGGCATTGGTTCATGGAAGACCTTTCAGGATAGTCTGACAAGAGGTGGGAGGTCCTTGAGCGGGCCATCGGTCCTTACGTTTAGGATGATTGGTGTCGAGTCAAGTTGTTGATTTGAGTTGTGTCAAGTTGAATCTATGTTGTAGCAGTGACTGAGTTCATTGTACTATGTGATTGCTAAGTTTATAGAAAAGTATGGAATGAAGTTGTGTGTTATCGTATGATGCATTTGAATGGTTGATTGTAGTGTATATCCAGCTCTCGTTTCTCATTAAGTAGTATATAGTTTCATGCAGAGAGGCTGGTCTAGAACAACTTCACTGAGTAACCCATGTACTCATGCCCTCCTTTCCATTTACCTATGCGCAGGGCTGTAAGTAGAAGTATGTGGATAAGGTTGGGTTGGTATTTGATCGAAGGATAATGCGTCTGATGACTCCTGGGGCCAGTAACAGGACAAGTTGGGTGGTCTAAAATGAGTAGACACATGTCCATAACACCCGGTCGGAACCCGGGTCGGAAGGCGGGGGATCGGGGTGTTAAAATTGGTATCAGAGCCTAGGTCAAGATCCCTTAGTATTATCCTAAGGGATCGGCATTACCACCGTTTTTGAAAATACCATTTCAGTTTGGAAAAAGAGTTTGTGAAAGTTTATGCTGCTCATAAAAGTTGTGAAAAGTTTTCAAAACCACCAACCTGTCTATACTTCTATTATGGTTCTGATCGGATCTAATTACTTGCAGGATGTCCCAGCTAGATCACATTGAATGGAGGATGTCGCATATGCACTACATACCGAAAGGTACCATTGCATATGCCCGAAGAGCTTACCATGATGAGGATGGTAACCTGGTGCAGCGCACGTACCCGGAGCCAAAAGAAAAATTTCAGGGAGTTCCCATTAGCATATCCATGTGAGATACAATGTAGCATCCCCAATCCTGAATAAGGATCATGTGACCGACAATGGTTCGAGGAAAACAAGCTGAAGATCACTTTGATCAAAAGTCAGGCGTTCCATGGTCAGGTTAGGGTTAAGTATATAAAGACTTAACCAAATGAAAGGGGAAATAAACGAGTTAAAGGAGCTAGACGAGTGGTTTGGCAGCTGGACGAAGTGTACGACTAGCTCGAGAAGATACACGTAGCTCGATCAAGCTCAGTCTATCTCAGTCATACTTAGGTCAGCTCATTCATATGAGCTACAAGCTCACTCAGCTGGACCAGCTGAGGATCAGCTCAACTCAGTTGGACGGAGTGTTTGGATATTGGGCAGTTGGTTCGGGTCTGGGCCGGTGGTGGGCCGGGTGGTCCAGCCATGGGGGATAGGGCCTGGTGGAACCTTGGGCAAGGCCATGGGCTAATCCTGGTGGGTCTGGGTCTCTGTTTGGGTGGGTATCGACCCAAGAAGGGTCAGATACAGGCGAAGGGATGCATGCGGCCAAAAGGTGCAACCTGTCCACCAAGTCATGCCATTTCGCCCACAAGTCATGCCTATTCGTGGGGAAAGACTTACCCCTTGGTTCTCTATAAATAGGGGGACTCTCCACACGTTTTTATCATCCAGTTTCAGAGTAAAATACCTAGAGAAAAATGTGAGAGAGAGAAGGAGAGAAAGAGAGAGTTTTCGATCACGAACAAGGTCGATTTTGGTAAATGTTTATCCTGCAACTAAGATCGTTTGTGTAAGCGTCTCCTATCAAGAATGGTAAAGGCTGATAAGGGGAAGAACGTGGAAGACCCAAAATTGGTTTCCAAGGTAAGAGATAGGCCGTGGGTTCCTAAGTCCATACGGTTAGCCCTTGTGGCCGAATCGATGGTCTGGTCGGTTCCATAGTCTCATCCGTTTCTCTTGATCTGTTTTCATTCATTCTTCATCATTTCTTTCTGGTTATACACGAAAGTATGTGATAGTGGGATCCAAGGATCACGTTCCTGGTCTTAACTTATCCACATTCAAACCGTAACCTCGACCATGGGTCGGTTATGCGGATCAGTCCGGATCGTGCCGATGAATGGGTGGTTGGGCTGAACGTTTGGAAAGTCCCAAAGGGTACGAATTGCCAAGGGGTACGAATTGAAAAAGGTCATGAGTTCCAAAGGTAATGAGAGTCCAAAGAGTATGAGTAACAAGAAGGTAAGAGATACCAAGAGTTACGAGTACCAAAAGGTACCATAGACCAATGGGTGTCATCGACCAAAGGGTGCAAGTTACGAAAGGGTGCCATTTCCAAGTGGTTCCATTGGATGCAGGTTCTGTTCGCTCCATATGGAATCAGTCCATGGCTTATAAGCTAGGACATATACACGGTTGTCTAAACCGGAGTAATGAGTCGCAAGGTCCGATCGGTTGTAATGCCATCCGGATTGGGCTTGGGCTTTACTTGGTTGTGTGAACCCACACCCAGTGCTGGATCCGGTAAGGAATTCTATTGAGCCTTTGGGCCGGACTTCAAGAGCGGCCGATCGTACTTAGACATTTTCGGGATGGACAGACTGGTCTTTGGGCGACACGGTTCTGATCGTGTTTCTGTTTGTTTTAACTGGACTGTCTATATATTCTAAGTCATGTGGGGTGGTTGGATGATTGACTTAGGGTATGGTAGATAGGTATGACTTATTATATGATTGTCTTAATTGAGGTTTATCATAGTTCTAGGGACCAAGCCAAGCATTGTAGAATCTATCCGTTCTGTCTTCGGTTATGATTAATGCTTATGGGTTATGGTTTCAGGAACTAAGGCTGGTTGTGGTCAAGCCAAGGAGCCGTGAAGACTCAATCAGTGAGAGACTGTTTGGCGTGTGGCTAGATGATGTTAGGTGACTGTTAAGAAACTATGTATTGGATCACATGATTCTGAGTGATACAAGTAAACTTATTAATTATTCCATTGTGCTATATGTCAATTGTTTATGAACCTCATATGTGAATATGTCTTAATAAATAAAATACTTAAAAATGAATCAAACAAGCAATGAAAAATTTAAAGTAAGTCCGCGGGTCCAGTGGGGTCGGGAGGCCAGGATCGGGTCTTACAAGTTGGTATCAGAACATGCTTGATTCCTGGATAGTTTAAGTTATGGTAGTCCACACACGCATCCAGCTGATCAAGTCTCACGGTGAGGTTGTTTTGATTGCTTAGCCTAGGGATTGTTGTGTTTTTGATATGTTATGTTTATGTACTAACATTGTTTAGAATCCTTAGGTTGGAAAAGGCAAATCCGGACGAGCCCGAAAGAATAAGGTGGCGGATGGACCGTCTAGCCAAGGGTGGTCAGAAGAGGTCGACCCAATAGGGTTGGGAACCGATGAGCTAGTTAACCTTATTAAAGGGCGAGTCGATGGTACGATAGGAGAGCAGGAGCAGGACCGTGAAGAGGAAGCAGAATCCTCTAACGCCGAGCGTCCTGTTGACCCTCGTACGAACGCGGTCGATGGTACAAGAAACCAGACCGCTGAACCGTCCATAAAGGATATGTGGGAAGCCATGAAGCATATGGGTGGTCAAATAGATGATGTGACCCAGATGGTCACCCTTCTGGTGAACTCATCCGTAGGTCAGGCTACTCCTACTGAGGCTCCCATAGCTAATGGTGTAGTCAAGGAAACAGTCGAGGTGATCGAGATCGATCCTCATGTAAGGGCTGTAAGAAAAGTGGACTACTTGAGCTTGTTGGAACACATTTTCCGTTTGGGAATCCGACACTTCTCAGGTAGCACCGATCCCATAGTGGCTGACGAGTGGAGGAGTAGGCTGGTCCGAAACTTCAATTATACTCATTGACCAAAGGATTATAAGAGGGACATTGCGATCCACTTCCTGGAAGAGGATGCACATAATTGGTGGTTGGCTTTAGATAAGCGAACCAATGGAGGTCTCCAGAGTTTTGTGGAATTTGAAGTGGAATTCAACCGCAAATACTTTCATGCAGAAGGATGGGACCGTCTGGAATCCAAATTCCTAGACCTAACTCAAGGCCGCAGGACCGTACGGGAGTACGAGGAGGAGTTCAACCGGCTCAGACGGTTCGTGGGACGGGAACTTGAGGACGAGGCAGTCCAGGTTCGTCGGTTCATCAGAGGCTTGAGGCCTGAGCTGAGAACTCACTGCTCGATCCGCACCTTCAACACCGTAGTTGAGCTAGTGGAACATATGGCTCTGTTGGAGTCTAACTTGGCGGAGGAAGCTAATCTTAAGATTCGGCCTCAGTCTGCCCTGGTCAGCAAGACTATAGACCACAAGAGGAAATGGGATCAGGTCAAAGGGAGTAACTCCCCTCAAGAACGGCCTGAGTGCCCTAAGTGTGGCAGACGCCATCCATGCGAATGCTGGAAGGCCATGGGGGCTTGTGTTCGATGTGGCAGTATGGATCATTCAATCTGAGACTGCACTCGACCAAGCCGGATCCAAGGCCAATCTGGTGGAAACGGCACTCCGACTTGTTTCCTTTGCGGAAAAAGTGAGCACTATCAGAAAGATTTTTCCAAGCTGCAAGGAGGACAAGGGAAGGTTCAAGGAGACATGAACAAGTCGACCTAGAGTAGACCGACCACGACACCAAGGGTGTACGAGCTGTCCAGGGATGACAATACTTCTAGATCGTTTGAATCGATCACTAAGACCCTCATGATCGGTGGTGTGGAAACACACATACTTTTCGACACAGGGGCTACACACAGTTTCGTGAGCCCATAACTTGTCGGAAAGGGTATGTTCTGTCTGGAATTTGGGGATAATTTGAGGCTAGTGAAGGCTACCAGTGGGCAAGTCTTGCAATCACTAGGCCTTATGAAAAATGTCCCGGTGACGATCCAAGGTAAGAATCTACTTGTGGATCTGATCGTTGTTCGCCTACAAAATCACGAGGTGATCTTAGGCATGGATTAGTTGGGAAAGTATCGGGTCACTCTCGATTTACACAAGGGTCGTGTGCGATTGGAGACTGGACCTCACCTGATAGAGTACCAACCTCTGAGTCCAGCTCTAGGAAAAGTAGTGGTTTCAGCAGTCCTTGCGGAACAGATGCTACGTCAGGGTTGTGAGGCCATTTTGGCAACAATCACCACTATGGAGCGCGGAAATTCTGTCGATCTAAAAGATCTGTCTGAGGACCCGTTGGTGTCTGAGTTCCTGGATGTGTTACGTTTGCTACATGGTGTCACCTGATAGGTCGGACCCATTCACGATCGAACTAGAACCAAGGACAACTCCACTGTCCAAGAGTCCGCATCAAATGGCTCCGGCCGAGATGGCAGAGCTATAGAAGCAATTAGAAGAATTGCTTGACAAGGGGTTCATACGTCCGAGTAGTTCCCCTTGGGGTGCACCAGTCCTCTGTGAAAAAGAAGGATGGTAGCATGCGTCTGTGCATCGACTATCGGGGGTTGAACATGGTTACTGTGAAGAACAAATACCCGTTACCTCAGATAGACGAGTTATTGGATCAAGTCAAAGGAGCCAAGTGGTTTTCCAAGATCGATTTGGCCTCAGGGTATCATCAGATTTCCATAGAGCCAAACGATATTAGGAAGACAGCATTTAGGACCAGATACAACCACTACGAGTTTGTAGTTATGCCTTTTGGTCTAACCAATGCACCTGCTGCATTCATGGAAATGATGAACAGCGTGTTCCGGGATTTCTTGGACGAATCAGTGATCATCTTCATAGATGATATCCTGATTTACTCCAAGGATGGGAATCTCATAATAGACATTTGAGAGTCGTGCTGGAACGGTTAAGAGAGCACAAGATTTATGCCAAACTCAGCAAATGCAGTTTTTGGCTGAAGAGTATTGGGTTCCTCGGTCATATCGTATTCGACCAGGGCTCAGTGGATCCTGAGAAGATCAGGGAATCAATGATTGTCCCCGACCATGCAGTGCCACAAACATAGGAAGCTTCCTCGGGCTAGCAGGTTACTATAGAAAGTTTGTGAAAGGATTTGCAAGCTTGGCTCAGCCAATGACGCGGTTGACCGGGAAGGAAGTTAAGTTCACATGGTCTGAGGAGTGTGAGAGATGCTTCTCTGCAGTCAAGGACATGTTGACCAGCGCACCAATTCTGGTTCTCCCAGAGGCCGATCAACCATATGTTGTCTATACGGACGCGTCCATAACATGACTAGGTTGCGCACTGACCCAGCATGGAAATGTCATCGCCTATGTATCAAGGAAGTTGAGGAAACATGAGGGAAACTACCCCACCCATGATCTAGAAATGGCTACGGTAGTATTTACCTTAAAGATTTGGCATTCATATTTGTATGGTGCCAAGGTTCAGATACTTACGGACCATAAAAGTCTGAAGTACATATTCACCCAGCCTGAGCATAACTTAAGGCAAAGGAGGTGGATGGAGTTCGTGTATGATTACGATTTGGGCATCACATATCATCCGAGAAAGGCTAATCTGGTAGAAGATGCCTTGAGCCAGAGGAGGGCCGATGTGTCAGCTGAACGGGAGGCGGACGACCTGGAAGGGATGGTCTGTGCTCTACAGTTGAATTCCCTGACCAAGGAGACTTAACCCCTGGGTTTAGAGGCGGTTAATCAGGACGACCTGCTTACCCGAATTAGGTTAGCTCAAGGTCAGGAAGAGAACCTGATCAAGGTTGCTCAGAATTATAGGACGGATTACCAACCGCTAAGGATGGTACCATCCTAGTCAATGGTCAGATCAGCGTTCCAAAGGATAGGAGTTTAAAAGAGGAAATTGTGAGAGAAGCTCATAAGTCTAGATTCTCGGTACATCCTAGTGCGACCAAGATGTATCACAGCCTCAAGAGATACTATCATTGGATCCGAATGAAGGCTGATGTTGCTGAATGGGTGGCCAAGTGTCCTACTTGCCAACTCATCAAAGCATAACATCAGGTTCCTAGTGGGTTACTACAAAGCCTGCCTATTCCCGAATGGAAGTGGGACCTCATCGCAATGGACTTTGTGATTGGATTTCCCACGAACAGGAATAAGAAATATGCGTTTTGGGTTGTGGTTGATCGCCTAACCAAATCAGCACACTTTCTGGCCATCAAGAAATCGGATGGGGTCGATCAGAGTGTACGCATATACATTGATGAAACCGTCCGATTACATGGTGTCCCGGCAAGCATATTGTCAGATAGGGATCCACGTTTTACCTCTCATTTTTGGAAAGATTTTCAGGAAGCGCTGGGAACAAGAGTAAAAATGAGTACGCCTATCACCCACAGACGGATGGTCAATCGGAACGTACGATTCGGACGTTAGAAGATATGTTGCGAGCATATGTCTTGGACTGTGGTGATTCCTGGGAAAGACATCTACCCTTGGTAGAATTTTCCTACAACAACAGCTTCCATAGGAGCATTGGCATGCCACCATACGAAGCTCTGTATGGGCGTCCATGCAGGACACCCTTATGCTGGACCCAAGTGGGGGAGCGTAGCATGATTGGACCGGAAATTGTCGAAGAGACAACCAGCAAGATCAAGTTTGTGAGGGATAAGATGAGAGAAGCACAAGACCACCAAAAGAACTATGCAGATCGATGTAGGAAAGATCTCGAGTTCGAGGTTGGTGACTTGGTGTATCTCAAGATGATTAAGGGAAGAGTCAGAATTTCCGGAAGAAGGAAATTAGATCCAAGATACTTGGGGCCGTTCAAGGTCATAGAAAGGGCTGGAATGGTGGCATACAAGTTGAACTTGCCAGCCAAGATGGATGCATTTCACAATGTGTTCCATGTCTCCCAACTCAGGAAATGCCTGTCAGACCAAGACTTTGTACTTCCAGTTATTTCTGATGATCTAGGAAATGACCTAACCTTAGAGACAAGGCCGGTTCAAATAATAGATAGGATGGAAAAAGCAACAAGGAAGAAAACAGTCCAGATGATCAAGGTCATGTGGGACTGCAGTGGAAAAGAGATAATCACTTGGGAAACAGAGGCAAGGATGAAAGCCGAGTATCCTGAGTGGTTTGAACAGTTTGTTTCTGAGGAAACAATTGATTCGGATTCGAGGACGTATCCATCGCAAGTGAGGGAGACTTGTAGCATCCCCCATCCTGAATAAGGATCATGTGACCGACCATGGTTCAAGGAAAACGAGCTGAAGATCACTTTGATCAAGAGTCAGGCGTTCCACGGTCAGGTTAGGGCTAAGTATATAAGGACCTAACCAAATGAAAGGGGAAAGAAACGAGTTAAAGTAGCTAGACGAGTGTTTTGGCAGCTGGACGAAGTGTACGGATAGCTCGACCAGCTAAACGAAGCTCGATCAAGCTCAGTCTACCTCAGCCCAAATTAGTTCAGCTCATTCAGCTGAGCTACCAGCTCACTCAGCTGGACCAGCTGAGGATCAGCTCAACTCAGCTAGACGGAGTGTTTGGGTATTGGGCAGTTGGTCCGGGTCCGGGCCGGTGGTGAGCCGGGTGGTCCAGCCATGGGGGCTAGGGCTGTTGGACCCTTGGCTAATGCCATTGGCTAAGCCTGGTGGGTCTTGGTCTCTTTTTGGGCCTGGTATCGACCCAAGGAGGGTCATATACATGCGAAGGAATGCATGCGGCCAAAAGGTGCAACCTATCCACCAAGTCATGCCCTTTCGCCCACAAGTCATGCATGTTCGTGGGGCAAGACTCACCCCTTCGTTCTCTATAAATAGGAGGCCTCTCCACACGTTTTTATCATCCAATTATCCAGTTTCAGAGTAAAATACTCAGAGAAAAACGTGAGAGGGAGAAGGAGAGAAGAAGAGAGTTTTCGATCAAGAAAGGTCGATTTTGGTGATTTTTTATCCTGCGACTAAGATTGTTTGTGTAAGAATCTCCTATCAAGAATGGGAAAGGCTGATAAGGGGAAGAACGTGGAAGACCCAACCATGGTTTCCAAGGTAAGAGATAGGCCGTGGGTTCCTAAGTCCATACGGTTAGCCCTTGTGGCCGAATCAATGGTCTGGTCGGTTCCATAGTCTCATCCGTTTCTCTTGATCTGTTTCCATTCATTCTTCATCTTCTCTTTCTGGTTATACACGAAAGGATGAGATATTGGAATCCAATGATAACGTTCCTGGTCTTAACTTATCTACATTCAAACCGCAACCTAGACCATGGATCGGTTATGTGGATCAGTCAGGATCGTGCCGATGAATGGGCGGTTGGGCTGAACGTTTGGAAAGTCCCAAAGGGTACGAATTTCCAAGGGGTACGAGTTGCCAAAGGTCATGAGTGCCAAAAGTTAATGAGAGTCCAAAGAGTATGAGTAACAAGAAGGTACGAGATACCAAGAGTTACGAGTACCAAAAGGTACCATAGACCAATGGGTGTCATCAACCAAAAGGTGCAAGTTACCAAAGGGTCCCATTTCCAAATGGTTCCATTGGATGCAGGTTCTGTCCGGTCCATATGGAATCAGTCCATGGCTTATAAGCTAGGACATATACACATCGCATGGTTCGATCGGTTGTAATGTCATCCAGATTGGGCTTGGGCCTTACACGGTTGTATGGATCCACGCCCAGTGCTGGATCAGGTAAGGAAGTCTATTGAGCCTTTGGGCCGTACTTCAAGAGTGGCTGTTCGTACTTAGACATTGCCCGGATGGACGGACTGGTCTTTGGGCGATACGGTTCTGATCGTGTTTCTGTTCGTTTTAACTGGACTGTCTATCTATTCTAAGTCATGTGGGGTGGTTGGATGATTGACTTAGGGTATGGTAGATAGGTCTGAATTATTATATGATTGTCTTAATTGAGGTTTATCATAGTTCTAGGGACCAAGCCAAGCATTGTAGAATATATCCGTTCTGTCTTCGGTTATGATTAATTCTTATGGGTTATGGTTTCAGGAACTAAGGCTGGTTGTGGTCAAGCCAAGGAGCCGTGAAGACTCGACCAGTGAGAGGCTGTGTGGCGTGTGGGTAGATGATGTTAGAGAGGAACTAGTTATTGTTTATGAGATTGTTAAGAAACTATGTATTGGATCACATGACTCTAAGTGATACAAGTAAACTTATTTATGAACCTCATATGTGAATATGACTTAGTAAATAAAATACTTAAAAATGAATCAAACAAGCAATGAAAAATTTAAAGTAAGTCCGCGGGTCCAGTGGGGTCGAGAGGCCAGGATCGGGTCTTACATACAATTGTTGATGCCTCACTTCCGGAGAATTGCAGACCAGAGGCGCCTGGAGCAAGGCCATGCGACCTTCCAGCTCTCTCCCGAGGCCATGGTGGTGCCGTCAAGGAGGGGATGGGGTCGCCCACGGAGGCTGATGTCGAGGACCGTGGTGGGACCCGAACAACCGTTTCCCACTGGAGAACATTCGAGGAAGCGTGGACCCCCCACAGGAGACACCTTGCGAGGTGGATGGTTCTTCTTGGGTGATCACCGGAAAGTGCTAGTGTGAAGCTGTGATCAAGATGAAGCAAGGATCACGTTCCGTGTTGCAGTATACTGAGGAGTTTCTCAAAAATGCCAAGAAGTGCAAGCCGAAGTCCGCGGATGTGTGGTGTCGGGTGTACAAGTCTGGAATCTGCAGTGACATTCAATCTAAGTTGATGGGTGTCTTAGAGCCTCTGGAGTTTGCTCTGGTGATGCGGATGGCCGGGATTGCAGCAGAAGTGAAAGAGAGGATTGCTGCAAGGACGGTAGCGATCAGCAGTTATGAAGAAGGAAAAGATCCATATGAGGGCTCTGAGTCGGAAGAGGATGATCCGGAATCCCCATATAGTGGTCCCAACGCAGTTGGTCTTAGATCCAAGGCCAACAGCGTTTCTCCACAACGTAGTGGCTAGCTGAGATCCTAGGATAATTTCTTAGGAGTAGGACACGTGCTTTTCTTATTTATTGTTTGGTGTTGGTTTTTGCATTTCTAAAGGAATTATGTGGTTTGTACGGATGTCTTGAGCTTTTAAAACAATTGTAGTCCTACTCCATTTCATTTATTCTATTCATTCGTTGGATTTTAAAAGAGATCTTGAGTAAAGTGTGAAAGCCTTGTGTGCCTCCCTTGATTGATGAGTGTTGTGTGAAAGAAGTTCATATCAGTTTGGGATGTTATATTTGAAGTTTGGGGGTTTGGAATTCGGGGACGAATTCCGAATGATAGGGGGAGAGTTGACATCCCAAAACCCAGGCCCGTTTTTTTTTATTAAAAGAGAAAAGGGCTTCTCTACGACCCATTAGGGAAAACCTAGGGTTCCCCTTCCTTTTCTTTATAAATAGAGTTGTCTCCTCCTTCTTTTCTCCCATTCTGAAATTGAAGCGAAGCTCTATATAGAAATCTCGTGAGACGAAAGCCCTAGCCGTCGAGCTCTCTCTTCCTCTCTCTCTAGCAAATCTGTCTCCTCTCTCTCCGTGTGCGCGCGCCTCTCTCTCTCTCTCTCTCTCTCTCTCTCTCCTCGCTGCGACTCCTCTTCCTCTCTCTCTCCTCGCTGTTGGCTTCTTCTCTCCTTGATGTGAGCCGCCGAGATCGAGTCGTGGTGGTGGTCTGTTGATTGGTGTTTATATTCTCTCAGATCTATATTCCCATTCCAGATCTAGATCTCTAGATATCGGATTTATTCCTAAGGTGAGGTGATTCGAACCCAGTTTCTTCTCATGTTCTTTATGTTGGTTGATGTTAGAACTAGGGTTCGGATAGTCCTTCTTTGAAAGTTAAGTTGATAGATCATAATGGGAGTTATGATGTTAGATGAATGGATCATGTTGCATAAGAACCTTCACATTGTTTAAAGGACTTAATGAACTGCCTTGTGTTGATGTGGATGATTGATGATGAATGATGAATGATGATGAATCCTAAGGTTAATAGTGGATGTTGTGAATGAAAGGTATTACAATGGGTTACAGTTGGTAGAATGTATGTGTGTATGTATGTATGGTTGTAAAGTGAAATATGTGTGTAACACCGAGAATGGGTGGCGTCTAATGAATGTGTTAAGGTTAAAGTTAGGGTGAATGAGAAATGAGAATGTGAATGAGAATGAGAAATGAGAATGTGAAATGAGAACGAGTCAATGAACATGTTTGTAGTCCTGTTTGTGACACCGAGAAGGGGTGACGTCTAGAGTGTGATCGGTACCCGTGGGATAGTAGCCTAACATGAGGTACCCATGGGAAGTTAAGTGACAAGACCGTGAACTGACGGTGACCGTGAAGGGCGGGAACTAAGGGCCATGAACAGACGGTGACCATGAGTGAACGGGATCTGTGTCAGGCACCATAAGGTCGAGTCAATGCCGAGTCGTGGCATAATTTGGGTTATTAGGACCGAGGGGACTAACAGAGCCGAAAGGGGCCAACGGGCTGTGACTCGGATAACCATTTAGGAAGCTAGGAGGCATTGGTTCATGTAAGACCTTTTAGGATAGGCCGACAAGAGGTGGGACGTCCTTGGGCGGACCATAGTTCCTTATTTCTAGGATAATTGGTGTCGAGTCAACTTGTTGATTTGAGTCGAGTCAAGTTGAATCTATGTTGTAGCAGTGATTGAGTTTATTGTATTGTGTGATCGCTAGTTTGATAGAAGAGTATGTAAATGATGTTGTGTGTTATCGTTGACGCATTTGAATGGTTGAGTGTAGTGGCTAGCCAGTTCTCTTTTCGCATTAAGTAGTATAGATTTTCTTGAGGAGAGGTTGGTCTAGAACCGCTTCACTGAGTAACCCATTTTCTCATGCCCTCCTTTCTATTTTCCTATGCGAAAGACTGTAAGTAGAAGTATGTGGATATGGTTAGGTTGGTATTTGATCGAAAGATAATACATCCGATGACTCATGGGGCCAGTAACGGAACACGTTGGGTGGTCTAAAATGAGTAGACACGTGTCTATAACACCCGGTCGGGACCCCGATCAGATGGCAGGGGATCTGGGCGTTACAACCTTTATCATGTTTCACTTGGATCGTAACACTGCTGCGACTGCAGTAGCATCCTGGTAAAATCATGTGTCGTCAAGCTTATCCTTTATTTACAGCTGAAGCTCTAATGGTGCCTACTGGCATTTTTATTTTTACTTTGTCTTTAGTATTAGGTATCTCTTCGTTTGGTGTTGATCCTGATTGTGGATGAGTGGATCCAACAAAATTTTGTTCAAGAATAAAACTCAGCATTTAAAAAATATGATTTATAAAGGTCTAACGTAAAAATGTTGTTCGTTTTCCAGCAGGAACAATTTCGCCAACTGATCCATATAAGTTTCTTTGGGGCTGTTCGTTTCTCCATCTGTCATCTCCATCTAACTACTCCATCCAGATGTTTTATCCAGATGATCCATCCAGATTTTAGGGGATGTTCGTTCTTTCATCCAGATGGTTCATCTGGATGAGCCATCTCGATGAACTTCATGTTCGTTTCTTTTTGTCTATCTCCATCCAAATGGATGTAACGAACAAATTACAAATATACCATTATTTTAATTTAATCATATGTTTGATATTAATTTTAATTGTATTAATTTTAACTGTATTAATTTTTATTATTTAATATAAAATATATACATTGCAATTATTTTAAAATTAGTGTTTTGGCGAGAAAACACGATTTTAGGTTTTGGCGGGAAAATGCGTTTTGCGATTTT
This sequence comes from Moricandia arvensis, assembly GCA_905132765.1. Lineage (NCBI taxonomy): Eukaryota > Viridiplantae > Streptophyta > Magnoliopsida > Brassicales > Brassicaceae > Moricandia > Moricandia arvensis. Next base: position 353,683 of record CAJHQP010000052.1, read on the forward strand.
GGTGGGAAAATACGTTTTTGCGGTTTTGACTGGAAAACGCGTTTTTGGTTTTGGCGGAAAAACACGTTTTTGCGATTTTGGCGGGAACACACGTTTTTGCAGTTTTGGCAGGAAAACGCGTTTTTACGGTTTTGACGGGAAAACGAGTTTTTGCGGTTTGACGAGAAAACGCGTTTTTGCGGTTTTGGCGGGAAAATGCGTTTTTGCGGTTTTGGCGGGAAAATGCATTTTTGCGGTTTTGACGGGAAAATATGTTTTTGCGGTTTAACGGGAAATGCGTTTTTGTGGTTTTGGCGGAAAATCATTTTTTTTGTTTTGGCGGGAAAGCGCATTTTTGTAGTTTTGGCGAGAAAAAAACATTTTTGCGGTTTTGGCGAGAAAACGCGTTTTTGTGGTTTTGGCGAAAAAACGCGTTTTTACGGTTTTGGCGAGAAAATGCGTTTTGGCGGGAAAATACGTTTTTGCGGTTTTGTCGGAAAAACACATTTCTGGTTTTAATGGGAAAACGCGTTTTTACGGTTTTGACGGAAAAACGTGTTTTTGCGGTTTGGCGGAAAATGCATTTTTTTATTTTAGTGGGAAAATGCGGTTTGTCATTTTTTTCGTGAGTGATAAAATGATATTAGATTTAAACTTATTGTTCGTGAATTGATAAGGGATATAATAGACATTGTACCATTTTGAGAGAACCATCTCCATTCAGATGGTCCAAATTGGTTGAGCTGGATGGACTTCAAAATTAAGCCTACAATTTAGAAGTCATCTAGATGAACCATCTAGATGAATTGTACTTTTATCGAACCATGTAACTTTATGAGGCATTTTAGCACCTTTCAAGTTTATTGAAGAGGTTGTAGTAAGCCAAAAACGAAGTTAATAATTGGAGCTGATAGTTATACTGGTAAAGCATTAAGACTTAAGAGTAAATATATCATGTTCGAATCTCAGCAGCAGCTACCGAGAAAGGATTTTACAATTGTTATTTTCTTCCTGGTCCAAAGAAATTATCGGTTTTGGCCAAAAAAAATTTGCATTAGGAAAAATATCGAGCCTTTAGTAAGAAAAACAGAATTATCATTAAAGATATAATACACTCATCATGTTGTTTCTACACTTTCATCCCATAATGTAATTCCAATGTTTGACTGGATATTGCCTAAGCTCTTTTCCAATGTTTAACTGAATAATGCAGTGTTTTCTTTAACGAGTGAAAAATTATAATCCATCATGTAAAAAGTTTAATATTTGTCAAGTTTGTGAATATAACGATAGAATATCTAATTAACTTTTAGATACAAATAGAAAAAATTAAAATATTGGACTTATTTATATGAATAGTTTTAGTGTAGTATGAAGAATTGACGCCGACATTTCTAAATAACAAAGAGGAATACTCTAAGATAAAAATAAAAAAAATTTTGTTCCCAAAATATCAATTAAAGAGAAAAATGATCAAATAAATTTTATTAAAGGGTGTAAATATATATTTATACCATTTGAGTTAACTAATATAGACTTAGATTTTATAATTATGAGATGGAGTTTTGGAGGTGAATTTTAAAATAAAAATAAAAATAAAATATTTAAAATTTTCAAAAGTCTATATTGGTCATTTTTAAAGGTCTATTTTGTTACAAAAACTTCAAAAATGTGTATTTAAGAGATTTTCCCAATAACAAATGCAAATTTCCACAAAATATATCTGGCATATAATATTAGTGGCCATAATTATTAGTATATAATTCTTATGTTAAGCAGTTAAACTAAAATATTAATTCAGTTATCAAGTTTACTGGGAGAATATTTCAACATTGTACTCAAATACTAGAAGTTTTGAAATTTTATTATGATAGATTTTATTGGTGAAATATTATAATTATTCTCATTTTTAATGAATCCAAATAAGGGCGAATATTCCATAACTCAACTTATCAAACATTCACATTAATTAGCATCTAACGTGCACTAGCTCTTGTAATCTACTGTCGGACAAAACTTTCTAATTCAATTTTTAGTTTTTCATATCACTAGTAGCACTTCCACAAGGGTGAGTAAACTCTCTTATAGATTTTTTACTTTCTCTAAATGAATCGCTTGATGGAAAGCTTTGTTGTTCCTGTCTCCCATGTTAAACCGAAATAATTTTTATTCCTGTTTGAGAAACTTTTCGTCGAGAGATGGATGAAAGAAAGTCCCATAGCGTGTGTGCCTTACTTTCTTCCTCCATATTTTGTTGTGATGGGTTATCGAGGTTCTTTTGTTATTTACTGCAGAGATCAGCACAAGCCTCATATGTCTTTCTTTCCAAGTTTCCTATTTTTTTTTCCTTTGCGCGGGCGCAAATTAAAGGTTGTAGACCCTTTAGTTTTCTTATTGAAAATCGAAAAGGTAGGAGATAGATAAGAATATTTGTGATGTTCTCTTCCAATAATCAGAAAAAAACAACTTCCTTCAAATCTGTCAGCGTATTCACAAATTTGAAAGGGTCCTTCCTTGCCCCCAGGCTCTTGTAAATGAATTCTACCTTAGAGATGGTCAGAGCATTCTCTTACATCCATGGCTGAGTTTGTGTGAGGGTATGTGTGATGACCCTCATCATTCATCAGAGATTTTTCCAGTTTTTTTTGATATTAAACAATTTCCTCTTGTGTTACGCCAAGTGTGGAGAGGGCCCTGATACACCATGTATGATAGGTGACACTTGTCTACAGTCGCCTGAAAATCTTTCATTCCTTGTGAAAGTGTTGGGTCTGTCTCCCATGTGAATGTTCCTTAATGTTTAAAGTCTCATTAAAATCTCCAAAAAGTATCCACGGTTTTGGAAGATAGGGGAGTTGTGATGTGCAACAAGATCATTCCATAACTCCTTTTGTTCCTCTAAAAAAGTTAAATGCATAAATAAAAGAACATAAAAACTCTTGTTCATTCTCTAGTTGAACTAAACATTTGATGAGTTGACCGCTTTTGTAGAAAGGGGTTAAGCGCACCTTGCTGCTCCACACAATCCATAAACATTCCAGGCGGTTATGTTTGTAATATCTCAATACTAACAGACTTTTTGATATGTCATGTGCTTGTTTTCATTAACTCTGGTTTCAATTGGAATGCCAAAATCAAACTGATCTTTCTTATTTCTTGATGTTTGGTTGTCTTGTTAAAACCACGAATATTCCAGAAAAACCTGACATTTGAAGTTTTCGTCTGGAAACTTCTTTTGCTTGTACCACCACTGTTGCCTCTGGTTTTTTTAAGCTTTCAAATCTTGTTGAACTCTAATATTTTGAAACCCTTGACAATGATGGTCCGGTACCAGTCTCATTCATCATCTCTCTTGAGATAGTTTTATCTCCCTGATCAGATTAAGTGACCCCAATGTCCTCGTTCCGAAAGTATCATTATCTTTGTTCACATAATCCTATGATTTCGTTCTTACATTGTTTCCTCTTTGTCCTCTATTTCGACCTCCTCTCTCTTCCTTTTCTTGGAGTGGCTTTGTTGTCTCATCTTTGTCATTGATCTCCAGGATAGAGAATCGCTAAGGTGAATTTTTATGTTGTTTTATTTTGTTTGACGCTCTTCTTCTTTTACTAGAAGAAAATGCGTTCCATCTCTTAGTTTCTACCGATGTTTATGTTTCATCTGATAAAACTTGTAGATTTGTCTTCATCTCAGAACTGTTCATCTTAAACACCTCCGTCTGAAATCATGTTATTCTTAATATTTTCACGACATCAACTTTCATAATCGTGTTGTTCTTAATATCCACTTTCATATTATTTCAAATGAAATATAAAGTTACTTCACAAGACATGATAATGTCAAAGAACAAGGAAATAGATGTGTGTATCGGACAGTAACAGTGGAAGGTAATTCAAGACAAAACATGATGGTATGATAAAGGAGAATATGAGCATAACTCACAAGATTTCACTCTAGAGGTGTGTATCGAGCAGTAATAATGGAAGGTAAGACATGAAAAACCATGAAGGTATCATCAACTAGAACATGATTATAACTCTCAGCTACAATCTTGAGATAGCATAGCAAGCATGTGGAGAGAACAAATAGGATGGACCTTTTTCTTGGTGGAATGTGACAAACGTGTTGACGACGACTCTACATATGTGTTATAGCGTTTGTGGAGCAAGAACAAAGTAGTGGATGTTGTTGTTGTTGCCATGTAGGCATATGTGTTTGTGGAGCGAGATCAAACCTATGTGATGCAGCGTGAAAATATTTTTATTATATAAAAAGGCTGTCAGTCTAATCCATATAAAAAGAAGTTGAGATTTTAAGCAATGTTTTGATGAGTATGGCGGTTGTGATTACGAATCACATAAATAACGATATGTATTGTTCATTTTGTACATTGATGGCAATACATGTTCATATATTAGAAAATTGAGTAGGAAAGAAGTTCCTAGAGTCTCATATCGATGAACTCTAGATAGAAACTTTGATAATTTTTTTCTCTATAGAAGGCAATGTTTGAGAAGCATATATGTTCATCTAAGTTTTGATGTGTAGGTAAGTATAAAAGCCAATGTTTGAGGGTTATAGATGTTGATCGACTTATGCATGCCCGTAAGTTTTGCATTTAAGAGAAGGATAGCGATTTGACATTAAATACAAAAATTCTTAACCGAAATGAAATTGTAATCGGCTAAGAATATAAAACCAACATCAATCAAAGTTTAAACCGTCTTTGTTATGGTTAATTCTTAATTGCTTACGTGATTGGGAAAGATATTTTAATTAATGATACAAAATGTCATAGATTTTGACATTAATTGGTTATGGAAATATCAATATTGAAGATTGATTTGCAAGGTAAAAATTAATAGCATTTGTTTCGGGATTATACGGACAGACATCATGACTTGAATTAGGTATAATAAACTTATATAATACTGATTTTTCTCATCTTTTTATGTCATACCATACACTCGAAAACTTTGCAATTTAACTCTTTGTCCTATAATGGCTGCCATAACTAATGGAGCTGATTTGAAACCATCCAGGTCAATGTGGAAGATTAGGGTGAAAATCATACGTTTGTGGAAGCAGTATTCTACTACTGGTGGCTTGACGATTGAGATGATTTTAATTGACTCTAATGTATGCATACTTTTCTGTTCATATTTATAATTTTATAAGAATTCATATTTTTATTTGGCATACACTGAGTTTTATTAAGTTTTTAAATTTTGTAGGGTATTATGATTAACGCATCTATGAAGAAGGATCTGGTGAATCAATTTGATTCATTTCTTTCACAAAGCAGTTCCAAATTTTTCATAAATTTTGCACTTAACCTCTCATGCGGTTCATATCGAACAACCATACATCCATATAAAATTGGATTTCTCTCGACAACATGTGTGAGGTGTTGTGATGCTTTGCCCGATGAGCTAACTAGTTTTGAACCAAATAATTATAGAGACATACTTGATGGTTTACTCATACAGACTATTTAGTTAGTAAGTTATATTAGTAATCTACTTTTATATATTATGCGTGTATACATAAAATTTACCACTCATATCTAGTGTTTGTCAGATGTAATAGGTGAGATTGTTGTGGTGACATATGAAGTTGTATCAGCTAATGGGAAAGAAACATATAAAATTACAATGGAACTTTGTAATGAAAAGTAACCACTGACTTAATATTGTCTGTTATAGTCATACTTGAATTTTGTACGTGATAAACTGTTTTATGACTTATACTATCTGATATTAGGGATGAACGTCTGCCACTGGTGTTATGGGGCAATTTTGCTACTGATGTGAATAACGCTATCGAAAGACACGGTGATAATCCAATCGTTTGTGTGTTGAGTTTTGGGAAGATTAAAGTTTAGAAAGGTATTTTAAGAAATTCTTTAATATTAGTTCTTCTATTAAGATACTAAATGATTAAATGTGCTAGAATTGTCTGAATAAACCTACACTATCAATCTGCAGAGGAGCATAGTGTCTCCAGTGCGTATAATGTGTCATATGTCGAACTGAATCCAATTATGCCTAAGGTGGAGTCTTTTGTGGTATTGTACGTCTTTTCCCTGTCTATAGTTTCTTAATAATGTTTAAACTAAATTCTCATGTATACGTCTTAATGTTTAGTAGTTTTGGTATTTGTAAAGGTTTCTGAATAATGAACTTTCATTGGCAATTGTTCAAGCTAAACCTCTTGCGCTGACAAATGGAGTTGGAAATTAAAACGATTTTTTTGGTCAATACTCATTGGAAGACCATATATCAGTTGGTTGAATCCAACCAGGTTCTTTGTTAGTTTTTCTTTAATTTGAAGGTGATAGTTGGAACATCTCTTGTATTTTTGATATTGTCTATGTATTGATTATTTATATTCATATAGGTTGAGCAGTGTGTTGTGATGTGCACAATAACAACTATTGATTCCGATATAGGCTGCTATTATTTAAGTTGCAAAGTGTATTAAAAGAAGGTATTGAATGTGCCTAACGACACCACAAACGATGGAGAAGATGACGATGAATCGGGATTCCACTACTATTGCGTCAAATGCAATTTGAAGAACCCAAAGTTGATGCCAAGGTAATTTGTAAATAATTCTTTTTAGATGATATTATGGTGAGATGATTAAGTCGTTTTTAATATCTATTATATTGTCGTTTATGTTAGATACTTGTTGCATTTGGTTGTCCTAGACATTATGGAGAATGCAAAATTCCTACTTTTCGATAATCTTGCAATACAATTACTTCATCATCCTTGCAATGAGTTACTGGAACTAATGTTGAAGAGGTAAGTGGAGCTATATTGTGTTGAACACATACCAATATTGTGCTATTATTTTTTCTAATAATCTAAATGTTTTATTGTCAAATGCAAGACCCAACTAATATTTCTTTGGCTCTCAAAGATTTAGTTGGTAGAACTTATCTATTCAAAATTGACATTGAGAGAGAAAATTTTCTTTACAAGAATGATACTTATAAAGTCTTGAAAATTATGACTAACACTGTGATGCTTATGGAGTTCGAGGAATTGAGTCAATCAAATGTATTGTAACAGATTGTATATTTGATGATTTTGGTTGATTACGGTCATTTCATGTTTTCGTATTGTTTTTGTGTTTTCTGGGGATTGAATACTTTGTCTCTGGAAATTTTTTTAATTTCAGATGAACCGGAAGTAAAGTTTTATTTATTTTCAATGTATTTGATCTCTTATTTTTGCAATGTGTCTTACTGTGTGTAATAGTCAAAAAGGAAAAAGTTGACAGAAGTGTCTTATGGAAATTAGTTATTGTTCCGCGTTTTACAAAGGCTTTTGTTTACGTCTTATGGTTTTTATTATACCGCAATTATCTTTTCAAGATTTTTAATTATGAGCGATAGATCTTTGTTGAACTTCTCGGTTATTCATAAATTAATATAAAGCCTCCGTTTTATTGTTTTGTCCATTATTGTTAACATACAAAATTTCTATGAACATACGAGGAGTATAGTGTCTTAGTTTATAATTTGTTTAACTTTTATTTTATTCTTAACATAATAAATAATCTTATTACTAAGGCTCACATTATTTTTGGAGTTGAAGCCAAAATTAATTGAATGCAAGAAGGGGAATAAGAAAATTTTATATTATTAAGTGGAGTTCCCATTAGAATTGCTATACGAATAAAATTTAGTAAGACAAAATTAGAAATACATTTAACATATGCATAATAAATAGGTTGAGTGCGTACCAAGCAAAACCTATATGAAAATATTTTTAGCCCGTATGCATTTAATAATGGAAGAAATTGGAAAGAAGATATATTCGTAAATTCGTTGCATAACACAGAAATAATATATATTCTTAAAAATATGTTGAGTTTGCACCAAGTAAAACTTTTTTGGGAATATATTTTTTTCTATGCATTTATTCTACAATGCAAACACAATATTTTTTTCCGACATTCAAGATCTTATTGTTGTTGACAATATAAACATTTAATTAATTTCCGTTTCAAGAAGAACCCAATATGTACATTTATCAGAATATGTATTATTTCCAATATGTCTATGAAAACTACTTTTAATCTAATGTTTCGAAGTTGTATATAACATCAAGTTCATATTTTTTTTCTCACAAATACAAACACAGACTTGCAGTTGATAGATAAAGTGTCATGGCGAATTTTGATCAAGTCATTAGCTTGAAACCTTTCAAAACAATGTGGAGAATTAAGGTTAAAATTATTCGGCTGTGGAACAATACTTTGCTCGGGCTGGAGAGACCATTGAGATGGTTTTGGTAGATTCCAGTGTAAGATATTTGTTAACGTTTGATTGAACATCTTACGTTACTATATATGTATATATGTCTTCCTCTTCGATATATTAAATTAATGTTGAACACAATATTTTGGGTAGGGTGATAAGATACATGCAACAGTAAAAATGATTTGGTGTCCCAATTTGAAGCATTTCTACATGAAGGCTACTCAAACATATTGATTAATTTTGTAGTTGCCCACTCATGTGGATCATATCGAAAACCAAACATTCCTATATAATTGGATTTCTACCCTGCCCGTATTCGCGTATGTGATTTTATCTCTACGGCTCACTGGTTTCCAGTCAGTGCATTGTCAGGAAATCTTGGATGTCAGTCTAAATACCGACTTTCTGGTTGGTGAGTTTTCAATTTTGTCTACATGTTTGATATTTAATTAAAATATTTTGTCCGATAAATAACATGGTATATTTTATATTTTGGTTAATCGTAGATGTAATTGGCCAGATTATTGAGGTTAGTCCAATTGAATTTTAGGGATTACGTGTGGTGATAGGTATTGAGACATGTTGATTTAATAGTTTAGGGTTAGTAATGATGATAATTTTGAAAAATACTTATCTGTTTTGATGACATGATTGAAGAATATTTAACATTTCAAATTAACAAAGTTTCATCTATATATTTTACATATATTTTAGATCTATTGACATGAATGAAGTGGAATATGCAATCTTAAGAAGATTCTCTTCTTCGCGTATTACATGTTTTGTGATTGCTGATAATAGTTTTCATGTTTTGTCTAGATATTTCATTGATTTTGTGTGTTAGTTAGAGTAGTATCTATGTGTTTAATGATTACTTTGTCATAAGAATTAAATGTTACGTGTAGTGTTAGATATAGAAGTTTGATAGATTTGTTCATATATTGTTTTTAGGTAGATAATGATCCTACATCATAGGGTTATTATATAATTGTGTAGTTGATGTCATTATTTGGTGAAGTATATCTTTTGAAAATTCGATTCTTGCACATCTTACAATATGTAGTTGAAAGAAACATAATCTCTTATTCTTTTAAAAAGCTTTTAATAGATTTTGATGAAATCTTTTTGTGGTTGTAACTTGATATATTGTTATTAAAAATCGTATAGTAGTTTTTTTTTGAACACCTTAAAAATTGTATAGTATAAGTTATCAATGTAATCAAGGTATGGTAATGATGATCTTTTGAAATTTTTATAATTTTGTTTTGTGACATGATTGAAAGATATATAGATGTGCATATGGATAATTCGTTTTCATGTTTTATTTAGATATTGCTTTGCTTTTGTGTGTTTAGTTAGAATAATATCCATGTGCTTAATGATAACTTTTTCAAAGGAATTAGCTGTTACGTGTAGTGTTTAGGATAGAAGTATGATAGATTTGTTCATATATTGTCCTTTTAGGTAGATAATGATGAGATAACATAAGGTTATTATATAATCGAGGTATGAATGATGATCTTTTTAAAATCTATTGGTTAAAATGTGGTTAAGTTTATAGGTAATGATGTTTTCATTATGAAGATATGCAAAATTAAATGTTTCCTTAATGATACAGAGGTAGTATTAGATTTAGGAAATTAAAAATTTAATATAATAAATATTACTATTATAATTTATATAAATGTTTTTAATGTCATTGGGTTTTCAAACAAAAAAATATTGATCACTATTGCTTATGGGGCCTAACAAAACATGTTTTAAAATCTTTGGTTTTAATTGTTTCTACGCAGACCCAAATGTGAAATATATGTTGATCCATAACGTTTAAATGTTAAAAACATCTGGGCTAAGACATAACATAATAAAATAATATATTCAACATGCCCAATTTTTATACCTATTAATTTTATTATATATGAATATAATTTGTTTTTCTTTAGATGATAATATAAATTTTTATGATACAAAATATATTTTATAACAAATTAAGTTTATGAATTATATTTTTCATCTGTTATCTTGTAACAAATATTTGGCTTAATATTAATTAACGGTCTATAACAAACATAGTTAAACCGATCACATGAAAAAACATATAAAATAAAACCTAATAAATACTAATTGTATTTTGCTTATCACCAATAAATAAAATATCTCAACGATTTAAACCGGATACATGCAAAAACTGTAAATTTAAATTTTAATTCAACAATAGGATATTAAAATCTCAAAAAACAACCCAAAACCAACTAATATCCAAATAGAACCGAACTAATGTTTAATAGTCCGAAAATAATGAAAACAATAAGCTCATCCCACGCCTTGCACGAGTCTTATCCTATTTATATTTATAATATATGTATATTCAATAAAATTTCGTACAAGTGATTATATATTTTTATTAACTTCTAGTTTTTTTAATATCAATTTATATTTCAAACCCAAAAAGTTAATCGAAAAACTTTACAGCTGTTTGGAGAAAAGTCGACATCTAGAAAAACAACAAGGCCAGGGAAGAAGCTAGGATAACAAGATATAAACCAGCAAATGAAATCGAGTGTGGGTAAGAAATGTGGAAGCTCGAAGCTTCACTCTTCGGCAAGCACGGGAAGAGTACAAATCCGAAATCGCTGCGAACTTCACACCGGTTGGTGTGTCTGAAACCGGACCATGGATCTATCTGGGACAAGTCTTATTAAAGGTCATAGCCACCCCAAGAGTTGTTACGCGGCTGACAGCGTACGGATTAAGGTTTATTTTAAAGCAGACAATCTATCAAATTAACTATACGAACAACTCTTGCAAAGAGAGGTCTAATTATATTACTTAGGGATCAAATCCACAGAGAGCAAATGCACACAATAGATTTTTGTATTCCTAATGGCTAAGTTAGGAAAGCTAAAAAATAGAAGGTGTATTGTAAGTTTATCCGAAAAGGAAATTGTCTAAATAAGTAAAGTTGATTCAAATATGGAAAACGATAGATCTAGGGTTTCAGGCAAGTGAATATAGTGGATAAGACGCAAAGAATTCATAATATGAAAGGATATTAATAAACTAGTCTGCTTCCTCTTGTTCCAACTCTCGTATGCGAACATAGGAGTAGACCGTCGATCGACAACTAAGGCCGTATGTCGATCGACTCTATCATACAAGAAGTTCGTCTACTAGATTAGTTAAATCAGCTCTCGCATGTATCTAACAACCTAGCTCAATGGAATCAATTCTGGCACAGAACCTACTCTCGTAGTTGTCGATGTCCTAAGTTCAGGTTTCTAGTTAGCTACTCTAGAACGCAAGCATTAAACATAATTCCAAAAATTGATATTTGTTCATCCTAGCAATCCTATTTGGTGCTAATTTATCAATACCATTATAAACCCTAAATCTAACAGGAGAATTACTAGACATAATCATAGAAAGCATGATAGACTAAATAATATAATGTATAGAATAAATAATGGGGTTCCAATACAAATCTATGAAAGAGTTCAGATCTTCTCCTTTAAACTACTAAGAAAACTAAAAGCTATAAATAATACTTTTGTAATATGAAATTTGTGTCTCTCTGCCTAAACAATTCCAGACCCTTTATAAACTAGGTCAAAACTTGTTCAGGGGCATTCTCGTAATTTGTTTTGATTTGGGCTTGAAGTCGACCAATACTTCTGCGAGTAGGCCGTCGATCAACAACAAGGATGTTCCGTCGATCGATGGTCATGCTTGACTCCGACTTGGACTTAGTTGATCGTGAACAACTACTAGATATCTCCTCTAAATGCTCTAACAAAGTCCATTATGTCCATAATGCTCCAAAACGTACCTTGACCTGAAAAAACTCTAAAATACAGTCTAGTCACACATATTATACTCAAAATGGGGACCAAATGATGGTTAAAAACTGGTAAATAACAAGGTATATCAACCTCCCCAGACCTACACTTTTGCTTGGCCTCAAGTAAAACAAAGGTAGCATGTGAAAGAGGTTTAAAAAACGAGGACTCACATAATACATAAGCATAACTATCACCCCTACTATATCGCAACCACATCGAATAATGCTAGTCAAAGAGAAACTCTATATGCCCTATCCTAGTATAGCAACCAAATCCATTCTACCAGCAACTCAACAAATACTAATTTGACTCACCCCTTTACTGATTTCATATCTTCGCATAAAAATAAAGTGCATGCTTTACCTTGGGAGTATCGATTAAAGGACACATGGACTCAACTCTTTCAAACATGCATGTATATGTATATAGTCTTTCCTGATTCCTTTCTTCCCTCTTATTTCTCAGAATCTTTTTAGGATCTCAAATGCAATGGACAATGATGTTGCTATAGTCCATCTTACCATCTCATTTTTGTTTTTTTTTTTGAACAAAGGAATAGTGGGGTCCTTGGTAATGCACATACCCCTCACTTCCAACAATTTTTGATCATTCCTTTGAATTAGAATAGTGGGGTCATCGGTAATGTACCTACCCCTCTGCATCTCAGAAAATCATTTCAATCTTTTCTCTTATAGATTCTGAAGAGAGAGAGAGAGAAGGGAAATCAAAATACACAGACTACTACTTAAAAACTTGCTGAAGGAATCCGATCCGATGTATACTAAGCCCCAAAGCAATAAAAGTAGTCAATATTATGTTGGACATCAGATTTGGTTCCTTCAAACTTTCTTAGTAAGTGTGATCTAATGGCAGGATGATCCACTTTGGCATTTCTAGTAATCTTTGAAATTAACATATCTAAGAATGGTGCTATAGTGTGGTTTGTCAATAAATATGTTCTGATCATAATCCCATTCTTGAATCTATAAAAACTATTTGAAAAACTAATTAAATAAAAGCTCAAAATAGATAAAAGCATCAGTGAACTTCCCCCAGACTTAAATAACACTGTCCCCAGTGATATCTTGTCGGGTTTGGTTAATAAAAACTAAAGCATAAGTAAAAGGTAGAGAGAAAGTCGATGTTACCAAACTCCGTAAAGAGTGTCGACCAATGGTGAGGGTTGAGTGTCGACCGATGGTGAGGGTTGAATGTCGACCGATGGTGAACTATCCAAACCGTTTACCAATGGTGAGGTTTTGGTGTCGACCGATGTTGGTTTCAAAATTTTCTACTCCTCCTTTGAAAACCTAAAGTAATTAAGGAAAAACATAATTAATAGCTAAATAACTAAAAATAGAACTTACTAAACAGTGGGTTGCCTCCCATTTAGCGCTTGGTTATAGTCTTAAGCTCGACGTTTGGACTTCTGGACTAGGAAGGTGGTTCATCAAACCAATGTGGAAAGCAAGTATCCACATACTCTCTGCTCATCTCAAACCATGCACTGATGAAGCCTCTCACAGTGTCAGCTTCTCTTGTTGTCCATCCTTCTCTGAGGAATCTGCATTCTGCTCATCCTTTCTTTGAATGCTTGAATGCATCCCATCAGCATGTTAAGCCTGACATCTGTGGGCTCTGAAATATCTTCCAAACTTTGGTATATACTATCTCTCATCAAATATTTAGAAAGGTAAAATCCATCAAGCTTGTTTTGTAATATCTCCTCTGTTACCAGCCTCTGCCTAAATGCTGCTGATGACTGTCGATCGATGGCCAGGTGTTGCCATCGGTTGACGCTGAACTGACTGCCCCAATCGATGTTTGTTTTCTGAAGAGATTTCCTGATCCGTTGTCCATAGCCAGTATGTCTGCGATATCGTCCTTGGACACATTGAGAATCCTTCCATCCATTTCTCGTGCATGTCCATCTGTGTCCCTCATAATTCTAAACTCATCTGGTTTGAGATAGCCATAATCGTCATCGTATCAATCCAGATTGTCATCGATTAATGGTAGTGAGTCACCGTCGATCGATGTTGCATTCCAGGTTCCATAGGATCCTCTGAAATTTCCAACCTCTTCTAGTGCAAAAATATGGTACTCAACTGCTTGTTCTTCTAAGTAAGAAGCATCATATTCTGGGCTATTGGTTTTTGGTGTCATCTCACGGTATTGCTGCCCAATGTAGACTATGTCTTCTTCGCTGTTATGATCTGTGGCATAACCATCGACCGATGTTAGATGTTGAGTATCAATCGATGCTGAAGGGTGGGTGTTGTGCAGGTTCTAGGTGTAGCTACCATCGAACGATGCCAAGGGTTGGGTGTCGATTGATGCTGTGTCCACAGGCTCGTCATCTTGATCGTAATTTCAGAAGCATGTAGCAATCAAGCCTGAATCATCACCCAATTCTATCAGATTAGCCTTGCTCTTATCTTTAACAGGTTCATAAAAGTTGTTTGGATCAATCAAGTATATATACAACATGTTTGTCTTCATGTCGCAGATAGCTCCCACTGTTGCCATGAATCCTCTTCCAAGGAGTATAGAAGAGTTCCAGTCAATCATTATATCCATCACATGGAAGTCTACTGGAACTAAGGCGTTGCAAATCTGCGCTGGGACGTCTCTGGCTATCCCTCCTCAATTCACTTTGGAGCAATTCAAAAAGGTGAATGAATCACTAGAAGGCTCCACTTTCAGGCTTAGCTTCTCTGCCATAACTCTAGGCATGATGCTGACTGCTGATCCAGTATCATAGAGGGCGCTGGGATCCTCGTGACCTTTGACAAAACATGGGATCACATATTTCCCAGGGTCAATTTTCTTCTTGAGAGTGGTCCTCTGCTTCAGCTTCTTTTTGAGGTCATTGAACATGTGCTCTATGTCCTTTTTTGTTTCCTTGGATTCCCTGAAAAACATTCACAATCTATGAGTATATTATGCTTCATTAAATTAAGTATTTAAAGGAATTTTAAAAACTCTTTTGGAAAGTGATCCATCTCTTTGTCAGTTGTTTCTCGGCGAAAATGTTTAGGAATCTTATGCCTCCTTCTGGAGTGCCTTCTGTTGTCATTGGGTCAGGTATATCAGCGTTATATTCTTGAGTCTTCTTACTCGAAGGTCTGACAAATAGGCTGGCATTCAGACTTGGTAAACGAATAGGTTCCGCTGTTGGATATTGTCGATCGATGCTGCCTTCTCTACGTTGATCGATGTTGGAAGACTCACACGAAGCAAGATATTCTGAAGGTTTCGTTGACCGATGCTCAGGTTCGGGTGTCGATCAACACCAATGCGAACTGCCAAAGGACATAGCACTTTCTACACGAAAATCTCCTTCCTGTAGCTGTTCTCTCTTCACCTTTTGCCAAAAATCATCACCTATCAATGCACTGACGTGGTGCTTCTAACTAGATTTCCTCTCTTTAATCAGGATCTCATGTCTCTGAATGGTCTCACTTGGTTAGACCACTTAATTCTCCAACTTCTTGACATGTGTTGAGAGTCTCAAACTTTGTGTTGAGGTTGATGTACAGGGCATCTATCTTTCCATTGAAGTTTACATTCATCTACTGCTGCTGTTGTTGCTCCAGTATTCTATAAACATAGCTTCTAACTTGCTCTCATGAGGCCTTTGCTGCTGTGAATTCTGATTGTAGTTACTCCTGTTTCCACCATATGATTTTCTGTTTTAGCCTTGATTTCCATGTCTCTGGAAACTGTTTCCATAACCAAAATTCACATTTTTCCTCTTCTTCTTCTTCCATGGCTTTCACTTCTTGCTTCTTGAGAAATTTCTGAACACTATCTAGCTTTGCTTTGACTTCATCTTTCTGCTCCTTGCTCAAAGATAGAGCTGATTTCTTTTTCACATAGTCGGTGTTCTTGGTGTTATTGCTAGACACCAAGTTCTCAATAAGCTTTGTTTCTTCTTCTGGACTCCTAGTGCTGAAGTTTCCTTCACTAGTTGTGTCAAAGCCATTTGGTACTGCAGATCAATACCTCCGAAGAAAGTGCTAAGCAGCTGCACTTCGTTGAAACCGTGGTGTAGGCAGTCTCTCTGGTAGGACTTGAATCTGAACCAAGAGCTTCTAAATGATTATCCAGGTTCTTGTGTGAATGTAGCGATTCTGCTTCTCAAGTCCTCTGCTCGCGCATCATCAAAGAAGTTGCGCAACAACACATTCTTGATGTCTGTCCGGGATGTCAGAGATCCTGGTGATAGTCGCTTAAACCAATGCGAAGCATCTCCAGCAAGTGAGTACTTGAAGAGGTTACAAAATAGATAGTCCTCAGGGACTCCATTGGCTTTAATAGCAGATATTAGATCCTCAAACAAGTCCAATTGATCCATAGGGTGCTCATGTCGCAATCTATGGTAGGGTGTCTGTGCAACAAATGCGAAGAAGGAAGGTTTGATCTCAAATTCGTTCCTCTGGAAAGCTGGGGGACGAATAGCAGATCTGTTAGCGTAGAACATGTCTGGACGATTGTAGTCTGCCAGTGTCCGTTGAGCAGCTTGGGCGGCAGCTTCATGTCGAGCTACTGCAACGTCTGCTTCTACTTTTGGTTCAGGGATTAGATCCCCCTGATCATCAATTCTCTGCTCTGTTGCATTATGCATATGACCTTCAAGGTCATACATGTCTCCTCTCTCATCTCAAACCACAACTAAAGTCGTAACCATCTGAACTCACGAGCTATCGACGATCGATGCCGTATGGGTATTGTCGATCGATGTTGGTCGTGAAAGAGCGTCGATCGACGGTTGAGTTCTACTATTGATCGATACTTGTCGTATCTGTTTGCGGATGGAACGTTCGATTGCAACAGGACCCGAGAAGAGTTTTTCCTTGTTCTTTTTGCTTCTGGTACTGCTGGGCATGCACCTGAAAGACAAGAAAAAGAAATTGTTAGTAACTTGCATTAAACAGAAAACCTAGACTAAACCCAAGAAAATAAATCTAATGGCGATCCTTTCTCCCCACTAACGATGCCAAATTTGACAGCGTTTGGGTTAAGGTTTATTTTTAAGTAGGCAATCTATCAAATTAACCCTACGAACTACTCTTGTCAAGAGAGGTCTTACTGTAGTACTTAGGGATCAAATCCACAGAGAGCGAGGGCACACAATAGATTTATGTATTCCTAATGGCTAAGCTAGGCAAGCTATAGATAGGAGGTTTATTGTAATTTATCCGAAAAATTGTCTAAATAAGTAAAATTGATTCAAATATTAAAAAAGATAGATCTAGTGTTTCAAGAAAGTAGATTATAGTGGATATGATGCAGAGAATTTTTAATAGGCAAAGACATTAATTAACTAGTCTGACGCCCTCTTGTTCAAACTCTCATATGCGAACAGAGGAGTAAACCGTAGATCGACGGCTAAGGCTGAGTGTCGATCGACGCTATCAGACAGGAAGTCTGTCCGCTAGATTAATTAAACCATCTCTCGCATGTATCTAACAACCTATCTCAATGGAATCAATTATGGCACAAAATCTACTCTCGTAGTTGTCCATAACCTAAGTTTAGGTTTCTAGTTAGGTACTATAAAACACAAGCTTTAAACACAATTCCAAAGATTGATAATTCTTCATCCTAGCAATCCTATTTTGGGGCGAATTCATCAATACCATTATAAACCCTAAATCTAACAGGAGAATTACTTAGATATAATCATAGAAAGCATGATAAACTGAATAATATAATGTATAGAATAAATAATGGGGTTCCAATACAAATCTCTGAAGGAGTTCAGATCTTCTCCCTTAAACTAATAAGAAAACTAAAAGCTGTAAATAATAGTTTTGTAATATAAAATATGTGTATATCTTCTTAAACAATGACATAACCTTTATAAACTAGGTCAAAACTCGTTCATGGGCATTATCGTAATTTGTATTAACTTGGGCTTGAAGTATGCCAATACTTCTGTGAGTAGGCCGTCGATAGACAACAAGGATGCTCTGTCGATAGACAACAAGGATGCTCTGTCGATAGACAACAAGGATGCTCTGTCGATCGATGGTCATGCTTGACTTTAACTCAGATTTAGCTGATCGTGAAAAGCTACTAGATATCTTTTGTGAATGCTCTAACAAGCTCCATTTATCTCCATAATGCTTTATAGCGTACCTTAAACTGAAAAGACTCTAAAATACAGTCTAGACACACATAGTAGACTCCAAATAGGGTCCAAATGATGGTCTAAAAACTGGTAAATAATAAGGTATATCAGTGGCCACAAACGCCAGATGGATAATGACATTTTCAATGGCCAACCATGGGGTGTGTATCGTTAGTAAAATATCATGTACTTTTCAATGGTCAAAAATGAGGAAATGTAGCCCCTAAGAGGGGATTGCGCCAAGGAGATCTTCTGTCTCCTTTCATCTTCATCTTATGCATGAAAGTGCTTGTTAGCCTTCCTAGTCCCCCTGATAACACACTTTCTCTTTGCTGATGATAGCATGTTGTTTTGTATGGTGGAGCTCCTTGAATGTGATGAAGTCATGAAGCAAGACATATGGGTAAGCCTCAAGGCAGTGTTAAGTGCGAGAAATCGTCCTTACTCTTTGGAAGAGAAGATACCTGGACATGTAAAGGATGCAATCAAAACTTGAGCGAGAATATCAAGTGTGGGAGGGATGGAATCTTATCTTGGGATACCATAGGATATCAGTGGCTCTAAACGATAATTATTTTCATTCCTTACAGAAACACTACAAAACCGTGTTAATGGTTAGAATAGGGCGATGGCTATCAAGGGGAGGAAAGTAGGTTTTGATAAAGTGTATATTACTCTCTACCTATATACGTGATGTCGACTCTACTACTACTACCTCTACCGACTTGTGAGAATTTATCTACCCACCTAAGAGAGGTATACATTGGACAAAGTGGGAAAAGCTCTACAGATCAAGAGAAGAGGGAGGGATAGGTTTCAGGATGATACATGAGTTCAATCTCCCTCTACTAGGCAAACAGCTATGGATATTAGTGCAGTTACAAAATTCCTTATTAGCAAGGGTTCTGAGGAAAAAACATTTCAGATGTAGTTCGCCTTTGCAACTAAACAAGGTTGAAAATCCCCCATATGGATGGACAAGTATAATGTCAGTGAAAACATTAATATCATTGGGGGTTATGCAAAAGGTACATTCAAGGAATGATATAAGAATTTGGGAAGACCTTTGGATACCAATGATACTAGCACACCGGCTAGGTCTATTCCACCAGTGGTTCATCTAGTGATGCCAGTAAGTAAACTCTTAATAGGGAACCCAAAATATGGAATCAGAGCTATTAGAAAATTACCTCAGTTTGGAGGATATCCCATTCATTCAATCCTTGGCAAGGCCACCATCAGGATGAATATTGTCTTAGCTATATGAAGAACGGTATGTAC
The DNA here is from genome assembly GCA_905132765.1 of Moricandia arvensis. NCBI lineage: Eukaryota > Viridiplantae > Streptophyta > Magnoliopsida > Brassicales > Brassicaceae > Moricandia > Moricandia arvensis. The sequence goes on from CAJHQP010000052.1 coordinate 373,196, forward strand.
ACTGTAAAATCTGGCTACTAGGTAGCAACAAATTTGCTCAACAGGGAGACGATGGAGCCACATTTAGAACTTAATATCGCAAAACTACAAGCCTTTGCTTGGAAAATAAAAGCTCCACCAAAAATCCGACATCTAATATGGCAAACACTTCCAGGACAGCTAGTAGTGACAAGTAACTTAACACATCGCCATATGCGATATTGTCCTCGATGTGGAGCAGATAATGAAACTATTAACCCGCCATCTTTGAATTTCTGCCGGCTTTACAAACATGGTCTTTAGCAGCAACCCCATCTCCACCATTGATATTCCCAAGAGCAAGCCAATACACAAATATAGATTATATATTCTGGCAAAACATTGATACTGAAGATCCTGGCTGGATAAAGACCAATACCCTTGGATTATATGGTATATTTCAAAGGCGAGGAATGATAAGTTATTCAGAGGGATAAACATAGACCCATTGGAAACTGTCAGCCACGCTAAATCAGAATGTCATGCTTGGTTTAAACCTAACATTAAACATGAAGAAATATCAGTGGAGTGACAATCTCTTGAACAAGTCACAATCTCAAAGAGATGTATGATAGATGGATCATGGACACATGACACACTCTTTCGTGCTTGTGCATGGACAAGGAAAAAATCCAGAGAAGAAATTCAACTTTTAGGAGCAAGAAACCAATGCCGAAGAATATCATCTCTACACTCGGAAATTGAGGTTCTTTCATGGGGAATGATAGAGTGCATGCTACAGCTATTGATGTATCAGGGTTTTGGCATTGATTGTAAGAAATTAATATCGATGATTCAAGATCTAGGAGCATGGCCAAACATTTCCACTGAACTGAAGGAGGTGTCAAGCTTGAAGAATAGATTCTCAATTTCTCGATTGTTTTTATTCTTCTTTCTGAAAATGTATCATCTGAATCATTAGCTAAGATAGCAAGATCCTTTTCATAGGATTTGTACTACACTGGTTGTTCCGTTCCAGTTTGGTTCCCTAGACCACTTCAAGCTTGAGTAATAGCATAGCCTTTTGAGGAAAAAAAATGGTGTAAGTATTTTCTCTGACTCTTTTCTTTAAAAATATTTTATTGTTTGTATAATGTACCACTGTTTGTGTATTTTTAATCATTAAGGTATGTAATCTGTATATTCTTCAAAAACTTATGATACTTTTTTGTGTCAACTGAATTTCATTTAAAGCCCAAAGGTCTATTACAATCGCTAATGGTACATAAGGCCAAACAAGAAAAGATAAAACATAAAATGAACCCCAAAGAGAAAGCGGTTTGATGTAGCATGTTCATCCACGTTTAGTTTTGACGAGCTCTCTGAAACACGCGTCTCACACGTGTCCTTCTACCGTGAAGCAGCAAACTCGGTCGTCGAGAGCTTGCGCCACCGGATGACTCCAGGATCGCCTCTCTTCCAAATCGAGTACCGAATGAAGTTCATTTCACCATAATACGAAGGTAAGTGGCTGGCATCTACAAACCATCGAGAATATTTGCACATGAGAAGCTCAAGCCAACTGGAAATAGACTTTTGCCAGACCGCGAACACCGACTCTGCTAATATGCTCCAAACTGACCGAAACTTTCAACACTCCATACTTCTTCCGATTAGAGAAACTGTACGACGATCTTATGGCGATCAATTAAGAAAGTAAATATTTAGTCTCCAAGGAAGATTGCAGGACAATTTTTATAGTCATAGATTACTAACACCAATCAGTCGTAATCTAAGCACATATGAAAGAGCTAGGCGAAACTCTGATTTTTGAACCGGAATTTATTGAAATTAACCACACGATCGATGATCGGAAGAGATAAACATGAAGAACTTCAAAGATTTTGGGTTGAAATAAGCACTTCAAAATCGTCAAACGAAGGTAAAATCTACTAAAACGGAAGGAAAATTGGATATATAGATCGAAACATATAAACAAAACATAAAAGGACCCAAAATCTCTGATTCCTTCTTAGAGATAGAAGTTTGTGAAGAAGGAACAAAGAGGATTTACTCTCTCTATTGAGAGAGACCGGTTCTTATCTGTCATTTGGTACATGTATGATACTTAAAGAATATATTCAAATCTAAATTAACAACAAAACAGATTGATAAAATTGA